>JAKOGI010000995.1:120000-287500 GCA_029747015.1 Carnegiea gigantea
TTAAATTGTTGACATAGTATCATGGTATGGATTGACATGAGAAAAATGTCCAAATAGAAGCTTAGGAATTTTGGAAAGATTAGGAGAACGTTGAGAAAAGCTTAAAAAATCGATGGGAAGTTTCAAAGACAAATATTATTGACCCACGACAAACCCATGGAGAAAACCATTACAACCACTAGACAAAGACACACTTGAGCTAGTACATGGCTGTTTTTAGAGCGCCATGCTAACACTACTATTTATTCATCGTACAGAATTGAAAGTGTAACAGCTAATTGAAGACCCCATTGTAACCACTAGACAAAGACACACTTGAGCTAGTACATGGCTATTTTTAGAGCGCCGTCCTAACACTACTACTTATTCATGGTATAGAACTGAAAGTGTAATTGTTAATTGAAGACCCTTTACAATCACTAGACAAAGACACACTTCAACTAGTACATGGCTACTTTTAGAGCTCCATACTAACGGTACTACTTATTCATCGTACAGATCTGAAAGTGTAACTGCTAATTGAAGACACCATTACAACCACTAGACAAAAACACACTTCAGCTAGTATATGGCTGTTTTTAGAGCGCCATGCTAACACTACTACATATTCATCGTACAAAACTGAAAGTGTAACTGCTAATTAAAGACCCCATTGCAACCACTAGACAAAGATACACTTCACTTAGTGTGGCTATTGCGCGCCACATGCACTTGATATGTTTTGGAAGCAAGTCGTGGCAGCTTGCTTAACATGGTCTGGCCAATACGCCCAAATCTACACTTTTAGCACCCCTGGAAGGGCCACATGTGGGAATGTCAGGGCCTGTGTCTATCTTAAGATTAGAAGCCTTATGCTGTTGGAACTGGAAAGGAGTGTTAAGGTTGTCGTCCATGCAGTGGAGACAATGATGTTGATTGCAGCCCTTTTCAAGTATTAGTTCCCTCATCCTCATGCTTTAGGATTGTTCTTTGGTGAATCATCTTCAAACTTCAGATCTCGTATTTGCAACTTTTCTTTATGAATGAGCCCTTCACTGTGGCATGAATCCAAGATGAACACAAAGGTTCCTTCCATTTTGTTAAGTATAGCACGTAAGTCACGACCTACGCACAAACGTGACACGGAAAAATTAACAAACCCTCATCTTCTTCCAAGTCAAAACGCCCAAATGTATGTAAGCTGTTGACTCTTCCCGTCCTCCAGATAGACCTAAATAGCTAGTTCAATAACCATATAGTAATTAAGAGCTAACCACTAATAAAGCGGTACCATCTATACACTAGGTAGTTGCCGCTGAGATCTCTAACTTATAAAATATATTTGTTAATCATAACAAAAGAGGAGTAATTTTATTTATTTAGTGTTTAAAATATTTAGAGTTGTCGTATTAGATTGTTAGGTTAGAGGTTTAAGTGAGTCAGCATAACACGTCCACGAATATGGTAGAGATTCTTTGATTATTCTCTTCTTCTTCTTTTGCTCTTTAGATATATCTAATTACACTTAATAATTATCAGTCAAGTAGTTTATGGTTGAATTCAAGCCCCCTATGGGACATACAAGTCCTAATTCAAGATATTTGCGCTTACATCTAAGTATGCAAAAGGGTGGTCATCCATCACATTTTCAAACAAGGAAACTTTGTAGCTGACTAATTAATTGACAAGGTTTGGTCTTTCTTTACATTCCATGACTATGTGGTCGTGGAATGTGCTTTCACATAGAGACCTGCATTGTATCCCCCATGAAGATAATCTACAACGTACCCTCACGAGAAGGGCAGCCCAGAGTTGTTTCTTACATTTGTTACAAAAAAACATATATATGTAATTACACTTAGTCATGTAGTTTCTTTCAACGAATATACATATCCCTGTCAATTCCAACCATGTTTTGCTGTTCACCAAACAGCCAAAAAGTATGTAACATGCCTCAATGTTTAGTACAAACATTTAAAGGACCCTTACTTTCTAAAAGCAATTTGTAGACACCTTAACTTTTCTTGAAGTAATCGGATAGGCCCGACTTTCACTTGAAATGACGTTACTGTCATTTCATATAAACAAAGTTTGTTAAAAAAGCTTTAGAAAAGTTTCAATGTGTAAAAAATCTAATAAAACAATTTAAAATAATATAATTTGTAACAAAAATTCTTGTAGAATATACGTTGCAAAAATTGCAATAAAAAATTATATAGTAGATGCAAAATTTAAACAAAATAATTAATGTTTTTATATAACATACTAAATCTTCAAAGACATTATAAAAATTATAAATCATTTAAAAAAACTCGCAAAAGCTATGAAAAATTAAAATATCATAATGAATTATGGAATAATTTAGTGAAGTTTAAGTAAAGTTTTAAAAGAATTTATATCTACAATAATTGAATAACATTACACAAAAAATATCACAAGGTAATTAAGAAAAACTCATTGTAGATATTGTAATTTACATTCTACGTGGATCTTTTATTACTTATTACAATTGCTTTAACTTAGTTCATTAAATTTCTCATATTTTCAATTTTTTTAAACATTTTTTACTTGACTTTATTTGTATGAAAGGACAATTATGTAATTTCAAGTAAAAGAGAACCTATAAAATTATTTCAAGAAAAGTTAAAATACTTACAGATTATTTTCAAAGAGTTAACTACATGCACTTGAGCAAAAGTGCCAGTAAAGAATGAAAGGCCAAGCAAATGACAAAAAGGCAAAGAAAAAGAATATCAAGGGTAGGGGTGGGGTAAGAGTTGGGACCTACATTGGTTCACCATAGGCCCTTACTTAACAGGTTGTGAGATAGGTCGATCTATCATGTATATTTTGCAAAACAGAGCTGATTTTAGTTAAACAAATTTTAATAATGTTAAAATATAATTATTCCGTATAAGTACAGTACCTGTGACAGGGCAGAATATGTGCTATTGAATAGCTATAGGGAGGCTGCGACTTTACACATTATGCTAAATTTTTATTTTTTCTTTTTATTTTAAATGCTTGTATTAGTTTGTGGAATAAATTTGAGAGTCCAACGCCATCCTAAGGAAATATATTTTTCTTCTCACATAAAAATCCTTGGGAATATTTTTTGATGTAAATGAGGCGCAAAAATTGATGTATGCAAGGTTCAAGTTCATGTCTTTGATAACAATTTTTAGTGATTTTACTAGTTGAGCTAATTGATATCCAAAAAAGAAAAAATCTGATTATAAAAATAGAATTTTAAAATAACATTAGGTAATATCCTTTTTACACAAAGTACATCTGGGGTTCACCTGATTATGGTCGTCGAGGTGATTATTATTTTACATCAATCACCCTCTCACTCCTAGATTCATGTAAAAGCTGTGCTAATATCATTTTACTTATTTATTTACTTTATTATTATTATCTTTTTCGTTGTTGTTGTTGTCGCTATTTGTTTCAGATTGCCACACCTAGTTTTTAATATTGTGTATTGTTTTTAACAAATGATGCTTCTTGTTTTTATATAACATTTCCATTTTCTAATATGTTTCAAAAGCTTTCATCTCAACAAAAAGTTTTTCTAGAAATTTATTTTGTGGGTCTTCTGGAATTAATATCTCTTCTTGCACGAGTGTTTGCAAGGGTAAGACTATCTACGTATAAATCTCTCTAAGCCCCTAAAAGCTGAATCTACACTCAGAGTTGTTGTTATTGTACTACATTTGCACCATTTCGTCTAATTTTAATTCTTGTGACAACCATCTACAAATTTGTACAATTCAAAAAAAAAGGCAGATATCTAGTATTAGTCAAGTTGTTGATTAGAAATTTAAAGACCGAGTATTCGATTTAACTACCACCAAATTTCATTGGAATCATTCTCAAAATCCGTTTGACCATAGCAGGGTTCAGATTTCAGAGACGCCAGGTAAAAAGATAAAACAGCGGAATTTTTTCCGTCCCCGTTCACCTATATATGCTGTCTATCACTCGAATGATATTTAGACAAAATTGGAAGCAGCCCCTTCCACATGTTACAATTTACAATAGATGGGAAGGTACACTTTTTATTAAGAGTGAAATGATGTTGGTAGCATTGATGGATTTTTTTATAAGAGTTTTATTCTGGATAACAACTGAAAGAATATGGGTTTTACTATTGAAAAATATTGATAACTTAGGTGGATATCTAATAAAATGTGGTTCTTTGCATTCGGGTTGATTAATCCCAAATATTTATGTTTGATATTTTAATTTAAGTTGTTATGCATTAGCTTTTCTTTGTAGTTTACAAGATGGACTAATCTTGAATTTAAGCTTCTATATAAATTTTTTTTAAAAAAAAGAGTTTTCCTTCCACCTGTGTAAAGATAAGTAGATGACTTAGTTTTCAGTAAGCTGTCTATGATATTGAAAATTATAATAGAACTAATATGGAAGTATAAGCATAACATAAATGTACAAACAGAGTAATAACTACTGTAATACTTAAAACATGACTTAACATGTGTAGCACATGAGGCACAATCTCAATGATTAAAAACAAAAAGAACTGAACATTTCTAAATGGGGCTTGTTTATTTAGTAATTATATATTACAACGGGCATACGTCATTTTTAGACTATATAGGCATATATTATAATAAGCATGCCATATTTATTTAGTAACTACATATACTACAGTAGCTAGCCATGCCTCAATCCATAAGAGGAAGGACGGAAGCTTGAGAGCACGCACGCTCCTTGTTCTTACAGCCCCAGCATTATGTCATACATCATACATAGTAAATAAGGCTTACGCTATTAGTGGGTAGGCCTAGGATTAGTTGTCCACTGCAAAACTACAACCAAGTGCTAGAGTCTCAGCGATTGCATCAATCAGAGCAGTTGCGCTAGTGTGGTTGTCGGGGTCCACAAAGGTAGATGAATTCTTGGAGGCTTCCACTTTCTCATAAATCTCATGATCAGGAATGGCTTTTATGATTCCTATGGCCCCGCATCGCACATAAACCTTCAAATATATGATTTATACAAACATGTGTATAGGTCATGATTAATTTCAAATTAAATAAGTTAAAGTAGTAAAGAGGCCTATTTCATTTGCCTTTGTAGTGCATGCGACTGGGTTAGGATTTAGGAGAAGAGGTAATGAGATTTATACACATCTGATTACCGTGACCTAACACGTTCCAAGCCAGGAGCCACCCACAGCTAACGGATCCGCCTTGGATATTGGTGCCCTCATAGATCACATACCCTTTGGAGTTCGCGCTCACGAAGAAATCAGAATTGCCTTGGAGGATAGTTGCAGGGGCATTTTGGTCCCCACGCACGCGCCGTAGGTTCCCTTGGGTTTTGTTGCTTACGGTGGTAGATGCGTGGCGCTGAGCCATATCCGCCTGCCCAACCAAATAACAAAAGCACCCAAGCGACATACGTGATTAATCAATGTAAGAAGACAAAAGAAATTGCAACTGCACTAAAACACTTCTAACAAACTACAATTCCCTAATCAGGATCAAAAGAAAGACTTAGGATGAAAGAGAAATTAGTTTAGAGTCAAATATAATTAGCACCATAAGACTCGCCACAACGACCTACCTGTAGTATAATTTGGATGTGCTCTCTCCTAGATCTGCCTATATATGTTGGAGTACTTCAGCTTTTGCTCACTGAATATTTATACTAGGGAAATTATGCCCAAAAAAAAAGAAAATAAAATTATATGACCTTAGTGCAGGATTAACAAGTTCCCCGAATGAAAACAAAGAAAAAGAAAAAGAAAAGAAACCATCACTAGTAGAAATGTGGAATCACATGTACACGTGATACACGCAGCGCAAGTAATAAACCAATATATTTCACTTTCCTCAAATCCAGAAGCTGATGGAAATACTCATACTATTGGAGAGTCCATGGCCCATTATGCCACCACCTATAATTGTAGGCATAGTGATGGGTTAGATCTCGATCAAGTTTATGTGAACTCAGGTCCATTTAAATTTCTTGCACTTAGGCCCAGATTCGTTGGGTCTAAAAAGATAGGACCTAGATCCAGACCCAGCCCCTATGGGACTTGCGGGTTCATGGGTTTTAAAAAGGTCCTAACTGTTTTTCACAGTAAATATTATTTTTTCCACATCACAACACCAATTAACACACTATAAAGGCAAATAATTAAATTTAAAAGGCACAATATTTAGTAAGATAATATTTTAGGGACATGTACTACAGTTAAGTGTTCTTATTTATGTTTAACAGACTAAAAATAATATTCTAATACAAACCACAAAGACATAGTCCATTAAATTTTAATCAAGCGTAACAAAATAGCTGTTCTTTTATGACTCGGCCCACGTCTCTTGGACTTAGACCTGTTTATAACCCGTTGGGTCTCATTTAGTATTCTCATTAGACCCAAATCCTCTAAATTGGATCGAATCACGACCCACTGCTATCCCTATAATATACGACCCTTCCATCCTAACTTGAAGAATTGGAACGTGTCCATCGAGTGAAGAGCAACACCCATAAAAGGCCAACCCCCTTTTCCTCAGCATAGCTCATGAACAATGCTAAGTGATTAGAAAGCTAACCATGTTATAGTGACAAGAAAGCTAACCATGCTAAGTAACAGTCCCGCACATACTGTTGGACAATTTTTGGCCTACAACAATGGCAAATTTGATAGTTTTTTTTTTTTTTATATAAATAATGTTGTATTTTTAAGTTTTATTAAATTTGTAATATTGATTAATTTTGTTGGTGTTTCGCTTAAACTTTTAGACAATTCTAACACATAATTTTGAACAATTTTTTAAAATAATGAGTACACCCACATTGAATGCTCTGAAATGTCATTTGATAACCTATTAATTTGCTACAACAAATTCAAGCACAATTTTGATTGTTTCTTTGCTAGATTGCCATTATTAATTAAGGAGCAGTTGCGGTAATAGTATTACGCCCTGTTCTTTTCGTTGGTAAATTCCAATTTACTAATTTCAATCCACTTCACAAACTTCAATAAAAAAATATCAACTTCAATCTCCTATTTTAACCAACTTCTACCCATCACATAAAAAATATATCAATTTCAACTCCCTTCAGCCTACTTCAACTCACACTTCAACAAAAAAATACTCGCTTCAAAATTAATATAATGAATATTAGATATTAGAGATAAAAACCATTATCAAACTTATAACTACCATTAAAATTATTAAAAATAAAAATAGTGTTGAGAAAACTAACATTATTACTCGGACTAATATAAAGAATATTAGATATTGCAGTCATTACCTATTTGGCTACTAAGTATTAATTAGTTATGCAGCTGAATATTAGCTATCAAGTTATGTAGCTGGATTTTGCATACATAGGGCCTGCTTGGTAAAAGAGTAAAGGAATGGTTTGTGACAGTTAATAAGAATACCAACTTTAATACTTTTATTTAAAAGATGCGTATTAACGACTAAGAGGAGTACAGGACAATAATTCTTAATCCTATGTACTACAAAAATTCTTTTACAAAGTATCAAAGTACTGTTAACATTTATGAGTTTTCATCCTAAACAAAATTGACAAACACACAAAGGAGATAAAAAATAGTGTTTTTTTTTTTTTAACAAAAACACAAAATTAATTGATTCTCATTAATGGTAGTTCTCATGTTAATCACTCTCTCAATTCCACTATGATTGTTATAAATTTACTGTTTGGAACTTCAAGAATTCGGCCATTATTTTCACAAATTTCAGAGTATATATGTCCTTAAGAAAAATTTAGAGACTTTAAAGTAGGACTTTTGGTCGCAAATTGTTAAAATGTGAAATCAGTTATGATAACAACCATAGTGGATCAAACAAGGTATAAGACAATGCCCTCGTATAAGTAATGTCACCACATAGGATGAACTTCTTTTATAGGTGGGGCATTCATTCTCAGAATATTGGTGAGTTCCCTACAAATCATTGGTTCATAAATATTTCACTTTCCTCAAATCCAGAAGCCGATGGAAATGCTCATACTGTTGGAGAGTCCATGGCCAAATATGCGACCACCTATAATCATATACGGAGTCGTAGGAATGGTAATCGGTTTGATCTAGATCAAGTTTATCTGAATCCAGACCCATTTAAATTTCTTGCGCTTAGACCCAAACTCGTTGGGTCTGAAAAGACAGGACCCAGACCCAGACGTTGTGGGTCTTGCAAGTTCACGGGTTCTAAATGGGTCATAACTATTTTTCACATTAAATGTTATTTTTTTCACATCTCAACATCAATTAACACATTGTAAAGACAAATAATTGAATTTAGAAGGCGCAATATTTAATAAGATAACATTTTAATGACACGTAACATAGTTACATGTTAGTACTTACATTTTATACACCAAAACTAATATTTCAATACAAACCATAAAGATCTAGTCCATCAATTTTAAACAAGTGTAACAAAATAGTTGTTCTTTTATGACTCGGCCCACATCTCTTGGACCTAGACCGGTTTATGACCCGTTGGTTCTCATTTCATATTTTCATTAGACCCAGACCCTCTAAATTGGATCGGATTATGATCCACTGCCATCCCTATAATATACGACCATTCCATCCTAACTTGAAGAACTAGAACGTATCCATGCAGTGAAGAACGACATCCATAAAAGGCCAACCCCCTATTCCTTAGCTTAGCTCATGGACAATGCTGAGTGATCAGAAAGCTAACCATGTTAAAGTGATAAGAAAGCTAACCATGCTAAGTGACAATCCATACATACACTGTTGGACAATTTTTGGCCTAAAACAATGGCAAATTTGATAGTTTTTTTTTTTTCACAATAATGTTGTATTTTTTAGTTTTATTAAATTCTGCAATACTGATTAATTTTATTGGTGTTCTGTTTAAACTTTTAGACAATTTTAATACATAATTTTGAATAATTTTTTAAAATAATGAGTGCACCGACATTAAATGCTCTAAAATGTCATTTGATAACCTATTAATTTAATATAACAAATTAAAACACAATTTCGATTGTTTCTTTGCTAGATTACCATTAGGAGCAGTTGTGGCAATAGTATTAGACCATATTCTTTTCATTGGTAAATCCAATTTATCAACCACAATTCACTTAACGAACTTCAATAAAAAAAAATACCAACTTCAAATCACTATTTTAGCCAACTTCTACCGTCACATAAAAAATATACCAACTTTAACCCACTTCAGCCCACTTTAACAAAAAAAAATATCTGCTCTTCAATTCACTTTAACCAACTTCACTCATTTCCCAACCCCTATTTTCTAACAAAAAGGCCAGACCTAGTAAGAATAACGAATGCTATTGTTGCTAGTACCCCTACTATTTTTATTATGTGGCAATATGATGCAATTTTGGTTAATGATCATTTGGCTCGCACAGCTTTGTATGTGTACATTTATATGTGTGAGGCCCATAAATTGTCACTTTGCAATCAATACGTTAAGCAATTCTCATCACTGCACGGTCCGCACATGTGCGTAGCATGCGAGTATGACTTTAATTAATGAATAAGGTATGAACACTATTTAGTGTGTATGCTAATATTTGACTCTAAAAGCATGACAATTTTATCATAAATTATCTTCAAAATATGACTGAATTTGCATCTATATTGTGGGCGGTGATGTCAAGTCCGCGTTATAGTAATTTAATAATCAAACTTTACAAAAGCACTTCAATAAAAAAAATACCAACTTCAAATCACTATTTTAGCCAACCAATCATATCATAAAGCAAATGTAGGCGATTCAAGTGTTTGAACAATTTCTTCAGCACTACTTCTCGCAAATGCAAATGGGTCATAGAGCAGTGTATGTATTATACTCCCAAACATATGCAACATCACAAAATAGGAGTTTACTTATACTCTAAACCTTGCGCTTGCGCCTGTGCATTGGGGTTGTTCACTTCCTCAGTTACCAATAGACATATACTATGTGCCTAAATTTCCAATGCGCTATGCAAGAAGTGGCAGCACTAGATAAAAAATGGTTGTGTTGCATTGTATGTCTATGGGCCCAAGATAGGTTTGGTTTCTGCTGAAACCTCTTTTATCTTATTACCCTTTTCTTTTTTGGGAGGGGTTGTCATCTCCGTATAATTCAATTGTCCATTAGAGTTACACTTAGTGTTCCATAAATTGTTTTTCTTGATTGATCATTTGATCCCCTCTATTCAATGTCTTTCGTTCAAAGCAAAACTATACATTGTTTTGAAAAGCAAAACTATAACTCGAATATATTTGGCACTAAATATCTTGACTTCATTATTCTGCATATATATATATATATGTGTGTGTGTGTGTGTGTGTGTGTGTGTGTGTGTACATATTCTTTTTTTTTTTTTTTTAAAAATTGGTAGCATAGAGGGTTAACAATTATTGTCGTGTACTCCTCTTAATCGTGAAAAAGCATATTTCTGATAGAATTATTAAAGTTAGTATTCTTATTAACTCTGACAAACAATTCCTTTACTCCCTTACCCTGCAGGCCCTATGTATGTTACAGTATGTATAATCCAGCTACATAACTAGATAGCTAATATTCAGTTGCATAACCAATTAATGCTTAGTTGCCAAACAGGTAATGACTACAATATCTAATACTGTTTATATGAATCCGAGTACTAATGGAAAGGTACACTTTTCACTAGAAGTGAAACGATGTTGGTGGCATAGGTGGATTTTTTATAAGAGTTTTATTCTGGACAACAACCGAAAGAATATGGGTTTTACTACTGAAAACTATTGATGACCTAGGTGGATGTCTAATAAAATATGGTTCTTTGAATTTGGGTAGATTAATCCCAAATATTTATGTTTGACATTTTAATTTAAGTTGTTATGCGTTAGCTTTTCTTTGTAGTTTACAAGATGGACTAATCTTGAATTTAAGCTTCTATATAAATTTGCTTTTTTAAAAAAATGTTTTCCTCGCACTTGTGTAAAGATAAGTAGATGACTTACTTTTCAATAAGTTGTCTATGATATTGAAAATTATAATAGAACTAATGTGGAAGTATAAATGTACCATAAATGTACAAATAGAGTACTAACTCTTGCAATACTTAAAACATGACTTAACATGTGTGGCGCATGAAGCACAATCTCAATGATTAAAAACAAAAAGAACTGAACATTTCTAAATGGGGCTTGTTTATTTAGTAATTATATATTACAATGGGCATGTGCCATTTTTAGGTAACTATATAGACACATATTATAATAAGCATGCCATATTTATTTAGTAATTATATATGCTACAGTAGCTAGCCATGCCTCAATCCATAAGAGGAAGGGCGGTAGCTTGAGAGCACGCATGCTTCTTGTTTGTACAGCCCTAGCTGTATGTCATACATCATACATAGTAGATAAGGCTTATGCTATTAGTGGGTAGGCCTAGGATTAGTTGTCCGCTGCAAAACTAGAACCAACGCTGTAGTATCAGCGATTGCATCGATCAGAGCAGTTGCGCTAGTGTGGGTGTGGGGGTGCATAGCGGCAGATGAATTCTTGGAGGCTTCCACTTTCTCATAAATCTCATGATCAGGAATGGCGTTTATGATTCCTATGGCCCCGCATCGCACATAAACTTTCAAACATATGATTTATACAAACATGTGTATAGGTCATGATTAATTTCAAATTAAATAAGTTAAAGTAGTAAAGAGGCCTATTTCATTTCTTGCCTTGTAGTGCATGGGACTAGGTTAGGATCTAGGGGAAGAGGTGTGTTGCTATATATAGTGGAGACAAAAATGTTAGGATTGAATTTGTATCTATATATTCCACTGTGTGGTTTAACTTCATTGTTCGCAACATGATGGACATGGTGCATATATGTCAGAATATCCCTATTTTGCTCTCTTCCTGTTTCTTTTCTTTTAGTTGTTTTTACAAGCCAAGTGCAATAACATTAAATGAGTAGTACTCCTGCCAATTCTCTAATGTATGGCTTTGGTTCTCTTAGGATGCCTCTGATGGACTCTTCAATGCAAGCTCTAGTAGCATCATGAGCATCATAAAAAACATCAGCGGTCTTGTTTGTTGTTGTTGTTTCATGCTTTCTTGTTGTCCTTTACAAGTTGATGTCATTCTTGTTGATTGAGCTATTGGCAGTTCTTTCTTGCATTGGTGGTGTAGAGGTGAGAGTTATTGTTTTCCATGTCGATTTTGGAAGGTGCATGTGTTCTACGAGTCCTATGTTTATTTCAACATGAAGAGGTAAAAAAAAAATTCCAATGAAGGAATTTGGGATAGATTTCATAAAAATTTATGAAAGCGAGGCATAATTTTTTGGACTACACCAAATGCAGCTATCCTTGTTGATGAAAATTGCATACTTCCCTATTGCATTGTGGCTAGCATTACAAAAATGTCATTTCTATTACAAAGATCATGTTCAGCTGTCCTCTGTTCCCGTTTTTGTGATGTCATGCCTAAATAAAACATACTAGGCGTGTAGAGTAGGAGTTAGCCCATTCTTGTCAATAACTATTCATTAGATGCTTTTCTTTTTCGTTTGTATCAAATTATCAAGGTTGTAAAAACAACTATCGGTAATTAGCTTTGGGCCTAGTGGTGGATGCTTAATATTCACAAAAAAAACCAATGTGTGATTTCTTCTCTCCCGAGGTTGTGTGTGTACACAACTTAACCATTGCAAAAAAAAAAATAAATAAATAAATTAGCATTGTTTTTGGGGGGTGGGGGGTTAGGGGTAAGGGATATGAGTGGATATCAATTTGGTGAAAATTGTCTTACCAATCATTCATGCAATGTTAGCGCTTATATATCTTTTTCTCTCCATTCTATTTTCAGGGCTTGCAAACATGCTTGATTGCTTCATTAAGAAGATATATTTGCATTCATTCTTTCTGCAAGACTAACTACCTGAGTCATGGCATAATGATTTTAAAAATTTTGCCATGAAACTGTACTCACTAGTGAACTCAGGAAAGGGTAGGGTTCGGCATTTGATCTCAATCAATGGTGACATTTTGTCCTCACACAAAAGAACAACTTAGAGAATCATTGCTAGCTTATGTTGGACAAATGGAAAGCATCGTATTAAATGAGAATGTGTTTGTAGCTTTTGGTAATCTTACCAAAGACACCTATCTGCAATGGCTTTCGATGGCTCCTAGTTTTTGAATAATATTACATATTCTATGAAGGGCTAAGGATGGCTTCTATAATAATAGAACCAATAAGTTACTCCTCCCCGAGAAATGTTTTCCAGGTCTGATGTGATTTCTTGTCATTGTAACTTGGTGTATAACCATGCTGTATTCCAGGTGGTTCAAAGCCTTTGTTGAGTCCGATGTAAAAGTGCTTGTTCTTGGTGTTTTCTGTTACCTAGCTTACTCTGGTTGTCTTCCCATTCTATATCACATTTGCGGTGCTTTAGGGAGTTCATCGAGATCGGCACTTCAGTTGGATAGGTCAAGACGTACTAGTAAGATAAAATTTGTCGTATATATGTCGTGCACATCTTAGAATGTGCTGCTTTTATTTTAGCTTGTGTGAAACATTGAAACTATGCTCTGCTTTGTTGACTTAGGGAATTGCTTTGATGATCACATTTATTTAGATTGTTCAAATCCTAAATCAAAAGGGGATATCTTGTATCAAAAATCATAACGTTCCCCTTGGGTTATCACTGTTTTATTTGATGCAAGCATATAGGTGAGAAATCATCTGCGGTAGGAGTTCTGATGATGTATATATTTTGTTCTGCGAATTAGGTGCATACGGTTCTTTTAGTTGTTTTCTCTAATGTATGATGTTGGTTATTTTATGTTGAAACCAAGGGTAGCATGCCACAAATTCGGATATAAAGTTTGGGCTCGTGAAATGTTCATTTGGAACTATGGAGTTCTGCACCATCCCATTCATTTTGTTTAGCTTCAATCTTATATGTGTATATTGCAAACGAACTTAACTATTAGGTTGTAGGTGTATACTTTACAGGCATGTTGAAATTAATTTAGTAATAGTTATTTGCAAAGATATCGTATTTTTCATTAGGTGGCTAAATACTAGTTACTTTTCAACTTAATTGATGATAATTAATTAGTTCATGTTTATAAAGTTATCGTACTTTTTTGTGTCATTTAAATTTTAGTCAGATATGTACTCTCTTTCTGTGTGTGTGTGTGTGTGTGTGTGTGTGTGTGTGTGTGTGTATATATATATTATTACAATGCGTTACATTAAATATAAATTATTCGCCTTTTTTAAGCAATGAATTGTTATTTATTTTATATAAAAATCTTCCTACGAAAATTATATACATTTAAATCATTTGAAAGTTAGTTATCAAATACATAATGCCACACTTATAAGGGAGGGAGTGGTGAGAATGATTTTTTGCTCAAAGGCAAATCTGGCCACAAATACAAGTAAGGGGAATCTCCCTACACCTATAAGCGTGATAGATGATATAGTCTTCCAAAGATATAAGCGTGATTACTGTACCGTCTGCTACGCTTATTAAGCATGGCGACGTTTTTCCCACTAATACCCTATACATGCTTACCTTAAGCGTGGCGAGTACACCATGCCACAGGCATAAGTGTGGAAGGAGGCGATTTTAAGTGTGGATAGATGCAACATTTCTTGATCACATATTCTTATTCCCTCAGCAGATATCTTTAGCATGTATTAATTGTTTGTATGATTGACTGGTTTGGAAAATATAATCCTGAAATCTTTCTAATATAATGCTTTTTTTTGAAAAAAAAAGTATAATGTGTGATTTTGGTATAATGCACTATTAAAATATAATGAGTTATCTTATAATAACATCTAATAATTGGCATTGACAATTTTTTTTTTAGAAAACGTAAATTATGTAGGGGTGACATTTATCAAAAGATTAGGAGTTTTGTTTTGTTTTCATGTACGTATGCGACGTACGATAAAATTTTAAATTTTTTTAATTGCAATAACTATATGTAAAAACTATAGTAAATTGCTTCCAGATTCATGTAGTTTGTGGATCAGGCAATTTCTGGAAAAATTATATGAGCCTTTGTAAAAGAAAGTACAATAGTTTTGATTGTTTCTTTGCTAGATTACCATTAGGAGCAGTTGTGACAATTTTGATTGTTTCAACAAAAAAAATACCTGCTCTTCAATTCACTTTAACCAACTTCACTCATTTCTCAACCCCTATTTCCTAACGAAAAGGCTAGACCTAGTAAGAATAACGACTTACTACTTCTTCTGTACTATGGTTGCTAGTACCCCTACTATTTTTATTATGTGGCAAAATGATGCAATTTTGGTTAATGATCATTTGGCACGGACAGCTTTGTATGTGCGCATTTATATGTGTGTGGACCTAATCTCTCACAAAGCCGATAAATTGTCACTTTGCAATCAATACGTTAAGCAATTCTCATCACTACACCGTCCGCACATGTGCGTAGCATGCGACTATGACTTTAATTAATGAATAAGGTATGAACACTATTTAGTGTGTATACTAATATTTGACTCTAAAAGCATGACAATTTTATCATAAATTATCTTTAAAATATGACTGAATTTGCATCTATATTGCGGGTAGTGATGTTAAGTCCGCATTATAGTAATTTAATAGTCAAACTTTACAAAATATTTTCAACCATGATAATTAATTACGATACTACTATATAAATAAAAATGGAGTATATTATGGGTAGAAGTTATTATTAAACTTATCACTACCACAAAAATTATTAAAAATGAAAATTGTATTAAGAAAACTGGCATCAGTACTCGAATTCATATAAAGAGTAATAGATATTGAATTCATTACCTGTTTGGCTACTAAGCATTCATTGGCTATGCAACTGAATGTTTGCTATCCAGTTATGTAGCTGGATTTTACATACATAGCGCCTGCAGCGTAAGGGAGTAAAGGAATGGTTTGTCAGAGTTAATAAGAATACTAACTTTAATACTTCTATCTGAAAGATGCTTTTTCACAATTAAGAGGAGTACACAACAATAATTCTTAATCCTCTATACTACCCTTTTTTTTTGACAAAAGAATAGAACATTCGTCAAGAGATATACGGAGTATAAGATATCCAAACATGGCAAGTGTAATTACCCAATCATGCTTTATATTAACTTGAACAAGTGTAATTAGTAATCAACCTCTCTTATCCTTGTTATCCTTGTTAATTCTTGTCTTGTTTTTACCCCTTCTAGAATAGATTCTGCGTGGCCCTTACACAACAAGGTGATGGACCTATCATTCGCAGCCAACACCATAAAAGCTTTAAAAAAAAATAGCCTATATCATATAGGTGTGGGACTCCAAAGCTAATGATAAATTTTGGATTAGAGCTAACAACTATTCCTTAACACAATGACCAACGCCAGAATAAAAAACACCAAAATGAACTATCAATCATTCAACCTAGTTACCTATATGTCCTTATATGATGCCTGCACGGTGATTTGCCTTTGTCATTGAAGACCATGTGGTTGGCTTTTTCGACAGAGCCCATGCTCAACAATTAGTTATGTTCACAACATATTCTTTGTCACAACCGTCTTACTGAAGGCTCACACGCTTGGCCGTCTTCGGCAAAATATTCTATGAAAATAGCATACGTGAGGTGAAGTTCTTCTGTTACGTTACTTTCTTTAGCGAGAAAATATTAACCTAGGGCATACTAGCTAAGGAAGAGAAAATCATAGTGATTCGCCTTTGCCACTGAAGACCATGTGGTTAGCATATTGAACAGATCCCGTGCTCAGTAATTAGCTATATTCACAACTGCTTCTTTGTCACAAACTTCCTACTGAAGGCTGTCTTGACCTAATTCGTCAAAATATTCTATAAAAACAGCATGTGTAAGATCAAGTTCTTATCTTCTTTCAGCTACTTTTTGAAGTGAGAAAGTCTGTAAAACAATACCATAAGATGGTTAACCTACAGTATACCACTTGAGGAAGAGAAAATCATACCTGAAAAGTATGAACTTATAAGCTGACCCTTTTTTTCTGGTCTTCTATGATCATGACTTTTTCCTAATGAAAAATGCCTACTCTTAGCCTTCAACATCAACTTGTACTGGGTTGCTTCCAAGGCTAACAGTATCTTGAACTAGTACTCAGACTCAGGATTTTATCTTGTTTGTCGTAGGTTCTATGTTTGTAGATAGTTTGCATCTGATCTACAAATGAATTACTTTAGCCATAAGGATAATAAATAAACTTTAGCTAGGATCATATTCTCATTTTCTAATTAGAAAAGTGCGCCACTAGCTAGTCCCGGATTTCCTATAAAGCCAATCAATCATACCATAGAGCCTGCTAGCAAAATTTGTCTCCTAATTTTGCTATCAACCAAAGCAAATCTAGGCGATTCAAGTGTTTTAACAATTTCTTCAGCACTACTTCTCACAAATGCAAATGGGCCATAGAACAGTGTATGTATTGTACTCCCAAACATATGCAAC
This sequence comes from Carnegiea gigantea, assembly GCA_029747015.1. NCBI lineage: Eukaryota > Viridiplantae > Streptophyta > Magnoliopsida > Caryophyllales > Cactaceae > Carnegiea > Carnegiea gigantea. The sequence goes on from JAKOGI010000995.1 coordinate 137,482, forward strand.
ATCACAAAATAGGAGTTTACTTATACTCTAAACCTTGCGCTTGCGCCTGTGCATTGGGGTTGTTCACTTCCTCACTTACCAATAGACATATACTATGTGCCTAAATTTCCAATGCGCTATGCAAGAAGTGGTTGCACTAGATAAAATATAGTTGTGCTGCATTGTATGTCTATGGTCCCAAGATAGATTTGGTTTCTTCTGAAACCTCTTTTATCTTATTACCCTTTTCTTTTTTGGGAGGGGGTTGTCATCTACATATAATTCGATTGTCCATTAGAGTTACACTTAGTGTTCTATAAATTGTTTTTCTTGATTGATCATTTGATCCCCTCTTTTTTTTTCTTTTTTTTTTTTTCCTTACGAAATTGCTGTTCTACTTTCATACATCAAACTTTGTGTTTTCCATTTGTTTGATTTCACATTTCTAGATCAGAATGAGAGATAGAAAGAGAGAGGACGAAGGCAAATTCTCCTGATTAGAATGAATAGCATAAAAGATGAGAGCTACTGAGGGTGTATATATACAACCATACAACTTGCACTAGGCCTAACAGAATGCTAAAAAGAAAGCAAGAAACAAAAGAAAATGGTTATGTTGAGCTGGCTATTCTTTAACAAACTTTAACTAACTCTAACACCCCCCCTCAAGTTGGAGGGTGATAGGATGAAACCCCCAACTTGCCAAGGAGATGCTGATGCTGCTGGCTAGGTAAAGGTTTAGTAAAGATATCTGCTAGCTGCTCTGTGGTTCTGGTATAAGATAAAGATATGAGACCTTTAAGAAGCTTTTCTCTCACATAATGACAGTCCAACTCGATGTGCTTAGTTCTTTCATGAAAAATAGGGTTTTTGGCAATGTATATGGCTGCCAAACTATCACTTTTGACTGGAATGGGCAAGATAGAAGGTACTTGAAATTCTGAAAGTATCCTAGTAAGCCATGCAAGCTCAGCTGTAACTGCCCTCATTGATCTATACTCTGCTTCAGCAGAAGATAGAGCCACGGTGGGTTGTTTCTTTGATTTCCATGAGATGGGGCTTCCTCCTAACATTATGAAGTATCCACAGACAGATCTCCTTGTGCAAGGACATTGGGCCAATCTAAGTCACAGTAGGCTTGAAGGTTGTAATCTGGTTTGTTGTTGAAAAATAGACCTTGTGAAGGATCTTTCATGACGTATCTGAGGGTGTGCAATGCAGCTTTCATGTGTGCTTGAGTAGGAATTTGAAGAAATTGACTGGATATTGCACTGAAAAAGCAATATCAGGTCTTGTGTTGGTGAGGTAATTTAATTTTCCCACCAGTTTTCTGTAATTGGTTGCATCAACCAGAGCATCTTCATTGGTTAATCCTTTAGAGAATGATGCTAAAGGACAAGCAGTAGCTGTGAGTTGGTCACACTCAAACTCTTTTATCAGCTCCATGGCAAATTTCCTTTGTGTCATAATCAGTCCAGTGGGTGTCTTGATGATTTCCATGCCTAGGAAATAATGCAGTTCTCCTAGGTCCTTGATTTTGAATGTGTCATCAAGAAATGTCTTTAACTTGGTGATTTCTGCAGGATCATCTCCTGTTATCACAATGTCATCTACATATACAGCAAGTAACACTATGGTGCTGTCTTTCAGTTTGTAGAATAGGGAATAATCATTCTTTGAATGTTGAAAGCCTAGAATCCTCAAGGTATCTGATAGCTTCGCATACCATTGTCGTGAGGCTTGCTTTAGGCCATACAAAGATTTTTGTAATTTGCAGACTATATTGGAGGAGGGTACACTTAACCCAGGTGGGGGCTTCATATATATTTCTTCATCCAAATCCCCATGAAGGAAAGCATTATTAACATCCAACTGATGTATAGGCCATTTTTTCTTAGCTGCAGTAGCAAGTAAACTTCTTATTGTTGTCATCTTTACAACAGGGGAGAAAGTTTCCTCGTAATCAATTCCTTCTTTCTGAGTAAATCCCCTAATAACCAGCCTAACTTTGCATCTTTCTAGGCTGCCATCTGCCTTATACTTAATTTTATAAACCCATTTGCAACTTATGGGTTTCTTTCCTGCTGGTAAAGGTGTCAAAATCCAAGTGTTGTTGGCATGTAGGGCATCAAATTCCTTTTGCATTACTTCTTGCCCTTTGTTAGGCGATAATTTGTCGCATTTTACATGCCCTTTTCACCTAATCTTAGCTCGTATAATAACATAATCTTTAGAATTTTTTCTTGTGTTATTAAATATTCTTTGAGATTTTTACTTGTTTTGTTTATTCTTGCAGGCAATAAGTTGAACCAAGCAAATGTCGCGAAAAAGGGCAGAAAAGGATCAAAACAGGCGAAAAGGCGGAAAAACGGGAGCCAGCCGGGGCAGCCGACCAGCAAGGTGGCACGGCCACCCCGTGCCACGTGGCACGGCCGTGCCACATGGCACGGTGCAGCCGTGCCACCTAGGCACGGTCGTGCCTCCCCTGGTTTCCTTCGGTTATTCGCGGCCCGCCTTGTCTTTTATTTAATCCTCTTTTCTCGACGTTGTTCGGGGGCTCTCTCTTCTACTTTTCTAGGTTAGTTTAGGTTAGATTTATCCAATAAAAACCCCAATAGGAGGATTAGATTAGGATTGTAGTTGGTATTTTGGGATTCAAGCTTATGGATTTCAAGTTCTACAATCAATTCAAGCATAAGTTTCCCTCTTCTTTCTCTTTTTATTTCATCGTTGTTCTTATTTATATTTTGTTGTTTTAATTCTTGTAATTGCTTTGTTTGGTTTATATGTTTAGTTTTTGTCGTTAATTCATGTTATTTAGCTGTTTAGATTCGTTTTATTTCATTGCCTTTGTTTCGTTCTTCATGTTCATGTTCTTATTTGTTAGTTTAGGTTTTCATTCGTTTTTGATGTTTAGTTGGTAGATTGTGTTGGCTTGGATTGTGATTAGCCTCTGGATGGCTAATTAATCTTGTAATTGGCCTAACCATACCCAATCTATGCCTAGAACCTAGAGTTTTCCTTCACGCCCGCCAAGTGTTCGATGAAATGCCTGAGAGGGTTTTCATCCATATTTTTGGGCGATTGACTTATGCTGAGAGGTGAGGTCAATTGGCTAGTGTGGGAGAGGGAATGGCCGAGTTCGGGACACAAAAGTAGTATCCGAATCGAGCTAGGTCTGGGGTTGCTAGTTTTGTGGTCTAATTCGACTAACCCCACGAAAGTAGGTGGTTACGCGAGTTAGACTAGCTCATGACCCTTGAGAGAGGGCTTGGGTGGTCTTTGATGATGCAACCGACCATCTCTAGTTCGTAGTGTGGTTTGGGTAGGTTAGGACTCATCTTGGTTAGTTAGTTTATCCATTGGTAAAATCACAACTCCAAGTCGTTTGTTTCTGTGTTTATAACGTAGTTTAGTTCCCCCTTTTCACCCTTCGATCCTGCCTAGCTTGAGACGCTTTAGTTAGCTCTGGTAGTTGAAAACACAATTCCCTGCGGACGACACCCCAAGTACTCAACGATACACCTTGCACTTGGGGTTTATAAATATTAAAACTTTTTCTGCAACAAGTTTTTGGCGCCGTTGCCGGGGAATTGGCGCTTTCCAATATTAGAGTTTACTTAGGCATTCGAGACTAGGCTTTTATTTCGAAAAAAAAAATTTTCAAAAAAAAAAAATTCCAATGGCAATTTTCTATTTTCCCCAATGTGAGCAAGAATTATTTTGCCGTTATTGGGATCGTTTACATGTTTATCTTGCTCAGTGTGCTTCTTGTGGATGTTCATGTGAGAAATGGGAATTATTGCATGTTGTCGATGAGGGTGTGAATTGTGAGACCCGTGCTCTTTTTGAGCATTGGGATTTTTATGCTAGAAATGTTGAAGAAGCATGGGATTTTCTTAATTGGCTGGCTCAGGATACTTATGAATTTGATATTAGCTGTGCTAATTCTTACAACCCAGTCCCTTGCATCCCTGATTATGCCCCTCCTTTGTGTGAAACTTGCCATTGTTCTGATCATGACAACACTTCTTGTCCTTATTATATTTATGATGATAGCCTTGCTAGAATTAGTAGTATGATAGAGACAATGAAAAAGCAACAAGCTGAGTTTGAAAATAGAATGCGGGAGTTTGACCTATCAAATAAGGCCGACCTTAGGTTTAGTTCTCCTAAACGTGATGTTTGTTTGTGTGATGATGGTGCATCTTTTACTCCCCTAGAATCCGGACTAGAGGCAGTACTTGACCCTTCCCTAACTGCTCCATCCCTTGTTGCTCTACCCTCATCCAGTGCCCTTAGGGACAACACTACGTTTAACATGACCTTGCCTAATCCACCTCTCCCTTTAACTCAGTCGACGGAGTTCGAGGTAGGTGAGACCTTTACCGTTAACGCGAGTGTTGATGAGGATGATGTTTGTTATGATTCAGACAATGATCTTATTGAGGTGCATGATTCTGATGCGGCTCCTGTAGGGAGGTCTTATGGGGATGTTGTGGTTACTATGCCAGCTAGTCATGACCTTGTTGAGAATGTATCTCCTGGCCACCTTGATACACCCCATGTTCCCCCTTCAGGTTCACCACCCTCCTCTTCCCCTGAGCACCATAATTTATCACTCGTTGCATGTCATGATATGCTTGAGGGGAATGAGATAGACTATATGGACTCCCTAGGTACCTTCAAAGGGTATGACCCCTTCCTTGATCCTTATAGCTTGCACCTAGGGAGCATGCCTGCGAAAATCATGTTAACCACTGCATTTGATTTCTTTACTGATTTTTCAAAGGCATTCAATAAATTTAGGAGAGCACTTACTATTATTTCTGCATTCCTGTTTAAGTGCTTTTACTTACACTCATCTGAGTTGCAGGCTCAGGTGTTTGATAAACTTCTGCGAGCGTTGACGGCATCTGAGTTCGTGATGTGCGTCCTGAACGCCGCCGAGGAGTGGCTGATGCTCCTCGCGTTTCCCCAACCTCGTCCTAGCGAGGTGTAGTTCGGGTACATTCAGTACCTGACCTGGTATACTCGTTCTCACTCTTCTCCCCCCCTTCTTTTTATTTTTCTTTTCTTTCTTTTTGTTTTTGCTTAGTTGTGAATATTAGGATTGTGTTTTTGTTGGTGATCATCTGGTGGTGAAATTTGGATGTTGTTGAGCCGTTGTTGGCTGTGATCACCATTTTTGTGTTTTTGTGGATTTTTTATTGTGTTATACTTGGTGGTATCATTGGATTTGTCCATATTTGTTTTTGGTGGTGTTAGTTTGTATATATGTGTGATTGTGTTGCTGTTTTGGGTGAGATTGTGTTTTTGGGAAAGTGTGTTAGCTTGTGTATTTTTTTTTTGTCGTCTTTTGTTTTTCTTGTATTTGATTTTGTTTTCTTTATTTTTGTGTGTTGGTGATGACTCACGGCTCCCAATGAGGACATTGTGAGATTTAGGTGTAGGGGTGGGGTCATCTCCCATTTTTGTACAACTCCCATTTTTGTACAAATTTTTCTTTTCTTTTTGCATTTAGGGGAGTTTTGTACTATTTTGATCAGCCTTGATCCCTGATACCTTGACTGTTAGCTCGTATATAAGTATAATGTGTATGATAGATATTCATCCCCAATCTGTCGTTTTAGACCTCAGTTCTAACCCCGACAGTCCAGCGTAATTTTGCAATCCAGTCCTGAATTCATGTATTGTCATCATCTTGAATTCTTAGTCTTCCACGATCGACTCTCCCATTGTCTACTACACAGTTCCCTTTATATGTGCTGGCACCCCCCTTTCTTTTTCCAAAACAAAAGCAAAAACAAACAAATTCAAGCGCTACTGGGTGTATCCCTTTGAGGCGTGACATGAGTTTGTATTGAAAAAAAAATAATAATAATGGAAAGCAAAGAAAGTGGGGAAGAAAAGAGTTGGAAATGACAAGTACCCGTTTGAGGCATGCGCTACTGGGTGTTACCCTTTGAGGCAATACTGCTACTGGGGAAGCCTGCTTTCTATACTAGCCAATCAAAAAGGTAGCTTGTGTCAATTGCGTGGGATCGAGTTTGGTTTTGGTAGGCTTAGTTTCAGGGTGATGATACACTTGCACACTAGCCACCAGGATGGATTCAATATTCTCATGCGTCGTGGGGTGAAAAGCTAATGTCTGGATGCCATTCTTTGGGATGATGTGTCCTGAAATGCATATAATGCCTGTGTACAGACTGATATTTGAGCTACTAGGTGGTTTTGGTTGATTCGATTGTGTACAGTTTATCCCTATGTATATATTGTGTTTTGCTACTTTTATTTTTCGATTTTTTGTTTCTCTTTTCTTTGTTTTTTCCTTTTTGAGATTTTGTGGGTATATCTTCTGCAAACCTTCACGAGACCTTACTCGTCCACTTGGGGTAACCAAGGGGTTTAAAGGGCTTATTGCATATGCTAAATGCAATCGCGATTCCTGCGAAAGTGAGTTAGGTTTCTAGATTAGTTTTCTTTTGTTTTGCTCGAGGACGAGCAAAAGATAGGTGTGGGGGTATTTGTTATGCGATAATTTGTCACATTTTACATGCCCTTTTCACCTAATCTTAGCTCGTATAATAACATAATCTTTAGAGTTTTTTCTTGTTTTATTAAATATTCTTTGAGATTTTTACTTGTTTTGTTTATTCTTGCAGGCAATAAGTTGAACCAAGCAAATGTCGCGAAAAAGGGTAGAAAAGGATCAAAACAGGCGAAAAGGCGGAAAAACGGGAGCCAGCCGGGGCAGCCGGCCAGCAAGGTGGCACGGCCACCCCATGCCACGTGGCACGGCCGTGCCACGTGGCACGGTGCAGCCGTGCCACCTAGGCACAGTCGTGCCTCCCCTGGTTTCCTTCGGTTATTCGCGGCCCGCCTTGTCTTCTATTTAATCCTCTTTTCTCGACGTTGTTCGGGGGCTCTCTCTTCTACTTTTCTAGGTTAGTTTAGGTTAGATTTATCCAATAAAAACCCCAATAGGAGGATTAGATTAGGATTGTAGTTGGTATTTTGGGATTCAAGCTTATGGATTTCAAGTTCTACAATCAATTCAAGCATAAGTTTCCCTCTTCTTTCTCTTTTTATTTCATCATTGTTCTTATTTATATTTTGTTGTTTTAATTCTTGTAATTGCTTTGTTTGGTTTATATGTTTAGTTGTTGTCGTTAATTCATGTTATTTAGCTGTTTAGATTCGTTTTATTTCATTGCCTTTGTTTCGTTCTTCATGTTCATGTTCTTATTTGTTAGTTTAGGTTTTCATTCGTTTTTGATGTTTAGTTGGTAGATTGTGTTGGCTTGGATTGTGATTAGCCTCTGGATGGCTAATTAATCTTGTAATTGGCCTAACCATACCCAATCTATACCTAGAACCTAGAGTTTTCCTGCACGCCCGCCAAGTGTTCGATGAAATGCCTGAGAGGGTTTTCATCCATATTTTTGGGCGATTGACTTATGCTGAGAGGTGAGGTCAATTGGCTAGTGTGGGAGAGGGAATGGCCGAGTTCGGGACACGAAAGTAGTATCCGAATCGAGCTAGGTCTGGGGTTGCTAGTTTTGTGGTCTAATTCGACTAACCCCACGAAAGTAGGTGGTTACGCGAGTTAGACTAGCTCATGACCCTTGAGAGAGGGCTTGGGTGGTCTTTGATGATGCAACCGACCATCTCTAGTTCGTAGTGTGGTTTGGGTAGGTTAGGACTCATCTTGGTTAGTTAGTTTATCCATTGGTAAAATCACAACTCCAAGTCGTTTGTTTCTGTGTTTATAACGTAGTTTAGTTCCCCCTTTTCACCCTTCGATCCTGCCTAGCTTGAGACGCTTTAGTTAGCTCTGGTAGTTGAAAACACAATTCCCTGCGGACGACACCCCAAGTACTCAACGATACACCTTGCACTTGGGGTTTATAAATATTAAAACTTTTTCTGCAACAGTAAAGGTGTCAAAATCCAAGTGTTGTTGGCATGTAGGGCATCAAATTCCTTTTGCATTACTTCTTGCCATTCAGTCTTAGATGTTGCCCCCTCATAGGATAGAGGTTCACTATAAAGACTTGAAGGTTGTGGTGGGTTGGGGTTAGTATCAGGTAAAGAATTACAGGTAAAGGAAGCACTGCAGCATATAGATGTGACTGTATGAGGACAGCATGGTGCTTGATGCTGTTCTGACTGAAAATAAGCATTATTGCAAATGTACTCTGACAGATAAGAGGGAGTTTTATGCTCCCTTGTAGATCTTCTTGGAGGTGCTGAAATATGAGGAGATGATGCTTGATGTTGTTCTTCTCTGATGACAGCAGTCTGCAGTGTGGACAATTGGTTTTGTGTAGCAATAGTTCTTGAAGCATCATAGTAGTCATCACAATCATGTAGCTGGGCATCCTTGGACTGTGGAAATATGTTGGAAACATCCGCAGGCTGAGAGGAGTGGTAGGGAAGTATGTTTTCATGGAACAAAACATTTCTTGAAGTAAAGATTTGTTTTGTTTCAAGATTGAGCAATTTGTAGGCTTTTTGACCAAAAGGGTGCCCTAAAAATACACAGGGTACTGCCCTGGCCTGAAACTTGTCCCTTCCAGCTTTAAGGGTAGAAGCATAACATAAACTTCCAGACACTCTAAGGTGTTCATAGTTAGGTTTTTGTCCAAATAATACATGGAATGGACTTAATCCTTTAAGAACTTTAGAAGGGAACCTGTTTATGAGGTAGGTTGCTGTCAAAACACATTCACCCCAATATTTTATTGGTAATCCTGAATGAAACAATAAGGCTCTTGAAGTTTTAAGGAGGTGTTTATGTTTCCTCTCCACAACTCCATTCTGCTGAGGGGTTGCCACACAGCTGGTCTGATGGATAATTCCTTTAGACAGAAAATAAGTCGTGGCTTCTCTGTTTAATCCCAGTTCAAGAGCATTATTAGACCTTATGGTTTTTACCTTGGTATTGAACTAAGTAAGTGCCATTACTGTGAATGCCCTGATTAGAACCATTGCATTGCTTTTTGTTGCCAACAAATGTGTCCAAGTTGTTCGACTATAATCATCCACTATAGTCATAAAGTACTTGTATCCATTGCGTGTCTGCACTCTATAGGGTCCCCATAAATCAATATGAACAAGTTCAAATATATGTATAGTATGAATCTGACTGTGGGGAAATGGAAGTCTATGTTGTCTTGCCTTGGAACAAATCAAGCATTGTTTTATTGAAGTAGCATCAATATAATTGGACAATAACCCCAATTACTGTAATTTTGTAAAAGGTAAATGGCCAAGCCTAGCATGCCATACATCTTCCTTGGTCATGCTGGCAATACAAGCTGATTTATAAATGTCTAAAGAAGAAACTTGCAAGCTTCTGGTTAAAGCATCTGAACTTGTAGCAAATCCTGGTCTGAATAAGTAGAGTCCAGCATATATCTCACCAAGAACCTGAAGCCTCCTCACTGAAGGGGCCTGCATAAGACAATGCTTTGATGTAAAAAAGATGTAGCAATTCTGTTGACTAGCAAGTTTGCTCACAGACAATAGGTTATATCTGAAACTTGGAATGTAGAGAACTCCATGTAGGGTCAAATGATTCTTGAGTGCCACAGTCCCCTCAAGTGTGACCAGAACACACTTCCCATTTGGTAAAGTGACAGAATTAGGCTTGGCAAGGGCTACAAAATTTTCAAATAAATCCTTGTTGCAACACATGTGGTCACTAGCTCCAGTATCAATTATCCATGTACTTTGCCAATCAGAAACACAAGATAATAAACATAAACTTTGTGTATAACCCTTGATATTTGTACCTGCCAGGCTTGAAAAAGCTCCTGATCTAGAATTGTAGCCACAATCTTGAGGTGGTGCAGCAGAATTGTGTCCTGTCCTGTGTAGCTGAACATTTTGAAGTAATGCAATTAGCTGTGAAGACTGTTCTGGGGTCAAACCTGGGACTGCAGCATTGTCTAGAGGCAAGGCAGTGTGGCAATCATTGATCATTGATCCATCTGTCTGAGCTACAGCAGCTGTTCTTCTTGGACCTTTATACTTACTGTTTGGTGGAAAACCATGTAATTTGTAACATTTTTCAATTGAATGCCCTGGCTTCTTGCAATAGTTGCAGAAAAGAGCAGATTTCTTTCCTTCATTTCTCTTAAACTTGCTGTTTAAACTGTCAGTTCTGGTGTCAAATCTATCCAAGTTTCCCTTGTAATATTGATGGGACTTGTGTGACTCCACAGGAAGAGAAGCTGAATCCGTAATAAAATGACCACTAGACCTTATTTCTCTCTGTTTCTCTTCTTGAATTAACATGGAATAAACTTGAGCAATCGAAGGTAAAGGACTCATCATGAGGATATTTCCCCTAATTGAGTTGTAATCATCATTCAAGCCCATTAAGAACTGCAGCAGTTTCTGATTTTGTTCTCTTTTGAGCAATTTTTCAGCAGCATTACAGACACATGAAGGAATTTCATCCATATCATCCAACTCATCCCATAAACTTTTCACCTTGGTAAAGTAAGTTGCAATATCATTTGTTCCCCGACTTACATTACACATCTCCTTTTGCACTTGATATAGCTTAGCACCATTTATCTGACCAAATCTTTCCTCGAGTTCAATCCACATTTGTCTAGCAGTCTTAGCATATATAATGCTATCTGCAATTGTTTTGGTCAATACATTCAAGATCCATGACATAACCATGTCATTACATTTAATCCACTTCTTGAAATTAGCAGAATTAGAGTCATGTTTTTGAAGACTACCATCAACAAAGTACAACTTGCTTTTTGTAGATAAAGCAATTGTCACGGCTCTCTTCCAAGAACCAAAACCAGTCCCATCAAAGGCAGTGGATACAAGTAACAGACCTGGATGATCTGATGGATGGAGAAAATATGCCTCGGTAAGATCCTCTGGAGTGATCTCAGCTGTAGCAGTTGCTATTGCCATTTCAAAAAAAATTTGACAGGCTTGCAGAGAATTTGAACAAATTTTGTAAAGAAATAGAGATGTAGCAGATTCTGCTAAAGAGAGCAAATAATCCTTAACGGATCGAGACCTTGTAAAGAAAACAAGATCGAGAGAGAAACAATTCTCTGAGTGTGAATGCTAGATGATTGATTTAAGAGACTACTCAAATGATCAAACAAAAAAGAAGAAAATCAGAGTAAACCTGATTGTAGAAGAATTAAATCAGATTGATCGAGGAATCATGAGGTTCAAGAATTCCCTGCTCTGATACCATGTTTGATTTCACATTTCTATATCAGAATGAGAGATAGAAAGAGAGAGGACGAAGGCAAATTCTCCTGATTAGAATGAATAGCATAAAAGATGAGAGCTACTGAGGGTGTATATATACAACCATACAACTTGCACTAGGCCTAACAGAATGCTAAACAGAAAGCAAGAAACAAAAGAAAATGGTTATGTTGAGCTGGATATTCTTTAACAAACTTTAACTAACTCTAACACTATTATCCCTTTTTGCAAAATAAGTATATGAGAATATGTGTGTGCATGCGCGCGTGTGTATTGAAGACCTCGTCGAATTCGTATATTCAAGTCTCTCTTTCAAAGCCATGTTTTGAAAGTGCTATATTCAAAGTCATCTATTCAATGTCTTCGGTTCAAAGACGTTGGAATATCCTATACATTGTTTTGAAAAGCAAAACTATAATTTGAATATATTTGGTACTAGATATCTTGACTTCATTATTCTGCACATATATGAATACACACACACACATACATATACACACATATATATATATATATATATATATATATATATATATATATATATATATATATATATATATATATATATATATATATATATATATATATATTATATATGTGTGTGTGTGTGTGTGTATATATATATATATATATATATATCTATATATATATATATATATATATAATATATATATATATATATATATATATATATATATTTTTTTTTAAAAAAAATTGGTAGTACAAAGGATTAAAAATTATTGTCGCGTATTTCTCTTAATCGTGAAAAAGCATCTGTCAGATAGAAGTATTAAAGTTTGTATTCTTATTAACTCTCACAAACCATTCCTTTACTCCCTTCCCAAGCAGGCCCTATGTCTATAAAATCCAGCTACATAATTGGATAGCTAACATTCAGTTGTATAACCAATTAATGCTTAGTAGCCAAACAGGTAATGACTACAATATCTAATACTCTTTGTATGAATCCGAGTGCTGATGGGAAGGTACACTTTTCACTACAAGTGAAACGATGTTGGTAGCATAGATGGATTTTTTATAGGAGTTTTATTCTGGACAACAATCAAAGAAATATGGGTTTTACTATTGAAAATTATTGATGAAGTAGGTGGATGTCTAATAAAATATGGTTCTTTGAATTTGGGTAGATTAATCCCAAATATTTATGTTTGATAGTTCAATGTAAGTTGTTATGCGTTAGCTTTTCTTTGTAGTTTACAAGATGGACCAATCTTGAATTTAAGCTTCTATATAAATTTGCTTTTTAAAAAAAATGTTTTCCTCGCACTTGTGTAACGATAAGTAGATGACTTAGTTTTCAGTAAGTTGTCTATGACATTGAAAATTATAATAGAACTAATGTGGAAGTATAAATGTACCATAAATGTACAAATAGAGTACTAACTCTTGCAATACTTAAAACATGACTTAACATGTGTGGAACATGAGGCACAATCTCAATGATTAAAAACAAAAAAAAAACTGAACATTTCTAAATGGGGCTTGTTTATTTAGAAATTACATATTACAATGGGCATGCGCCATTTTAGGTTACTATATAGACATATATTATAATAAGCATGCCATATTTATTTAGTAACTATATATGCTACAGTAGCTGGCCATGCCTCAATCCATAAGAGGAAGGGCGGTAGCTTGAGAGCACGCATGCTTCTTGTTCTTACAGCCCCAGCTGTATGTCATACATCATACATAGTAGATCAGGTGTACGCTATTAGTGGGTAGGCCTAGGATTAGTTATCCACTACGAAACCAAGCTAAGATGAAATTTCATTAGTGTTTAAGGAAAAACCGATCCACCATCACCATATCAACCTGGGCGGTTATATTGAGTACGTAATCATATGATATATCAGGTATAAGGGATTAGAGATGCCACTGGTAATGTTTTGGGATGGTTTTGGGGTATCATGTTTCGTGAAAGTGTTATGTTAGTTTGATGGTAACTTAATATAACACTATTTGTTATTTTGGTCGCACGTCCTATTCCTGGTATGAAGCGTGAAGAGTTGTGATACATGGAGAACACGTGTTTTACGGCCTAAGTGGCCGAGTGGGAGCTGTTGGACGGGCCTAATGAGATTAGGCCCGACGGCTACTTAAGTCGCCTAGGGCGACAACTCTTGCTACCCCCTAACCTATATAAAGAGTTTTAAGGGGGGTTAGCCGGTGTAGACGCTATGACGCGAATATCATATCTCCCATATTCTCCTATTTCTCTCTCACGGCTGAACTACCATCTATCGAGTTCTCGGGTTTAGGACGTGAAACCCTAAAGCGACTCTAGTAGCCGCTTGGTATTATTATTGGCGTGACTGGTATTCTTTATATGCGTGGACTATTACCCACAGTATATTTCCGCATCCAGGTTAGTCCTATTTCTTCCTATAGTTCTCTTAGGATGCCTCTGATGAACTCTTCAATGCGAGCTCTAGTAGCATCATGAGCATCATAAAAAACATCAGCGGTCTTGTTTTTTGTTGTTGTTGCTTCATGCTTTCTTGTTGTCCTTTACAAGTTGATGTCATTCTTGTTGATTGTGCTATTGGTGGTTCTTTCTCGCATTGGTGGTGTAGAGGTGAGAGTTATTGTTTTCCATGTCGATTTTGGAAGGTGCATGTGTTCTACGAGTCTCATGTTTATTTCAACATGAAGAGGTAAAAAAAAATTCCACTGAAGGAATTTGGAATAGATTTTATAAAAATTTATGAAAGCGAGACATAATTTTTTTGGACTACACCAAATGTAGCTATCCTTGTTGATGAAAATTGCATACTTCCCTATTGCATTGTGGCTGGCATTGCGAAAATGTCATTTCTATTACAAAGATCATGTTCAGCTGTCCTCTGTTCCCGTTTTTGTGATGTCATGCCTAAATAAAACATACTAGGCATATAGACTAGGAGTTAGCCCATTCTTGTCAATAACTATTCATTAGATGTTTTTCTTTTTTGTTTGTATCAAATTATCGAGGTTGTAAAAACAACTATTGGTAATTAGCTTTGGGCCCAGTGGTGGATGCTTAATATTCACAAAAAAAAACCAATGTGTGATTTCTTCTCTCTCGAGGTTGTGTGTGTACACAACTTAACCATTTCAAAAAAAAAATAAATAAATAAATTAGCATTGTTTTTGGGGGATGGAGGGTAGGCGTAAGGGACATGAGTGGATATCAATTTGATGAAAATTATCTTACCAATCATTCATGTAATGTTAGTGCTTATATATCTTTTTCTCTCCATTCTATTTTCAGGGCCTACAAACATGCTTGATTGCTTCATTAACAAGATATATTTGCATTCATCCTTTCTGCAAGACTCACTGCCTGAGTCATGGCATAATGGTTTTAAAAATTTTGCCATGAAACTGTACTCAATGGTGAACTCAGGAAAGGGCAGGGTTCAGCATTTGATCTCAAACAATGGTGACATTTTGTCCTCACACAAAAGAACAACTTAGAGAATCATTGCTAGCTTATGCTGGACAAATGGAAAGTATCGTATTAAATGAGAATGTGTTTGTAGCTTTTGGTAATCTTACCAAAGAAACCCATCTGCAATGGCTTTCGATGGCTCCTAGTTTTCGAATAATATTACATATTCTATGAAGGGCTAAGGATGGCTTCTATGATAATAGAACCAATAAGTTACTCCTCCTCGAGAAATGTTTTCCAGGTCTGATATGATTTCTTGTCATTGTAACTTGGTATATAACCATGCTATATTCCAGGTGGTTCAAATCCTTTGTTGAGTCTGATGCAAAAGTGCCTGTTCTTGGTGTTTTTTGTTACCTAGCTACTCTGGTTGTCTTCCCATTCTATATCACATTTGCGGTGCTTTAGGGAGTTTATTGAGATCGGCACTTTAGTTGGATAGGTCAAGGCATACTAGTAAGATAAAATTTGTCCTATATATGTCGTGCACATCTTAGAATGTGCTGCTTTTGTTTTAGCTTGTGTGAAACATTGAAACTATGCTGCTTTGTTGACTTAGGAAATTGCTTTGATGATCACATTTATTTAGATTGCTCAAATCCTAAACCTAAAGGGGATGTCTTGTATCAAAAATCATAATGTTTCCCTTGGGTTATCACTGTTTTATTTGATGCAAGTATATAGGTGAGAAATCATCTGTGGTAGGAGTTCTGATGATGTATATATTTTGTTCTGCGGATCAGGTGCATACGATTCTTTTAGTTGTTTTCTCTAATGCATGATGTTGGTTATTTTATGTTGAAACCAAGGGTAGCATGCCACAAATTCGGATATAAAGTTTGGGCTCGTGAAATGTTCATTGGAACTATGGAGTTCTGCACCATCCCATTCATTTTGTTTAGCTTCAATCTTATATATGTATATTGCAAACGAACTTAACTATTAGGTTGTAGGTGTATACTTTACAGGCATGTTGAAATTAATTTAGTAATAGTTGTTTGCATAGATATCATATTTTTCATTAGGTGGCTAAATACTGGTTACTTTTCAACTTAATTGATAATAATTAATTAGTTCATGTTTATAAAGTTATCGTACTTTTTTGTGTCATTTAAATTTTAGTCAGATATGTACTCTCTTTCTCTATGTGTGTGTATATATATATATCATTACAATGCGTTACATTAAATATAAATTATTCGCCTTTTTTAAGCAAAGAATTGTTATTTATTTTTTATAAAAATCTTCCTGCCAAAATTACATACGTTTAAATCATTTGAAAGCTAGTTATCAAATACATAATGCCACACTTATAAGGGAGGGAGTGGTGAGAATGATTTTTTGCTCAAAGGCAAATCTGGCCACAGGCAGAAGCGAGGGGAATCTACCTACACCTATAAGTGTGATAGATGATATAGTCTTCCACAGATATAAGCATGGTTACTGCACCGTCTGCTACGCTTATTAAGCGTGGCGAAGTTTTCCCCACTAATACCCTATACATGCTTACCTTAAGCGTGGCGAGTGCACCATGCCACAAGTATAAATGTGTAAGGAGGCGATTTTAAGTGTGGATAGATGCAACATTTCTTGATCACATATTCGTATTTCCTCAGCAGATATCTTTATCATGTATTAATTGTTTGTATGATTGACTGGTTTGGAAAATATAATCCTAAAATCTTTCTAATATAATGCTTTTTTTTGTGTGATTTTGGTATAATGCACTATTAAAATATAATGAGTTATCTTATAATATCATCTAATAATTGGCATTGACAATTTTTTTTTAAGAAAACGTAAATTATGTAGGGTTGAGATTTATCAAAAGATTAGGAGTTTTGTTTTGTTTGCATGTACCTATGCGATGTACGATAAAATTTTAATTTTTTTTAATTGCAATAACTATATGTAAAAACTATAGTAAATTGCTTTCATATTCATGTAGTTTGTGGATCAGGCAATTTCTGGAAAACTTATATGAGCCTTTGTAAAAGAAAGTACAATAGTTTTTTACAGCTTAGTCAAAAACTAATTATGGATTTTCCAACTATTTTTTTTAAGTTAAATGGGTGCCATAGTTTTACGTAATTCATGCATTATTTATTATTCATGTAATAATTATTTGTAGCAAGATCACATGAGTGTAGTCGTAGGAGGAGGAGGAAGAACAAGAAGAAGAATCATAAATAGGAATATTTGGAGGTTTTCAATTAAAGTAATAGATTCTGAGTAGTCATTTGTTTACACCTCAGTTTTCAACAGAATAGCAAGCAATATCATGTGCCTTTATTTATTTATTTATTTATTATTTATTTTAATTATTATTATTTCTTTATTATTATTATCAACATTAGTATTTTTATTACTGCTACTACTAGTACTACTACTGTGGTTGTTGCTGCTACTACTACAATTATTATTATCGTTCTTGTAGTTGTGGTTGCTTTTGTTGTTGTTTTATTTGTTCTGGTTTCTGCAGATAGTTTTCCATATTGCCTATGATTGTCCTATCGATTGAGTTCTCATATTGTTATAATAATTCTATTTTCATTGTGTTCTAAAAGTATGCATCTCACAATTTTCCATTATCTTACGTCTTTCAAAACCTTTCATTTAAACAAAAAGGTTTTCGAAAAAATTTTTATGGATCTCTTAGAATTAGTCTCTTTACTTGCAGGCTGTTTTCAGCGATAAGCCGACCTACATTTGTATCCCACCAAAACCCACAAAAAATAAAAAAACAAGACCCACAGTAAGAGGAGGAGGAGGAGGAGTTGCATGTGTGTGTGTATATATAGATATGCATATCCATGTATGTATGCATGTATTTAAAATATATACACACACACACATACACATACATATATATAGATGTATGTATGTATGTATGTACGTATGTATATGTGTGTGTGTGTATGTATGTGTGCGTGTGTACACACACACATATATACATACATACATCATATATATATATATATATATATATATATATATATATATATATATATATATATATGTGTATATATATATATATATATATATATATATATATATATATATATATATATTTATATATATATATATATATATATATATATATATATATATATAGAGACAAAGACACACTTCAGCTAGCACATGGCTGCTTTTAGAGCTCCATGCTAGCAGTACTACTTATTCATCGTACAGAACTGAAAGTGTAACTGGTAATTGAAGACACCATTGCAACCACTAGACAAAGACACACTTCAGCTAGTATATGGCTATTTTTAGAGCGTCATGCTAACACTACTACATATTCATTGTATAAAACTGAAAGTGTAACTGCTAATTAAAAACCCCATTGCAACCACTAGACAAAGACACACTTCACTTAGTGTGGCTATTGCGCACCACATGCACTTGATATGTTTTGAAAGTAAGTCGTGGGAGCTTGCTTAACATCGTCCGGCCAATACGCCCAAATCTACACTTTTAGCACCCCTGGAAGGGCCATATGTGGGAATGTCGGGGCCTGTGTCTGTCTTAAGATTAGAAGCCTCATGCTGTTGGAACTGGAAAGGAGTGCTAAAGTTGTCGTCCATGCATTAGAGACAATGATGTTGATTGTAGCCCTTCTCAAGTATTAGTTCCCTCACCCTCATGCTTTAGGATTGTTCTTTGGTGAATCATCTTCAAACTTCAGATCTCGTATTTGCAACTTTTCTTTATCAATGAGCCCTTCACTGTGGCATGAATCCAAGATGAACACAAAGGTTCCTTCCATTTTGTTAAGTATAGCACGTAAGTCACGACCTACGCACAAACGTGACACGGACAAATTAACAAACCCTCATCTTCTTCCAAGTCAAAACGCCCAAATGTATGTAAGCTGTTGACTCTTCCCGTCCTCCAGATAGACCTAAATAGCTAGTTCAATAACCATATAGTAATTAAGAGCTAACCACTAATAAAGCGGTACCATCTATACACTAGGTAGTTGCCGCTGAGATCTCTAACTTATAAAATATATTTGTTAATCATAACAAAAGAGGAGTAATTTTATTTATTTAGTGTTTAAAATATTTAGAGTTGTCGTATTAGATTGTTAGGTTAGAGGTTTAAGTGAGTCAGCATAACACGTCCACGAATATGGTAGAGATTCTTTGATTATTCTCTTCTTCTTCTTTTGCTCTTTAGATATATCTAATTACACTTAATAATTATCAGTCAAGTAGTTTATGGTTGAATTCAAGCCCCCTATGGGACATACAAGTCCTAATTCAAGATATTTGCGCTTACATTCAAGTATATAAAAACGTGGTCATCCATCACATTTTCAAACAAGGGAACTCTGTAGCTGACTCATTAATTGGCAAGGTTTGGTCTTTCTTTACATTCCATAACTATGTGGTCCTGGAATGTGCTTGCACATAGAGACCTGCATTGTATCCCCCATGAAGATAATCTACAACGTACCCTCACGAGAAGGGCAGCCCAGAGTTGTTTCTTACATTTCTTACAAAAAAACATATATATGTAATTACACTTAGCCATGTAGTTTCTTTCAACGAATATACATATCCCTGTCAATTCCAACCATGTTTTGCTGTTCACCAAACAGCCAAAAAGTATGTAACATGCCTCAATGTTTAGTACAAACATTTAAAGGACCCTTACTTTCTAAAAGCAATTTGTAGACACCTTAACTTTTCTTGAAGTAATCGAATAGGCCCGACTTTCACTTGAAATGACGTTACTGTCATTTCATATAAACAAAGTTTGTTAAAAAAGCTTTAGAAAAGTTTCAATGTGTAATAAATCTTGTAAAATAATATAAAATAATATAATTTGTAACAAAAATTCATGTAGAATATACGTTGCAAAAATTGTAATAAAAAAGCATATAGTAGATGCAAAATTTAAACAAAATAATTAATGCTATTATATAACATACTAAATCTTCAAAGACATTATAAAAATTATAAATCATTTAAAAAATTCGCAAAAGCTATGAAAAATTAAAATATCATAATGAATTATGGAATAATTTAGTGAAGTTTAAGTAAAGTTTTAAAAGAATTTATATCTACAATAATTGAATAACATTACCCAAAAAATATCACAAGCTAATTAAGAAAAACTCATTGAAGATATTGTAATTTACATTCTACGTGGATCTTTTATTACTTATTACAATTGCTTTAACTTAGTTCATTAAATTTCTCATATTTTCAATTTTTTTAACATTTTTTACTTGACTTTACTTGTATGAAAGGACAATTATGTAATTTCAAGTAAAAGAGAACCTATAAAATTATTTCAAGAAAAGTTAAAATATTTACAAATTATTTTCAAAGAGTTAACTAGATGCACTTGAGAAAAAGTGCCTGTAAAGAATGAAAGGCCAAGCAAATGACAAAAAGGCAAAGAAAAAGAATATCAAGGGTGGGGAGTGGGGCAAGAGTTGGGACCTACATTGGTTCACCATATGCCCGTGCTTAACAGGTTGCGAGATAGGTCGATCTGTCATGTATATTTTGCAAAACAGAGCTGATTTTAGTTAAACAAATTTTAGTAATGTTCAAATATAATTATTCCGTATTAGTACACTACCTCTGACAGGGTAGAATATGTGCTATTTAATAGCTATAGGGAGGCTACGACTTTACACATTATGCTAAATTTTTATTTTTTCTTTTTATTTTAAATGCTTGTATTAGTTTGTGGAATAAATTTGAGAGTCCAACTCCATCCTAAGAAAATATATTTTTTCTTCTCACGTAAAAATCCTTGGGAATATTTTTTTATGTGAATGAGGCGCAAAAATTGATGTATACAAGGTTCAAGCTCATGTCTTTGATAACAATTTTCAGTGATTTTACTAGTTGAACTAATTGATATTCAAAAAAGAAAAAATCTGATTATAAAAATAGAATTTTAAAATAACATCAGGTAATATCCTTTTTACACGAAGTACATCTGGGTTTCACCTGATTATGATCGTCAAGGTGATTATTATTTTACATCAATCACCCTCTCACTGCTAGATTCATAAAAAAGCTGTGCTAATATCATTTCACTTATTTATTTACTTTATTATTATTATCTTTGTTGTTGTTGTTGCTGCTATTTGTTTCAGATTGCCACACCTAGTTTTTAATATTGTGTATTGTTTTTAACAAATGATGCTTCATGTTTTTATATAACATTTCCATTTTCTAATATCTTTCAAAAGCTTTCATCTCAACAAAAAGTTTTTTTAAAAATTTATTTTGTGGGTCTTCTGGAATCGATATCTCTTCTTGCGCGAGTGTTTGCAAGGGTAAGACTACCTACATATAAATCTCCCTAAGCCCTTAAAAGCTGAACCACACTCAGAGTTGTTGTTGTTATTGTACTATATTTGCACCATTTCATCTAATTTTAGTTCTTGTGACAACCATCTACAAATTTGTACAATTAAAAAAAAATGCAGATATCTAGCATTAGTCCAGTTGTTGATTGGAAATTTAAAGACTGAGTATTCGATTTAGCTACCACCAAATTTCGTTGGAATCATTCTCAAAATCCGTTTGACCATAGCAGGGTTCAGATTTCAGAGACGTCAGGTAAAAAGATAAAACAACGGAATTTTTCCCAGACTCGTTCACCTATATATGCTATCTATCACTCGAATGATATTTAGACAAAATTGGAAGCAACCCCTTCCACATGTTACAATTTACAATAGATGAGAAGGTACACGTTTTATTAAGAGTGACACGATGTTGGTAGCATAGATGGATTTTTTTATAAGAGTTTTATTCTGGATAACAACTGAAAGAATATGGGTTTTACTATTAAAAAATATTGATAACTTAGGTGGATATCTAATAAAATGTGGTTCTTTGCATTCGGGTAGATTAATCCCAAATACTTATTTTTGATAGTTTAATTTAAGTTGTTATGCGTTAGCTTTTCTTTGTAGTTTACAAGATGGGCTAATCTTGAATTTAAGCTTCTATATAAATTTGCTTTTTTTTTTTAAATAAAGTTTTCCTTGCACTTGTGTAAAGATAAGTAGATGACTTAGTTTTCAGTAAGTTGTCTATGATATTGAAAATTATAATAGAACTAATGTGGAAGTATGAACGCACCATAAATGTACAAACAGAGTAATAGCTCTTGCAATACTTAAAACATGACTTAACATGTGTAGCACATGAGGCACAATCTCAGTGACTGAAAACAAAAAGAACTGAACATTTCTAAATGGGGCTTGTTTATTTAGTAATTATACATTACAACGGGCATGCACCATTTTTAGGTAACTATATAGACATATATTATAATAAGCATGCCATATTTATTTAGTAACTACATATACTACAGTAGCTAACCATGCCTCAATCCATAAGAGGAAGGACGGAAGCTTGAGAGCACGCACGCTCCTTGTTCTTACAGCCCCAGCATTATGTCATACGTCATACATAGTAAATAAGGCTTACGCTATTAGTGGGTAGGCCTAGGATTAGTTGTCCACTGCAAAACTACAACCAAGTGCTGGAGTCTCAGCGATTGCATCGATCAGAGCAGTTGCGCTAGTGTGGTTGTCGGGGTCCACAGAGGTAGATGAATTCTTGGAGGCTTCCACTTTCTCATAATTCTCACGATCAGGAATGGCTTTTATGATTCCTATGGCCCTGCATCGCACATAAACCTTCAAATATATGATTTATACAAACATGTGTATAGGTCATGATTAATTTCAAATTAAATAAGTTAAAGTAGTAAAGAGGCCTATTTCATTTCTTGCCTTTGTAGTGCATGGGACTAGGTTAGGATCTAGGAGAAGAGGTAATGAGATTTATACACACCTGATTACCATGACCCAGCACGTTCCAAGCCAGGAGCCACCCACAGCTAACGGATCCGCCTTGGATATTGGTGCCCTCATAGATCACATACCCTTTGGAGTTCGTGCTCACGAAGAAATCAGAATTACCTTGGAGGATAGTTACAGGGGCATTTTGGTCCCCACGCACGCGCTGTAGCTTCCCTTGGGTTTTGTTGCTTATGGTGATAGATGCGTGGCGTTGAGCCATATCCGCCTGCCCAACCAAATAACAAAAGCACCCAAGCGACATACATGATTAATCAATGTAAGAAGACAAAAGAAATTGCAACTGTACTAAAACATTTCTAACAAACTATAATTCCCTAATCAGGACCAAAAGAAAGACTTAGGATGAAAGAGAAATTAGTTTAGAGTCAAATATAATTAGCACCATAAGACTCGCCACAGTGACCTACCTGTAGTATAATTTGGATGTGCTCTCTTCTAGATCTGCCGATATATGTTGGAGTACTTCAGCTTTTGCTCACTGCATATTTATACTAGGGAAATTATGCAAAAAAAAAAAAAGAAAAGAAAATTATATGACCTTAGTGCAGGATTAAACAAGTTCCCCGAATGAAAACAAAGAAAAAGAAAAAGAAAAGAAACCATCACTAGTAGAAATGTGGAATCACATGTACACGTGACACACGCAGCGCAAGTAATAAACCAATATATTTCACTTTCCTCAAATCCAGAAGCTGATGAAAATACTCAAACTATTGGAGAGTCCATGGCCCATTATGCCACCACCTATAATTATATACGTAGTTGTAGGCATGGTGATGTGTTAGATCTCGATCGAGTTTATGTGATCTCAGGTCCAT
The DNA here is from genome assembly GCA_029747015.1 of Carnegiea gigantea. Classification (NCBI taxonomy): domain Eukaryota; kingdom Viridiplantae; phylum Streptophyta; class Magnoliopsida; order Caryophyllales; family Cactaceae; genus Carnegiea; species Carnegiea gigantea. The sequence continues at coordinate 160,865 of JAKOGI010000995.1, forward strand.
TTAAATTTCTTGCACTTAGGCCCAGATTCGTTGGGTCTAAAAAGATAAGACCCAGATTCAGTCCTAGCCCCTATGAGACTTGCGGGTTCATGGGTTTTAAAAAGGTCCTAACTGCTCTTCACACTAAATATTATTTTTTCCACATCCCAACACCAATTAACACATTATAAAGGTGAATAATTGAATTTAGAAGGCACAATATTTAGTAAGATAATATTTTAGGAACATGTACTACAGTTAAGTGTTCTTACTTATGTTTAACGGACTAAAAATAATATTTTAATACAAACTACAAAGATATAATCCATCAAATTTTAATCAAGGGCAACAAAATAGTTGTTCTTTTACGACTCGGCCCACGTCTCTGGGACTTAGCTCGTTTATAACCCGTTGGGTCTCATTTAGTATTTTCATTAGACCCAAATCCTCTAAATTGGATCGGATCAGGATCCACTGCTATCCCTATAATATACGACCCTTCCATCGTAACTTGAAGAATTGGAACGTATCAATCGAGTGAAGAACAACACCCATAAAAGGCCAACCCCCCCTTCCTCAGCGTAGCTCATGAACAATGCTAAGTGATCAGAAAGCTAACCATGTTATAGTGATAAGAAAGCTAACCATGCTAAGTAACAGTCCATGCACATACTGTTGGACAATTTTTGGCCTACAACAATGGCAAATTTGATAGTTTTTTTTTTTTTATAAATAATGCTGTATTTTTAAGTTTTATTAAATTTGTAATATTGATTAATTTTGTTGGTGTTTCGCTTAAACTTTTAGACAATTCTAACACATAATTTTGAACAACTTTTTAAAATAATGAGTACACCCACATTGAATGCTCTGAAATGTCATTTGATAACCTATTAATTTACTATAACAAATTCAAACACAATTTTGATTGTTTCTTTGCTAGATTGCCATTATTAATTAAGGAGCAGTTGTGGTAATAGTATTACACCTTGTTCTTTTCGTTGGTAAATTTCAATTTACTAATTTCAATCTACTTCACGAACTTCAATAAAAATATATCAACTTCAATCTCCTATTTTAACCAAATTCTACCCATCACATGAAAAATATATCAGTTTCAACTCCCTTCAGCCTACTTCAACTTACACTTCAACAAAAAAAATACTCGCTTCAAAATTAATATAATGAATATTAGATATTAGGGATAAAAACCATTATTAAACTTATAACTACCATTAAAATTATTAAAAATAAAAATAGTATTGAGAAAACTGACACTATTACTCGGACTAATATAAAGAATATTAGATATTGCAGTCATTACCTATTTGGCTACTAAGTATTAATTAGTTATGCAGCTGAATATTAGCTATTAAGTTATGTAACTGGATTTTGCATACATAGGGCCTGCTTGGTAAGAGAGTAAAGGAATAGTTTGCGACAGTTAATAAGAATACCAACTTTAATACTTTTATTTAAAAGATGCATATTAACGATTAAGAGGAGTACAGGATAATAATTCTTAATCCTATATACTACAAAAATTGTTTTACAAAGTATCAAAAGTACTGTTAACATTTATGAGTTTTCATCCTAAAGAAAATTGACAAACACACAAAGGAGATAAAAAATAGTATTTTTTTTTTTTAACAAAAACATAAAATTAATTGATTCTCATTAATGGTAGTTCTTATGTTAATCACTCTCTCAATTCCACTATGATTATTATAAATTTACTGTTTGGATCTTCAAGAATTATTTTCGGCCATTATTTTTACAAATCTTAGAGTATATATGTCCATAAGAAAAATTTAGGGACTTTAAAGTAGGACTTTTGGTCGCAAATTGTTAAAATGTGAAATCCGTTATGATAACAACCATAGTGGACCAAACAAGGTATAAGACAATACCCTCATATAGGCCTGGCAAATGGATCATTCGATTTGGGTATGGGTCGGATCAAGTTCGGGTTGGGTCATGTTCAGGTTAAGTGACATTTCGGGTCGTTTAGATTTGGGTCGGATATGGATCGGGTCGGGTCGATTTCAGGTCAACCAATTTTTGATCAAATACGCTCGTCATGCCAAAACAAGCAACTTTGTAGAAAATTTCGGGTCGGGTATGCGTTGGTTCGGGTCAATTTGGGTTTCAGGTCCACTTTCGGGTGAGCATATTTCGGATGTCGGGTCGGATATGGGTTGGAGTCGTTCGGTTTGGGTTTCGAGTCTCGGATCAATTTTGCCATATCTACCCTTATATAAGTAATGCCACCGCATAGGATGAACTTCTTTTATAGGTGGGCCATTCATTCTCAGAATATTGGTGAGTTGCCTACAAATCATTGGCTCATAAATATCGTCGCGGAACACGAGCTCAAAGTTTCACACAGATGCTTTCTATCCGGTCTGTAAGGGAAATAGAATAAACAAGTTCCCCGAATGAAAAAAAAAAAAAAAGAAAAGAAAAGAAACGATGACTAAGTAGAAATGTGGAATCACATGTGCACGTGGTACACGAAGTACTAATCCAATATATTTCACTTTCCTCAAATCGAGAAGCTGATGGAAATGCTCATACTGTTGGAGAGTCCGCGGCCAAATATGCGACCACCTATAATTATATACGTAGCCGTAGGAATGGTAATCGGTTTGATTTAGATCGAGTTTATCTGAATTCAGACCCATTTAAATTTCTTGCGCTTAGACCCAGACTCGTTGGGTCTGAAAAGACAGGACCCAGACCCAGACGTTGTGGGTCTTACAAGTTCACGGGTTCTAAATGGGTCCTAACTATTTTTCGCATTAAATGTTATTTTTTTCCACATCCCGACACCAATTAATACATTGTGAAGACAAATAATTAAATTTAGAAGGCGCAATATTTAATAAGATAACATTTTAATGACACGTACCATAGCTACATGTTCGTACTTACATTTTATACACCAAAAATAATATTTCAATACGAACCATAAAGATATAGTCCATCAAATTTTAAACAAGTGTAACAAAATAGTTGTTCTTTTACGACTCGGCCCACATCTCTTGAACCCAGACCCGTTTATGACCCGTTGGTTCTCATTTCATATTTTCATTAGACACAGACCTTCTAAATTGGATCGGATTAGGATCCACTGCCATCCCTATAATATACGACCATTCCATCCACTACAGCAGAAGATTGTAATTACAACCAATTAATTCAACGATCCGCTTATCTCGTTGTAAAAAGAAACTTATTAACAACGAGACGGAAAACCGGCTGTAAAGGGCAGTAGCTTCAACAACGAGTTCAATTTCTTGTTGCCTTTTGCCCTAAACTCGTCGTAAACATACAATTTTCTGGGGGGAAAAAGAACGCGGGCCGAAGCCCGGGTAATGTTTTCGCACCCCATAAAAACGACGCCGTTTTGGTCTAGGTTTTCCAAAACCTGTCGTTGGACTCAGAAGCTTCGGCCTTCACACAGCTCTACCTGTCCTCCCTTCTTTCATGGCTTAACGCTCTCCTCCTCGCATACGCTGACCTTCGAAACTCGTTTGTGTGCGATTTTGAAGAGCCTGTCGACCTTCTTTCATGATTTTGGGCTTCTATGATAAACCTCTATTTTACACACTTTTAGGTATGGTTTTTACCTCTTAACTCGGCAGTTTCTGGTATAATTTCGTAAGTTTAGAGGTCGATTATTCATTGGTTATCTCAAATCCACCTAAAAGTTGTGTTTTCGTATTTACAGGAATCTGACTTGAATAAATGAGGAAAACAAGCCAATGCCGCGCTAAATTGGAGCAAAAAGGAACAATATTGAGCTAAAGTAGGCGGCACGGTGATTTCAGGCCAGGTGGCACGAGCGTGCCACCAAAGAAGCGAAGAAGCAAAAGTCAGAAAAGTGGCACGGGGGACCCGTGCCTGGTGGCACGACCGTGCCACTTTAGTTTCTCCCGTTTTATCGATTTGCGTGCGTTGTAATCGACAGTTTTTGGATTCTAATTTCTTCTCCTCTCTCGAGATAGGCGACTTCTAGGGTTCTTAGGTTTACTTTTTGTTGTTATTGAATTCAAAGCTTTGGATTGGATTCCGTTTACGCCTTCGGGAGATTATCGCAGCAAATTATTCATAGTACACTTTTCTACCCTTTCTCTTACGTTTTAATTCAAGTTTCGCACTCTTTGGCATGTTATTGTTATTGATTGAAGTTGTGATTTTGATTAGAACAATGTTTAGCGGCCAAGTTTCTTAATCTTGGATTGGGTGTAGCCCTTATGATGTGATTTCGATTGTCATTTCTAGGTTTTTGTGAATTTATGCCTAAAGTATAATTGATTTCTCACTTAGCATGCCAGGTGTTCGATGAATTGCCTGAGAGGGTTAAATTCACATTCTTAATTAGGGTTTAGGAGACTAACGAAAGTTAGGTCCTTTACTTAGAGTAGCTTTGTGAGCGGTTGAATTACTTGACACGAAAGTAGTTGGGGTTTCAATCGGGAATTAAAATTACACGATCTTGTGGTCTTGAGATTCTAGTTTCATGAAAATAGATAACTAGAGTAACCTGACCAGCCTAATGACCTTTGAGAGAAGGCGTAGATGCTTTTAATTGGTAATCATTCCATTTCAATTATCTTACGGGCAGATTCACATAGCTTAGTTTACTTTCCAAGAAACATCATAGTGTGGTGAACCCCAATCCAGGATTCTCTTCATAATTGATTTAGACCCAATAGAAATAGAATCAGTTAAGCTCACTCCATTAGACTTAAGCCTAGATTAAGTGTTAAAGGCTGATTCGGTGATTGAAACCACGTTCCCTGCGGATACGACCCGTACTTGCCTTTGCTGGTTACAACCGGCACCGTGCACTTGCGGTACATTTTTAACACAATAGGTTTTTGGCGCCGTTGCAGGGGAACTTGTTTGTCTTCAACATCGAAAGCGATTTCAAACGCTTGAGATTAGGCTTTTTCCTTTTTCTTTTCCTTTTTCCCTTTCCCCTTTTCCTCCTTCTTGCTTGTTTTTACTCTTGCTTGAGCCTGCTTACGCTTGGTATAGTTTTTGGCTTTGTATGCACAGACGCAGTCAGGGGAGTCACCACTTGCTTCCCCTGAATCCTGAAATCGAAGCCACTGCTCGCAAGCAAAGCGATGCACGAAAGAAGAAACAAGCAGAATCTACAATGGCGGCGCAAGATAACCGCGTCCTAAGGGACTATGCAATGCCTCAGTCGTCGGGTATCACCTCTTCTATAGTGAACCCCGCGGTTGAGGTGAACAATTTCAAGCTGCGCCCGGCCCTTATCTCATTAGTGGAGCGAGACCAGTTCGGTGGGCACCCTTCTGAGAATCCCAATATGCACCTTCGCAATTTCCTTGCGAAGTTTGATACTATTAAGCTCAATGGGGTCCCCACCGACGCCATTCGACTGAGGCTCTTCCCATTCTCCTTGAGGGACAGAGCAAGAGACTGGCTCCAGAATGAGGAGCCAAACACTTTCGGCACATGGGATGCGCTCTCCAAGGCGTTTCTGAGCAAATACTTCCCCCCAGGGAAAACGGCCAAGCTGCGGGCTAACATTACTTCATTCGCTCAGCTGCATAGCGAATCTCTGTATGAGGCGTGGGAACGATTTAAAGATTTGCAACGTCAATGCCCCCACTATGGAGTCCCTGATTGGCTCCTTATCCAGACCTTCTACAATGGTCTGGATCAGTCCCTCAAGATGTCAATTGATGCTGCTGCTGGGGGGGCACTGATGGGGAAATCTATTGAGGTGGCCAAGACCCCGCTTGAGGATATGGCCGCCAACAACTACCATTGGTCCAATGAGAGGGTAACCCCGAAGAAGGCAGGTGGGGTTTACGGGATAGATGCTGTGGATATGTTGGCGAGCAAGGTTGATGCCCTTGCTCAGAGGTTTGATAGGTTGGGCACCCCTCATCCAGGGAGTCCTTCCAACGCCATGTATGAGGTTGGGGCACTTTGTGAGATCTGTGGCATTCAAGGCCACATTGCTACTGAATGCCAAACCACTTTCCTAAGCGTTGAGCATGCCAATGCAATGCAAACTTATGGTCAACGCCCACAAAACAACCCCTACTCAAACACCTATAACCCCGGTTGGAGAAATCATCCAAATTTCTCCTACTGCAATAACAATCCCTTGCCACCTAACCCTTCTCAATCCCAACCACAACCTCCCGGTTTCCAATACAGAGCTCCTTATGCCCAAGCTCCCCAACAAGCCCCTCAATAACCTCCGCCTCCTCAACCTAAGTCCAATCTGGAGAGCCTCATGGAGCGCTTTATAACTACTCAGACGAAGACTAATGAGGTACTCAGTGAGTCGATCAACCAGTTGAACTCCAAGTTTGACTCTATGGCTACTCACCAGAAGATGATGGACAATCAAATCGCTCAAATTGCACAGCAAGTGAACCATTTGTCTAGACCCCAGGGACATCTGCCAGGTTAACCTGAGACCAATCCCAAAGGCCAGATAAATGCTATTACACTGCGGAGCGGCAGGGAGCTGGAGGGTCCCATAATTCCTATGAGGGAGGAGGAGAAGGGAGCTGATATTGTGGATGGTGAAACTAGGGTGATCCCTAGTGAGGCTATGAGTGAGAGGGCCCAAAATGAGAAGCCCAAAGAGGAAGCCCCGGAAATTATTCCTTCTCACGCGAAGCCTTGCAAACCTTCTATCCCTTACCCTCAACGGCTAGTAAAGGCCAAGGAGGAGCACAAGTACGGCAAGTTCCTCGAGATATTAAAGAAGTTCCACATTAACATCCCCTTTTTGGAGGCCATAACTGACATGCCTTCCTATGCCAAGTTCTTAAAGGATTTGCTCCCCAATAAAGGGAAGCTACTCGAGAACGCTACGGTGTCTCTCCCTGCGGAGTGTAGTGCGATCATTCAGAACAAACTTCCTCCTAAACTTTCAGATCCAGGGAGCTTTTCTATTCCCTGTTCTGTCGGGGGCCTCACCATTAGTAGAGCACTGTGTGACCTTGGGGCTAGCGTGAGTCTCATGCCATACTCCATCTGCAAGAAGCTGCAAGTGGGAGAGCTGAAGGCCACCACCATCTCCTTGCAGCTAGCAGACCGCTCAGTCAAGTGCCCTCTTGGTGTCCTTGAGGATGTCCCACTTCAAGTAGGGAAATTTTTTATTCCCTGCGACTTTGTGGTTATGGAGATGGAAGAAGACTCCCGCATTTCTATTATCTTGGGAAGACCATTTTTGGCTACTGCGGGAGCCATGATCGATGTCGAGAACGGCAAACTCTCCCTTCAAGTGGGGGACGAGAAGGTGGAGTTTAGCCTGCCGCAAATGATGGCCTCTCCCACTTCAGGCGACTCTTGCTGTAGAGTCGACGTATTAGAGAAAGCCCTCAACCAGGAGGGCATGATCCATAGTTCTGTGGACGACCCGTTGGAGGCCGCATTGATTGGTTGCCACGTTACAAACTCCAGTTCGGGTGAGAAGGAGGAGTATGCCAGACTCCTCAATGAGTCCCACGAAGAGATCCATAGCGTAGAGGAACCTACCGCCAAGAAGGAAGAGGAGCGCCCACTGAAGGTAGAACTCAAACCTGTACCTCCTCATCTCAGGTATGAATTTCTGGATTCTTCTCATCAATTTCCCGTTATTGTTAATGCTAATCTGGATGGCCCCCAATTGGAACAATTGTTGGATGTGCTTCGTAAGTATAGGGGTGCCATTGGGTATAGCATTGATGATATTCGGGGACTTAGTCCTACATTTTGCATGCATCGCATCTTTCTTGATGCCAGTCACCGCCCTTCTCGACAACCTCAGCGCCGTTTAAATCCAAATATGCAAGAGGTTGTCAAAAAGGAGATTCTCAAACTGCTTGATGCCGGAATTATCTACCCTATCTCAGATAGCGAGTGGGTGAGTCCAGTCCAGGTAGTCCCCAAAAAGGGCGGCATGACTGTTGTTAGGAATGAGCGAAATGAGCTTATTTCCACTAGGACTGTTACTGGGTAGCGCATGTGCATTGACTACCGTAGATTAAACCAGGCCACCCGAAAAGATCATTTCCCTCTCCCTTTCATTGATCAAATGCTGGAAAGGTTGGCAAGGCATTCCTTTTTCTGCTATCTGGATGGTTATTCTAGTTTCTTTCAGATTCCTATCCATCCCGATGACCAGGAAAAGACGACCTTCACGTGCCCGTATGGTACCTTCGCTTATCGAAGGATGCCATTCGGATTGTGTAATGCTCCGGCCACCTTCCAGCGTTGCATGACCGCCATATTTTCTAACCTTATCGAAAATATCATGGAGGTGTTTATGGATGACTTCTCGGTTTATGGAGGTACCTTCGCTCTTTGTTTGGAAAATTTGACCAGGGTACTACATAGATGTGAAGAAGTCAACCTAGTGCTGAATTGGGAAAAATGTCATTTTATGGTCCAGAAAGGGGTAGTACTAGGTCATGTTATCTCTGCTAGGGGCATTGAAGTGGACAGAGTGAAGGTAGAGGTTATTGAGCGATTGCCCCCTCCTACTTCGGTAAAAGGGGTGAGGAGTTTCCTTGGTCATGCGGGGTTTTATCGCCGCTTTATCAAGGATTTCTCCAAGATCGCCAAGCCTCTTACTCAGCTGCTCACTAAGGATGCCCCGTTTGTCTTTACTGATGAGTGTCATGATGCTTTTTGCAGGATCAAACAGGCACTAATTTCTGCCCCCATCATACAACCACCGGATTGGGATCTCCTATTTGAGATCATGTGCGATGCCAGCGATCACGCGGTGGGGGCAGTTCTGGGACAGAGAAAGGATAAGAAACCCGTGGTGATCTACTATGCCAGTAGAACGCTAGATGAGGCCCAGCAGAACTACACCACGACTGAAAAGGAACTGCTGGCGGTTGTGTATACAATGGAGAAATTCAAGCCCTACCTACTGTGCTCTAAGGTCATTGTATACACGGACCACTCTGCCTTCAAACACCTCCTTGAGAAGAAGGATGCCAAGCCCTGCCTCATCAGATGGATTCTGCTACTCCAGGAGTTCGATCTGAAAATTAAAGACAAGGCAGGGGCCGAGAATGTCGTGGCCGATCACCTTTCTAGGCTCATTGTTGAGAGCCACGACACTCCTATTGATGATACCTTCCCCGATGAGCATCTCATGGGCATCGAGTCGGTACCCACCCCATGGTTTACTGACTATGCAAACTACTGAGTTTCGGGAATCCTCCCTCGTGATCTGTCCTACCACCAGAGAAAGAAGTTCCTCCATGATGTCAAGACGTATTCTTGGGAGAATCCATTCCTTTACAAACTATGCAAGGATGGGATAATCAGGAGGTGCCTTCCAGAGGGGGAAATTCAAGGTGTAATATCCCATTGTCATGACTCCTCTTGCGGGGGACACGCTAGCACCTCCAAGACAGCTGCCAAAGTACTGCAAGCAGGCTTCTTCTGGCCTTCACTATTTAAAGACGTCCATGCCTATGTCCGCGCATGTGACCGCTGCCAGCGGACGGGAAATCTATCTAGGAAGAATGAGATGCCCCTTAACTTCATCATGGAAGTTGAGATCTTCGATGTTTGGGGCATTGACTTCATGGGACCCTTCCCATCTTCAAGGGGCAACAAGTATATCCTCGTCGCTGTGGATTACGTCTCCAAATGGGTGGAGGCCGTCGCTAGCCCTACAAATGACTCCAGGGTTGTAGCCAAGCTCTTCCGAAAGATCATCTTCCCTCGTTTTGGGGTCCCGAGGGTGCTAATCAGCGACAATAGATCGCACTTCATTGAGCACAAATTGGAAAGTCTCTTGAAGAAATATGGAGTGCACCATAAGTGTGGATTTGGCTACCATCCTCAAACTAGTGGTCAAGTCGAGATCTCCAACCGGGAAATCCAATCCATTTTAGAGAAAACGGTTGCAAGATCACGAAAGGATTGGGCGGACAAGCTTGATGACGCCCTTTGGGCCTACTGCACGGCGTTCAAAACCCCCATTGGCACCACCCCCTTTCGGCTCATCTACGACAAGCCTTGTCATCTCCCCGTAGAACTGGAACACCGGGCTTACTGGGCCATAAAACACTTTAACTTCGACTTGAAGTCCGCGGGAGAGAAGAGGATGCTGCAGCTAAACGAACTCAAGGAGATCCGATTGGATGCCTATGACAGTTCTCGGCTCTACAAGGAGCGAACTAAGCGGTGGCACGACAAGCTTATCAACCGCCGCGAGTTTCGGGAAGGTGACTTGGTTCTACTTTTCAATTCCCGTTTGAAGCTTTTCCCTGGGAAGCTTCGCTCCCGATGGTCGGGTCCCTTTAAGGTGCTTAAGGTCTACCCATATGGGGCCATCGAAGTAGGCAATGAGACCACCGGCTCGTTCAAGGTAAACGGATCCCGCCTGAAACACTACATTGCCGGTGAGTCTCTTGAGGGGAAAGCCACATGTGCTCTCCCCGATGTCCCTCCTTCTTAGGAATCCTAACGGTCAAGCGAAGGATCTAAAACAAGCGCTTCTTGGGAGGCAACCCAAGCTTTACTGCTTTCATAAAACAACCACAAAAAAAGGGGGCAGGAACACAGAAGCAGGGATACGGCACGGTGTGACCGCGCTCGACAGCACGACCGTGCCACTCTTCTCTTTCTCCCCCCAAAAAAACCCAAAAAAAAAAACGAAAAAAAGGGCAAAAGAAAAAAAAAAGCGAAGGAAGTGGCACGGGGGCATCGTGCCTCGGGGCACCCCGTGCCCCCTTTTCTTCCCCAAAGAAAAAAAAAGGGGCCGGCAGCACTTTGGCACGGTGTGACCGTGCTTCACGGCACGACCGTGCCCCTTTAAAACCTGCCGGGTTCCCGATTTCTTCTTCCTCTTCCTCCTTCCTCCTCCTTCTCACATTCGCCTCACCTCCTCTTTCTCTCTCTACTGCGGTTCCCCTCCTCTCTCTATCCCCACTCAATCTTCCCCTCTCACTTCTCAAACTCACTCAATTTGTTGCCAAAATCTTCAACCTTTTCACCCCCATTCACTCTACCCTACCAATTCCTCCCCTTTTCATCTCACACTCCTCCAACCCCATCTCACTTTCTCTCTCTAAAACCCAAAACCTCCATTGTTGAGGTTCAAGGTTGTAGAGAGCGAAACTGACCTTACTCCTGCTCTTTTCACCTCCTCTTGGGTCCAAATCTGTCATTATTTCAGCAATGGGTAGGAAACAAATTGGAGAGACTTCTAAGGCTCCATCACTCCCCAAGAAAACATCTAGAGCAACCTCGTCATCTACAGCGCCTACTGCGGCAAAAGGTACCAAAGATGCTTTCCCTCTCGTATTACCTGCTAGTACTAGGGGCATGCACTTTATTTCTGATGATTAAAAGTCTCGTTATGAGCTTTTAGCAACTAGGCATGCTAGTGAGTAAAAATTCTTTCATGCTGATTCCTTGCGGACCTTAGGAATGTTGGATGACATGTTGACTCTGTTTGGTCGATTAGGGTGGACTGATTATATTAACATGCAATACACATCCTATGACTGCCTTATGGTCGAGTTTTTGAGTTCGTTAGCTGTTGATTGGGATGGTAGTTGTAATGGTCAGGAAGTCGCCATTTATTTTCGAATGTTTAACATTGATCACCGGATGAGTCTGAGAATGTTTAATGACCTCTTGCGACTCCCGGTGGCCGATGGGGCATATAGGGACGTACCCTCTTTGTGGCGACCTGATCCCGTTTGGTTGAGCATCACCTCCTCCAAACGGAAAGAGTATACTGATAGGTGGGGGCGACCTAGGGTCTTTGACCCTCGACAGGCCAAAGCTACCGACATTTATAATGTCAACCTTCGATACCTTCAGCGCCTAACGGCGAACATTGTTTTCGGCCACAACGACAACCAGAATGGTTGTCGGAAGGCCGAACTGTTTATTATCTGGTGCGCCCTTTCAGGCACCCCTCTTGACACGGGGGCCTTTATAATCCGCCACCTGGCGGAGGCAGCCAAACCTAGCAACAGAAGTGTCCCTAGCGTCGGCAGTACTGTTACCGCCATCGCTATTGCCTTAGGCTACGGTTCGAGACTCTCTTCTCTCGAGCCCCATTTTCTGGGTGGTTACCTCGACCTCGGTACCCTTCACCACATGCATATCATAGATACCCGAGGTGAAACCATTAGATACCCCCACTATAAGACCATCCTTTTCAACCTTCCCAACTCTGAGCGCACCACAGTCGCCAACAAAAGAAACTGGAATTGCGACGGGCGCATTATTAGGGCCACTGTTCTTCCTAGCGCGGAGCAGTTGGCCGCTGACCTTGACCTAGATGAGGGCGAGGAGAGTGAGGCTGGTAGTGATGAGCGTGATGACGCTCCTGAGACCGAGGCCGAGGCCGAGGCCTGTGGTGTCCCTACCCCTCCTGAGGCCATCCCGCCACCACCACCCCTTCACCCACCATTCACCCATCCGACGGGTGGGTCCTCCTCCTCCGCGGCCTACATGCCGCTCGACCCTTCTTTCCTTCAGTCTTTCTCCAACCTCCAAATGGAGGTGTCGGGTCTTAGGGAGGGTTTTAATGGTATGCGCCACGATATCCAGCGCATTTCTGGGCACATGGATTCCATTGAGGAGGGGGTGAGTCACTTTCGCGGTTATATTGACTACCAAGAGCAGCGGGAGATGCGACGGATACAGCGCGAGGAAGAGCGGGCGATTCGAGCAGCCCGTGAGTATGAGGAGAGACGGAGGATGAACGAACTGCTTTGGCGCCAGTCCGAGTCGATTCGGCAGCTGGAGGAGCGGTTTCGCTCTTTCCCTGGCGCCCCGGCAGGTTCTTCATCCACCCTACCCTTTGTCTAGGGTAGCTCCTCCCATTTCTATCCCTTTCCCCCGCCCTTTTGGCCTCCCCCTGGGCCCGATGGGGCCCAGTGACTGCTTTCTGTTCCCCCCTTTCCCTACTTGTTCTGTCTCTCTTCCTATCTTTTTCATTGGGGACAATGAACAGTTTAGGCATGGGGGGGTGAGCTCACGAGTGTTCGGTGGTAGTTTGTGGTTCGTGGGGATTTGTACATACCCATCTGTATATTGCATCCCCGCATGCATTAGCTTTCATTTCATTTTTCTATTTCTATTTCATTTCATTTTTCATGTAGGATAGCGCATATAGTTAGGTATTGCATTGTATATATATTTTTGTTTTATTTTTGTTTTATTTTCTAACCCTTGGCTTCAAGTGGACGTCTGGTGAGTGGAGCATTACAAGACTGCGAGGTAATTCTTTCAACTCTTCTCTTCATCTATCCACTCCTGCTTAGGGTGCTTTATTGCTTTCATCTTTCCCAAAAGCAAAAAAAAAAAAAAAAAGGTTTTGAAAACCCCTCCTATGACGATGACCAAGGCTTTGTGGATCAGTTGGTTGACTTAGTTGTGTATGCTTGTGGGTTCTTTATGGAAAAAAAAAAAAATATTTGCTTGATGATGTTGAAATTTTTGTGACCACATTGTTTAGTTCGCATTCCTGTTTGCCCTTGAAACCCCCTTGTCATGAATGATTACTCCTTTCAAGTAGGATATCTTTGGGATTGGTTGTGCTATTTGGTAGTGTGACCCGTGAGACTTTGAGGCTATAGACTAATTCATCAATTTTGTCTCATTTCTTTTTCATGTGTGTCTCTTCCATAACAACATCTCTAGAACTTGGTTGGATTCTCTTTGAAATCGCATTTAGCATGTATACAGCAATAAAAATGATAGAGGCATTCATTTGTTTTTGAGCTACATGGCCAAACTGCCACCTGTTGTGTAATGTTTACCCCTTGCTTACCCCTTTGAGCCTTACCTATTTTGTTGTGAACCTTTCCCTGCTAGCTTTTGGCCTAAACACATCTCCTACCTTTAAGCCAAAGCCAGTAGAGCAACACTTACACTGTTTTGCGGGTAATTTTTGGGTATTGTTGTGGTTACTTTGGCATGTAATGGGATGTATCATGGTCATCATTCGGGAAACTTGCTTATTGCTATTGTGCGTGCCAATCACTCTCTCTCTTGTTCCATTCAAAGAAAAAAAAAAGGAGAAAAGGAGAGGGGGGGAAAAAAGAAGGACAGCAAAGCTTGTTCCAACCAAAAAAAAAAAAAAACAAAAGAACAAGAACACAAAAATCAGAAATAAAAGTGTTTGGCATGTTAATCTAGTGTATTCTCGATAATCCCATGGGTTTAGAGCGTGTTTGTAATCATATTGAGAGTGCGATGTAATTTGTTTAAGTGTTGGTTGCTCACTAGCTATGGCTTTTAGCTCCACATTTCCCAAACTGTTTATCCCTCTCTTACCTGTACCCTTAGCCCCATTTCAACCCTGCAAAGTCCTCTTGATTGTTGTTGTGTATTTTGCATTTTAGCGGTGGAGAATTGAGAATTCTACCAAGCTTATGGTGGTTTGTTTCAGTGGAAGAGAGTTGAGCGAACCTATTTATATTCTAAACACATGTGAGGGAGTGCATATACTTTGTCCCCCCCTATGAGAGTCACTACCAAGCCAACTAGCCCACTACTTGTTTAGATGCGTCATGATTGGGAGGGGGGTGATATGGTTTGACGGTGTGTTAACTTGAACATGTGGTCCTCCAATGATTTGAACTGAATCTTGCAAATTGTATTCATGCCTCAAATTATTCCATTGGTTGTGCGCAACTGTGTTTGATTCGACTGATCCCCGATTGACCTTACCTGAGGAGGCGAGTTGCTAGAGGTTATCGACCCCCTTTTCTGTTCATTCATGTTCTAGCCTTGCTTGGGGACAAGCAAGAGACAAGCATGTGGGAGTTGATAAACCTCTATTTTACACACTTTTAGGCATGGTTTTTACCTCTTAACTCGGCATTTTCTGGTATAATTTCGTGAGTTTAGAGGTCGATTATTCATTGGTTATCTCAAATCCACCTAAAAGTTGTGTTTTTGTGTTTACAGGAATCTGACTTGAATAAATGAGGAAAACAAGCCAATGCCACGCTAAATTGGAGCAAAAAGGAACAATATTGAGCTAAAGTAGGCGGCACGGTGATTTCAGGCCAGGTGGCACGAGCGTTATGAATGCTTATCAAAAACTTAGTTTATTTTGGTGGCTGGTATTCACTTTGTTTATCTGCATTATGAATGCTTCATCCTAGGTTCATGTTTCTGGAATGTGAGTAACGTGCTGAAACTTTTATGGTGGAATAGAGTTTAGATAGCAAAATATGTATCAAGCACCAAAACCAATAGTGATCCTTTAATAGTTCTATCTAGGAGTGCAATCGGGCTGAGCCTTCCTGAGTCCAAGCTGACTTTGGTCAAATCCAGTGCAAGTCCAAGCCAAGTTTTAATTAGTGCGAGCTTCCGTGGTTGTTTCTAATTATGTTTTTTAAACCCTTACATGGTTTAGGCTAAAGTTCATTGGCAGTTTTTAATTTTAGAACATTGTAACTCCGACTTTTTTTTTAAAGGTTATTGAATGTATGGTTTAATATATGGATACCCATAGTAAGACAAACTGCAAACATAATTGTGGAATTCCTTGCCCAAATAACTGATGACCTTAACTGAGCTGAGTTGTGCTGAGGTGAATCACCCTAGGCTTAGGCTTGACTTGATAATCATCCTAGCAAAGCCTGCGTGGGGCCAAGCTTAGATCAAACCAGTCCTAAGCCAAGACCAAGAGCTTGTTGCACTAGCTTCTCTTACTATTCTAGTTATGTCTCCTGTTGTCACATATGTATATAGTATATTCCCTTAAGCCCTTTTAGCTATGAGGAAAAGGATGTAATGTGGAATTGACTGATAAAATGTTCTTATGTTGTGTAATTGTGTTTTATTTAATCATTCAAATAATTTGAATGCTTTCAGAAGGTGCGATTTCTTTCAAATTGACGTGCTTCACTCATGATTGGACAGAGTATATGATGTAGTATGAGCTGTTGGCTTTCCTTTTTCTTCCATTTCTCAAATGGCGGTATGATGAGGAGCTTAATATGTCTAATTATTTTTCAAACTGGATGGTATTCGACAGGATTCAATCATAGTGGGTAAAGAAAAATGTCTCATTACACAGTAAACTACTTAACTGCTTGCGTTTTGAAGTAGTAGACATTCAGCACTTTTCAGATCTTGGGTTAATTGGGAGTTGTTGTTGGAAGTTGTTGCTGGGAGTTGTTGTTGGAAGTTGTTGTTGTTGGGAGTTGTTGTTGTTGGTATAATCGAATTTTTTTTTTTTTAAATGGATCAGTGCCCATTGCCCAGCCATTCGCGTGTACTTTACATGGATGGGATGCTGGGAGTTGTTGGAAGTTGTTGTTGTTGTTGGTATAAACGATTCTTTTTTTTTTTTGAATTTTGTTTCATTCAAATGTTGAGCCCTGGGTTTGATTTCTCAAGTTTATGCTACAAGTGAGAATGCCTATTTTGAGTAGTTGGGCTATTTTATGCCTTTCGAAGTCTTGAAAATGCCTTTGGAATGTCCATTTTATGCCTTTGGAATATTTGGGTCAAAGGGTTAGTTTTCTTTTCTACTTGTTTGTTTGGACTTCTATATGTGTGGCTTAGCACATTAAATATGGATTCACGATATGATCACATTAATAGTTAACAACAACTTTTTGTTGTACGTTGGCAGGTGCATATGAATATTTTTAAGGTGCATATAGATTTTTGGAAATGGAGATAGACATTTTTTGGTATCTAGTTTGAAGGTGGACATATTTTGGCATTCAACATGAAAATAGATAGCATTTTATCGCACAAGATTAACATGTTTCATGTTGTAGACTATTATTAGGTAGTTAATACAAATATGTTTGTATTCCAAACAGTAAGTAAATTTGTAGTGTATTGCACCTTTATTTTGGGCAGCTATCTTTGCAAAGATGACTACATCTATATGCTCATGTATGAGTACAGGGGTGGTGTTTGCCCTTTGAGTTCATTTCATTGTTGATCCAAAAATTTATGTGAAGAAATATTGCGACAAGTATTTGGTCGTAGTTGAAGAAGTATTTACTTGACTAAACGAGAGATGTTTTAATGCTGTGATTGATCAAAACGACTACCAAGAGAAGTGTAACTCGTCGTAAATATTTTAATAATGGTGACGAGATTCATAGCTTGTTGTAATGTACCAGACAATCACGTGATGTATGGGCTCGTTGTAAAAGATAGTCACAAACTACCACGAGGCAAGAATCTCACCGTAAATATTTTAATAATGGCGACGAGATTCATAGCTTGTCGTAATGTACCAGACAACCACGAGATTTGTAAGCTCGTTGTAAAAGATGGTCACAAACTACCACGAGATAATAATCTCGTCGTAAATACACAAGAAATTACGACGAGATAAAAATCTCGTTGTAAATGAAAAGTCATACGACGAGCCTTTCAACTTGGTCGTAGTTAAAGCCCAAGCATTTACGACCAACTCTTTTGCAACGAGTTACGACCATACGGAAAACTTTACAAAAGCATGACAATTTTATCATAAATTATCTTCAAAATATGACTGATTTGCATCTATATTGTGGGCAGTGATGTCAAGTCCGCGTTATAGTAATTTAATAATCAAACTTTACAAAAGCTTTTCAACCATGATAATTAATTACGATACTACTATATAAATAAAACATAGACTATATTATAAACTTATCACTACCACAAAAATTATTAAAAATGAAAATTGTATTAAGAAAACTGGCATCAGTACTCGGATTCATATAAAGAGTATTAGATATTGAATTCATTACCTGTTTGGCTACTAAGCATTAATTGGTTATGCAACTGAATGTTTGCTATCTAGTTATGTAGCTGGATTTTACATACATAGGGCCTTCAGGGTAAGGGAGTAAAGGAATGGTTTGTCAGAGTTAATAAGAATACTAACTCTAATACTTCTATCTGAAAGATGCTTTTTCACAATTAAGAGGAGTACACAACAATAATTCTTAATCGTCTATACTACCATTTTTTTTTTTAAAACAAAAAAATAGAACATTCGTCAAGAGATATACGGAGTATAAGATATCCAAACACGGCAAGTGTAATTACCCAATCGTGCTTTATATTAACTTGAACAAGTGTAATTAGTAATCACCCTCTCTTATCCTTGTTATCCTTGTTAATTCTTATCATTTTTCAGCCCCTCTAGAATATATTCTGCGTGGCCCGTAGACATTAGGGTGATGGACCTATCATTCGCAGCCAACACCATAAAAGCTTTAAAAAAAAAAAAAAAGCCTATATCATATATTTGGGAGTATGTATCCCTAAAAATCATGTAAGATATATATGTGTGTGTGTATAGATGTGGGACCTGAGTTCTTATCTTTTTCCAGCTGCTTTTTGAAGCGAGAAAGTGTCTAGAAACAATACCATCAGATGGTTAGCGTACGGTATACCACTTGAGGAAGAGAAAATCATACCTGAAAAGAATGAACTTATAGGTTTTTTTTCTACTCTTCTATGATCATGACTTTTTCCTAATAAAAAATGCCTACTCTTAGCCTTCAACATCAACTTGTGCCGGGTTGCTTCCAAAGCTAATAGTAAGGGTTGTTATCTTGAACTAGTGCTCGGACTCAGGATTCTATCTTGTTTGTCGTAGGTTCTATGTTTGTAGATAGTTTGCATCTGGTCTACAAATACAATTACTTTAGCCATAAGGACAGTAAATAAACTGCAACTAGGATCATATTCTCATTTTCTAATTAGAAAAGTGCGCCACTAGCTAGTCCCGGATTTCCTATAAAAGCCAATCAATCATATCATAGAGCCTGCTAGGAAAATTTGTCGCCTAATTTTGGTATCAAGCAAAGCAAATGTAGGCGATTCAAGTGTTTGAACAATTTCTTCAGCACTACTTCTCGCAAATGCAAATGGGTCATAGAGCAGTGTATGTATTATACTCCCAAACATATGCAACATCACAAAATAGGAGTTTACTTATACTCTAAACCTTGCGCTTGCGCCTGTGCATTGGGGTTGTTCACTTCCTCACTTACCAATAGACATATACTATGTGCCTAAATTTCCAATGCGCTATGCAAGAAGTGGCAGCACTAGATAAAATATGGTTGTGTTGCATTGTATGTCTATGGGCCCAAGATAGGTTTGGTTTCTGCTGAAACCTCTTTTATCTTATTACCCTTTTCTTTTTTGGGAGGGGTTGTCATCTCCGTATAATTCAATTGTCCATTAGAGTTACACTTAGTGTTCTATAAATTGTTTTTCTTGATTGATCATTTGATAAGGCTTACGCTATTAGTGGGTAGGCCTAGGATTAGTTGTCCGCTGCAAAACTAGAACCAACGCTGTAGTATCAGCGATTGCATCGATCAGAGCAGTTGCGCTAGTGTGGGTGTGGGGGTGCACAGCGGCAGATGAATTCTTAGAGGCTTCCACTTTCTCATAAATCTCATGATCAGGAATGGCTTTTATGATCCTATGGCCCCACATCGCACATAAACTTTCAAACATATGATTTATACAAACATGTGTATAGGTCATGATTAATTTCAAATTAAATAAGTTAAAGTAGTAAAGAGGCCTATTTCATTTCTTGCCTTGTAGTGCATGGGACTAGGTTAGGATCTGGGAGAAGAGGTGTGTTGCTATACATAGTGGAGACAAAAATGTTAGGATTGAATTCGTATCTATATATTCCACTGTGTGGTTTAACTTCATTGTTTACAACATGATGGACATGGTGCATATATGTCAGGATATCCCTATTTTGCTCTTTTCCTGTTTCTTTTCTTTTAGTTGTTTTTACAAGCCAAGTGCAATAACATTAAATGAGTAGTACTCCTGCCATTTCTCTAATGTATGGCTTTGGTTCTCTTAGGATGCCTCTGATGAACTCTTCAATGTGAGCTCTAGTAGCATCATGAGCATCATAAAAAACATCAGCGGTCTTGTTTGTTGTTGTTGTTGCTTCATGCTTTCTTGTTGTCCTTTACAAGTTGATGTCATTCTTGTTGATTGAGCTATTGGTGGTTCTTTCTCACATTGGTGGTGTAGAGGTGAGAGTTATTGTTTTCCATGTCGATTTTGGAAGGTGCATGTGTGTGAGACCCGCATTTTTGTCGTACTTGGAAAATTTTATTTTAGTTGTTTTTACAAGCCAAGTGCAATAACATTAAATGAGTAGTACTCCTGCCATTTCTCTAATGTATGGCTTTGGTTCTCTTAGGATGCCTCTGATGAACTCTTCAATGTGAGCTCTAGTAGCATCATGAGCATCATAAAAAACATCAGCGGTCTTGTTTGTTGTTGTTGTTGCTTCATGCTTTCTTATTGTCCTTTACAAGTTGATGTCATTCTTGTTGATTGAGCTATTGGTGGTTCTTTCTCACATTGGTGGTGTAGAGGTGAGAGTTATTGTTTTCCATGTCGATTTTGGAAGGTGCATGTGTGTGAGACCCGCATTTTTGTCGTACTTGGAAAATTTTATTTTAATATCCGCCAACCTACAATTGCCATATCGCCCAAGTTATTGATCTATTCAACTTTAGATCCTAAAAATAAATTTCTTAAAGTTGTGTGACAAGGCAAGCCTTCGATTCCTTGAAACTTCAACAAAAGCAATTCCCAAATACGTTCAGATTATTGAACTTTGGTAATAGTTCTGTAATGCACTAAATCGATCCTTAATATAATCAAAGGGCTGGTAAGCTGACCAACGATTATATTTAGGAGCTTGGTTTAAGATTAGAGGCCCGAGTATTCGATTATTAATACAATAGGTTGAAGTTTTGTGGTAGAATTGAATCAAAAAAAAAAAAAAAGAAGGGGACTAAATTGTCACATGCGTGAAACCCCCTCCCGAGCTCCCTCCCTCTCCTCCTTCTTCTTCTTCTTCTTCCCGACATTGCTCTGCTCCCCTATTCCTCATCTTCTCCTTCGCTTCTCCACCATGCACGCCGGAGCCGGCCGCTGGCCTTGAGCCCAGTCGACCCACCCTAACTGTCGGGCGTCACACCACGGTGTCACTGGCCGAAAATCAGCCACGGTTGGGCTGATTTCGACCGGAGCAGAGCCAACGCCCAGTTCAATCCGGTGCATGCAAGGTGATTTCGAACTCCTCCTTCATCTATAAATTGCATTCTTGACCTAGATTCTTCCTAATTGTGTTTGATTTCTCAGAAAAATTGAGTTAGGGTTTTCGGTTTGGTGGTGTTCGAGCCTCACACGAAGGCAGCCGATTTTCTGAGTGTGTGGAGTTCGAAATTTAGCTTTAATCTAGCCAATTTACACGCATATAGCTTGGATTTGAGGTGGGTAAACTCTTAATCCCCCTCTATTTTATGGATTTTGAATTATGGTGATATGAGTTAGTTTACCAGTTGGTAGAATTGAATTATTGTCGTTTGATTCGATTACATGCGTGGGTAATTTGGATTTTCAGTCTTTAATTTTGAGTTACAAGAGATTACGTATAATGTTTATGAAATTAAGTTTAAACAGTTAAATCGTATGTGAAACTGAGTATGTAGTAGCAATTCGTAAGCGTATATGTGAACCGGGTAACCCACGAATGTGATGCATGAATTCCTTAGCAATCAACGCTGCTAGCTAGACCTTAATATGGTTAAACGATTACTCATATGAGTGCTGATTTGGGACTATCGCATGTTGAGTTGATGCGTAGCTTACTAATCGATCAGTTTGGAGAATTGAGAAATGAGCAAATTATGACATAAAGTTACTGTTAGTTCAGTTTTAGTATGCCTAAATTTTGTTTTGAAAGGGGGTGCAGGTGAATGTTATGTCCATAAAACGCTAACTGGGTGATTGAGGTAATTGTGGAGTAAACTGAATTATGTTTAAAGGTTATTGCTAGATCATTTTGGATATGTTTATATTTTGTTTGTGGTAATTACATAGAAATGCTACGCCTGTGAATGTTGGTTTGTGAACTAAACGATGGAATTATTTTGATACTAAGCCGAGTTTGGTAGTAGGATGGTTTTGAGGTGGAACTATTGAGCAATTTGAGGATCTTGTGGTCGGTGTTGTGTGAGGAGGGAGCCCGCGTTTGATATTAACTGCAATCGTTAAAGATCGTTTGAGATACAAGAGGGTGGTTTAAAGGTAAAAGAAGTCTTTATTGTTATGGTGTGCATTCAAGCTAGTTTTAAGAAGTTTGCAAATACTAACTATTTCATTCGAACAAACTTGGGTTACCTAGTCTAGGCTTAATGCGTTTGAAAACCCACTACTTCATAAGTTGGCCTCAAGATAGATTTTTGAGTCTTTATGAAGTTTCAAGTCAAGAGCTGGTAAAACCGTTAGGTTTCAAGGAGCATTTACATAAAAATTTATGAAGAGATGTTTGCCTCGTAAAAGAGTCTTTTAGTTAAAAACAAAGTCGTTTACGATTTAGTAAACGTGTTACGTTTATAAGAAACTTTAAGTTTAAAGTGAAGTCGTTTTACAAGTTAATAAACGTATTACGTTTATATGAAACTTTTAATTCAAAAATGAAGTCTTTTACAAATTAGCAAACGTCTTACGTCTATAAGAAGTTTCTTAAGTTAAAAACGAAGTCATTTTGCGAGTTAGTAGCCGTATTACGTTTATGTGAAACTTTTAAGTTAGAAACGAAATCGTTTTACAACTTAACAAGCTTATTACGTTTTTAAGAAGCTTTGAAATTTCAAAGGAAGTCGTTTTATGTGTTAATAGACTCATAACGTTTATGAGAAGCTTTTAAGCTTCGAACTTAGTTGAATTAAGCATTAACTAAACACGTTTTGTTTCTAACTAGGGGTGTGCAAAACCGAATCGAAAATTTCGGTTAACCGATTTTTCGGTTCGGTTAACCGATTTTTCGGTTCGGTTACCGGTTAACCGAATACAAATAATAAAAAACTTATGCTTTCTTACCTAAATTTGTCATTCTTTTATGTTTAAATTCTTTTTATAAAAATTAAACTTTGGTTAACATTTATAAATAATAAAAAGGTGCACTTTCTTACCAATTTTTTTATTTTTTATGTATTATTTTTCAAAAAAATAAAATTATTTTCGGTTCGGTTAACCGAATTTTCAAATAATCCGAACCGTAACCGAACCGAAAACCGAAAAAAAATTTCGGTTCGGTTAACCGAACCGACTTTTTTGAAAAATTTGTTCGGTTAACCGGTTTTTTGGTTCGGTTTTTTCGGCTTTTCGGTTCGGTTCTCGGTTTCGGATTTTTTTTCACACCCTTATTTCTAACGAGTTTCGATTTACGATTTAGCAGACATATTACATTTAAAGGAAGCTTTTAGCTAAAAAGTGAAGTCGTTTTATGAGTTAGCTGTCGTTTCACATTTACACGAAGCATTTAAGTTAGAAACTATGTCTTTTTACGATTTAGTAAACAATTTACGTTATAAGAAGTCTTTAAGTTATTTATGAAGCCGATTTACGTGCTAACAAATCTTATTTTGTTTCTAAGAAGCTTGTAAGTTTAAAACGAAGATGTTTTACAAACTAACAAACATATTACGTTATTAAGAAACTTTAAAGTTGAAAACGAAATCGTTTTACGATTTGGCAAACTAATTACGTTTATACGAAGCTTTTAAGTTAGAAACGAAGTCGTTTTTCGAATTCGTAAACGTATTTCACGAAGTTAGTTTACACGTTAGCAAATTTATTTCGATTATGAAAAGCCTTTAAACTATCCACGAAATCGATTTATGAGTTAGTAAACTTGGCTTGCATCATGTTCATCCTTTTGCGTTTGAAAGATTATAGTGACCATAAAAAGGGCAACTGAAGGTGATTATTTACGAATCCTAGCTTTCAAGTGCACGCTAGTAACTACCAAGTTTTGAATCGTGAGTTAGTATACTCAACATTTTCGAAGAGGCCTTTCTTGTTGTTTGCCTAAAGCTAAAGTTGTAAGAAAATTATGTTTTCATGTTTTAAGTTGATAAAACCTATATATGAATACATATAAGCATGTTTGTCTACTAAGTACGTATGTGTATGAATGTTATAAGTTCTTAAGACATATATATAAATCAGTGCAAGTATGTATGTGTACGAATGGTTATGTTTATGTCTATGTATAGGTGGAGAAGCTACTCTAGAAACTTTAAGCTTAAGTCTGAGACCCAGGGATGGTGGCTTAGTTCCCGCCTGGTATCACATATGTTACGTTATGATAGATTCAGGGAGGGTGGTTTGATTCCCGCCTGAAGTCTAAGTATGAAAATTATGTCTCAGCATAGTATGATGTCTGTCCGGATAGGCGCATGTTGCCGCTCGAGTTTGGCCGACTCGGGATGGCAGTAACAAAGTACTTCTAAGAGTCTAGTCTCCTCATTTACGTGAATAAGTATTTATGTATGATTTTCGGTAAGTGAAACTGCTATGTTTCTGGGTTTACATAACTTTATCATGTTAAGTCAATGCATTACGGATTCTTCGAAAGTTAAGCCTTTTGGTATGACTATTCCTTCACTTAGTTTACGGTTCGAATATGATGTATTATGTGAAAGCTCTTCAACTAAAATGAATTACGAAAAGCTTTCGTAAGTTAATATGTATTTTAAGTATGTTTTGGGAGAGAGGGTTTACTCACTGAGCGGTGGTTGCTCATTCCCATTACTTTTCCCCTTTTTCCCAGATCTACAGATATGTGATTGACGCGTGGAGTGCAACAAGGATGGGCTTGCTTGGTTTGGTTATGACATGATTATGTAATATTGTTTTCGTTTGTAAGGTTATGTAATTATTTATCTTCTTGTAAGGTTTATGAAAATTAGAAAGCTCTGTATACTCCGGGCGTGTGGCCCGTAGAGTTGCGAACTCCGGCGTGTAGCCGTTGAGTAGTTGGTGTTATTTTCTACCTTTATATATTGCAGGGATGCAATGTAAGGCTTAGGCTTGGAAAAATGGTCAGTTTTTAGGGAAAACTCTGCCTGTTTTATCCCAGAAAATTGAGAAAATCCTAGCATTCCTAGCCCTAGGGTTAAACTCAAGACCGAATTATGTTATAGTGACTTAAGTTTTAAATATTGAGTCTCAACAGGTTATGTTTCAGATAGTTTTAAGCAAGTTGCCTTAATAGTCTTTCCCCAGGGAAAGACTGTGGCGTGTAACACGACCCGCGTGAGGTTGGGGGTGTTACATTTGATGGTATCAGAGCCAGATTGGGTTTTATACATTAGGAGAAGAGAGAAGTTTGACTCGCCGATATGTTTTTATGTGCTAAGAGTTATATGTTATGTGCTATGTGTTATGTGCTATGCAATGTATGTTGTATATTAAGTGTTGAGTGTTGAGTATTAAATTGTTATAAGCTTACTAGAAGGAGGCTGATAGAAATTCCGTTATAAGTAATACATGTATATGACGCATGTAAGTAACCTGGAGTCTTATTACGAGTGCAGGAGTTAAGATGGTGTACGATATGTCGGAAGATAGGCAAAATCCTCCTCCACCTCTGCCTCCAAATGATGGGATAGAGATGCTAATTAAATTTCTGAAGTTTAAGCCACCTATGTTTGACGGAACACCAGACCCAATTCAGTATGAGTACTGGAAGAGGAAGACTGAAGGATTGTTTGAAGTCATGGAGTGTCCTGCCAATTACAAGGTGAGGTTCGGAGCTCACTTATTTGAGAAAGATGCTAGCTTTTGGTGGGATACGGTTAAGCCAAAAGAAGGCGAACAACCACTAACTTGGGTGTAGTTCGAGGGTTTATTAGATGAAAAATACTATCCTAAGGAGGTAAAATGGGCTAAAGAGCAGGAATTTTTGGACTTAAAGTAAGGAGAAATGCCAGTTATTGAGTATATGTCGAAGTTTAATGAATTGAGTAGATTTGCTCCTCATCAAGTGGCGAATGAGGAAATGAAAATGGAACGATTTGAGAGAGGCCTCAAATCCAAGTTAAAAACAAACATGGCTGCACTAACCTTCCCAAATCTCCAAACGATGCACCAAAAAGCCATCAAAGTGGAGCGTGTTATAGATGAGTGTGAGGCATCTGAGATAGTTATGCAACAAAAAGGGAAGCGCGAAGTTGAGAGCTCACAAAGAGAGGTGCGTGGAAATGAGAGGAAGCCTAACTCCAATCGACGGCCTGAAAAGAACCGCCCTCCCTATGAGCCAAGGCCTCGATGTGATACATGTGGCAAGATCCACAATGGGCCCTGTGCAAGGTTAACTGGGGCGTGCTTTGGGTGTGGAGAAATTGGGCATTACCAAAACCAATGTCCAAAGAAAGTACAGGAAAGCATGCAAGCCAATCAAAGGACTGAACCAGCAAATAGGCAAGGCGGCAACAATCTCCAAACAAGGAAATGACTCCACCAATCTCACAGCTCCATGACGTGAATGAAAGTCGGTAAGAAATCTTTCTTTTAAATACTTCCTTTTATATAAGTATATATGGATTTATTTCGCATCATGTGACCAAAGCGTATGAGTTTCGAGGACGAAACTTTTTATAAGTGGGGGAGAAATGTGAGACCCGCATTTTTGTCGTACTTGCTTATCAAATATTATGCCTGTTGGGATAGAAAATTTTATTTTAATATCCGCCAACCTACAATTGCCATATCGCCCAAGTTATTGATCTATTCAACTTTAGATCCCAAAAATAAATTTTCTAAAGTTGTCTGACAAGGCAAGCCTTCGATTCTTTGAAACTTCAACAAAAGCAATTCCCAAATACGTTCCGATTATTGAACCTTGGTAATAGTTCTGTAATGCACTAAATCGATCCTTAATATAATCAAAGGGCTGATAAGCTGACTAGCGATTATATTTAGGAACTCGGTTTAAGATTAGAGGCCCGGGTATTCGATTATTAATACAATATGTTGAAGTTTTGTGGTAGAATTGAATCAAAAAAAAAAAAAGAAAGAACGAGACTAAATTGTCACATGCGTGAAACCCCCTCCCGAGCTCCCTCCCTCTCCTCCTTCTTCTTCTTCTTCTTCCCGACATTGCTCTGCTCCCCTATTCCTCATCTTCTCCTTCGCTTCTCTGCCACGCACGCCGGAGCCGGCCGCTGGCCTTGAGCCCAGTCGACCCAACCTAACTGTCGGGCGTCCCACCACGGTGTCACTGGCCGAAAATCAGCCACGGTTGGGCTGATTTCGACCGGAGCAGAGCCAACGCCCGGTTCAATCCGGTGCATGCAAGGTGATTTCGAACTCCTCCTTCATCTATAAATTTTTAACCTAGATTCTTCCTAATTGTGTTTGATTTCTCAGAAAAATTGAGTTAGGGTTTTTGGTTTGGTGGTGTTCGAACCTCACGCGAAGACAGCCGATTTTCTGGGTGTGTGGAGTTCGAAATTTAGCTTCAATCTAGCCAATTTGCACGCATATAGCTTGGCTTCGAGGTGAGTAAACTCTTAATCTCCCTCTATTTTATGGATTTTGAATTATGGCGATATGAGTTAGTTCACCAGTTGGTAGAATTGAATTATTGCCGTTTGATTCGATTACATGTGTGGGTAATTTGGATTTTCAGTCTTTAATTTTGAGTTATAAGAGATTACGTATAATGTTTACGAAATTAAGTTTAAGCAATTAAATCGTATGGGAAACTAAGTATGTAGTAGCAATTCGTAAGCGTATATGTGAGCCGGGTAACCCACGAATATGATGCATGAATTCCTGAGCAATCAACGCTGCTAGTTAGACCTTAATACGGTTAAACGATTACTCATATGAGTGCTGATTTGGGACTATCGCATGTTGAGTTGGTGCGTAGCTTACTAATCGATCAGTTTGGAGAATTGAGAAATGAGCAAATTACGACATAAAGTTACTGTTAGTTCAGTTTTAGTATGCCTAAATTTTGTTTTGAAAGGGGGTGCAGGTGAATGTTATGTCCATAGGACGCTAACGGGGTGATTGAGGTAATTGTGGAGTAAACTGAATTATGTTTAAAGGTTATTGCTAGATCAGTTTGGATATGTTTATATTTTGTTTGTGGTAATTACATAGAAATGCTACGCCTGTGAATGTTGGTTTGTGAACTAAACGGTGGAATTATTGTGATACTGAGCCGAGTTTGGTAGTAGGATGGTTTTGAGGTGGAACTGTTGAGCGATTTGAGGATCTCGTAGTCGATGTTGTATAAGGAGGGAGCCCGCGTTTGATATTAACTGCAATCATTAAAGATCGTTTGAGATACAAGAGGGTGGTTTAAAGGTAAAAGAAGTCTTTATTGTTATGGTGTACATTCAAGCCTAGTTTTAAGAAGTTTGCAAATACTAACTATTTCGTTCGAACAAACTTGGGTTACCTAGTCTAGGCTTAATGCGTTTGAAAACCCACTACTTCATAAGTTGGCCTCAAGATAGGTTTTTGAGTCTTTATGAAGTTTCACGTCAAGAGCTTGTAAAACCGTTAGGTTTCAAGGAGCATTTACATAAAAATTTATGAAGAGATGTTTGCCGCATAAAAGAGCCTTTTAGTTAAAAACAAAGTCGTTTACGATTTAGTAAACGTGTTATGTTTATAAGAAACTTTAAGTTTAAAGTGAAGTCGTTTTACAAGTTAATAAACGTATTACGTTTATACGAAACTTTTAATTCAAAAATGAAGTCGTTTTACAAATTAGCAAACGTCTTATGTCTATAAGAAGTTTCTTAAGTTAAAAACGAAGTCATTTTGCGAGTTAGTAGCCGTATTACGTTTATGTGAAACTTTTAAGTTAGAAACGAAATCGTTTTACGACTTAACAAGCTTATTACGTTTTGAAGAAGCTTTGAAGTTTCAAAGGAAGTCGTTTTATGTGTTAATAGACTCATAACGTTTATGAGAAGCTTTTAAGCTTCGAACTTAGTTGAATTAAGCATTAACTAAACACGTTATGTTTCTAATGAGTTTCGATTTACGATTTAGCAGATATATTACATTTAAAAGAAGCTTTTAGCTAAAAAGTGAAGTCGTTTTTTGAGTTAGCAGTCATTTTACATTTACACGAAGCATTTAAGTTAGAAACTATGTCGTTTTACGATTTAGTAAACAATTTACGTTATAAGAAGTCTTTAAGTTATTTATGAAGCCGATTTACGTGCTAATAAATCTTATTTTGTTTCTAAGAAGCTTGTAAGTTTAAAACGAAGATGTTTTACAAACTAGCAAACATATTACGTTATTAAGAAACTTTTAAGTTGAAAACGAAATCGTTTTATGATTTAGCAAACTAATTACGTTTGTACGAAGCTTTTAAGTTAGAAACGAAGTCGTTTTTCGAATTCGTCAACGTATTTTACGAAGTTAGTTTACATGTTAGCAAATTTATTACGATTATGAAAATCCTAGCATTCCTAGCCCTAGGGTTAAACTCAAGACCCAATTATGTTATAGTAGCTTAAGTTTTAAATATTGAGTCTCAACAGGTTATATTTAAGATAGTTTTAAGCAAGTTACCTTAACAGCCTTTCCCCAGGGAATGACTATGGCGTGTAATACGACCCGCGTGAGGTTGGGGGTGTTACAATGTGTTCTACGAGTCTCATGTTTATTTCAATATGAAGAGGTAAAAAAAATTCCAATGAAGGAATCTGGGATAGATTTTATGAAAATTTATGAAAATGAGGCATAATTTTTTTGGACTACACCAAATACAGCTATCCTTGTTGATGAAAATTGCATACTTCCCTATTGCATTGTGGCTAGCATTACGAAAATGTCATTTTTATTACAAAGATCACGTTCAGCTGTCCTCTGTTCCTATTTTTGTGATGTCATGCCTAAATAAAACATACCAGGTGTATAGATTAGGAGTTAGCCCATTCTTGTCAATAACTATTCATTGGATGTTTTTCTTTTTTGTTTGTATCAAATTATCAAGGTTGTAAAAACAACTATTGGTAATTAGCTTTGGGCCTAGTGGTGGATGCTTAATATTCACAAAAAAAAAACCAATGTGTGATTTCTTCTCTCAAGGTTGTGTGTGTACACTACTTAACCACTTCGAAAAAAAAAAAATAAAATAAATTAGCATTGTTTTTGGGGGGTGGGGGGTAGGGATAAGGGACATGCGTGGATATCAATTTGGTGAAAATTGTCTTACCAATCATTCATGTAATGTTAGTGCTTATATATCTTTTTCTCTCCATTCTATTTTCAGGGCCTACAAACATGCTTGATTGCTTCATTAACAAGATATATTTGCATTCATGCTTTCTGCAAGACTCACTGCCTGAGTCATGACATAATGGTTTTAAAAATTTTGCCATGAAACTGTACTCAATGGTGAACTCAGGAAAGGGTAGGGTTCAGCATTTGATCTCAATGAATGGTGACATTTTGTCCTCACAAAAAAGAACAACTTAGAGAATCATTGCTAGCTTATGTTGGACAAATGGAAAGTATAGTATTAAATGAGAATGTGTTTGTAGCTTTTAGTAATCTTACCAAAGACACTATCTGCAATGGCTTTCGATGGCTCCTAGTTTTCGAATAATATTACATATTCTATGAAGGGCTAAAGATGGCTTCTATGATAATAGAACCAATAAGTTACTCCTCCCCGAGAAATGTTTTCCAGGTCTGATGTGATTTCTTGTCATTGTAACTTGGTGTATAACCATGCTGTATTCCAGGTGGTTCAAATCCTTTGTTGAGTCCGATTTAAAAGTGCCTGTTCTTGGTGTTTTCTGTTACCTAGCTTACTCTGGTTGTCTTCCCATTCTATATCACATTTGCGGTGCTTTAGAGAGTTTATCGAGATCGGCACTTCAGTTGGATAGGTCAAGACGTACTAGTAAGATAAAATTTGTCCTATATATGTCGTGCACATCTTAGAATGTGCTGCTTTTGTTTTAGCTTGTGTGAAACATTGAAACTATGCTGCTTTGTTGACTTAGGAAATTGCTTTGATGATCACATTTATTTAGATTGATCAAATCCTAAACCTAAAGGGGATATCTTGTATCAAAAATCATAATGTTCCCCTTGGGTTATCACTGTTTTATTTGATGAAGTATATAGGTGAGAAATCATCCGTGGTAGGAGTTCTATGATGTATATATTTTGTTCTGCGGATCAAGTGTATACGATTCTTTTAGTTGTTTTCTCTAATGTATGATGTTGGTTATTTTATGTAGAAACCAAGGGTAGCATGCCACAAATTCAGATATAAATTTTGGGCTCGTGAAATGTTCATTTGGAACTATGGAGTTCTGCACCATCTCATTCATTTTGTTTAGCTTCAATCTTATATATGTA
The DNA here is from genome assembly GCA_029747015.1 of Carnegiea gigantea. Classification (NCBI taxonomy): domain Eukaryota; kingdom Viridiplantae; phylum Streptophyta; class Magnoliopsida; order Caryophyllales; family Cactaceae; genus Carnegiea; species Carnegiea gigantea. The sequence continues at coordinate 192,050 of JAKOGI010000995.1, forward strand.
TATTGCAAACGAACTTAACTATTAGGTTGTAGGTGTATACTTTACAGGCATGTTGAAATTGATTTAGTAATAGTTGTTTGCATAGATATCGTATATTTTTCATTAGGTGGCTAAATACTGGTTACTTTTCAACTTAGTTGATGATAATAAATTAGTTCATGTTTATAAAGTTATCGTACTTTTTTGTGCCATTTAAATTTTAGTCAGATATGTACTCTCTTTCTCTGTGTGTGTGTGTATATATATATATATATATTATTACAATGCGTTACATTAAATATAAATTATTCGCCTTTCTTAAGCAAAGAATTGTTATTTATTTTATATAAATATCTTCCTGCCAAAATTATATACGTTTAAATCATTTGAAAGTTAGTTATCAAATACATAATGCCACACTTATAAGGGAGGGAGTGGTGAGAATGATTTTTTGCTCAAAGGCAAATCTGGCCACAGACACAAGCGAGGGGAATCTACCTACATCTATAAGCGTGATAGATGATATAGTCTTCCACAGATATAAGTGTGGTTATCGCACCGTCTGCTATGCTTATTAGGTGTGGTAAGCTTCCCCCACTAATACCCTACACATGCTTGCCTTAAGCGTGGCGAGTACACCTTGCCACAGGCATAAGTGTAGAAGGAGGCAATTTTAAGTGTGGATAGATGCAAGATTTCTTGATCACATATTCTTATTCCCTTAGCAGATATCTTTATCATGTATTAATTGTTCGTATGATTGACTGGCTTGGAAAATATAATCCTGAAATCTTTCTAATGTAATGCTTTTTTTTGATAAAAAAAGTATAATGTGTGATTTTGGTATAATGCACTCTTAAAATATAATGAGTTATCGTATAATATCATCTAATAATTGGCATTGACAATTTTTTTTAAGAAAACGTAAATTATGTAGGGGTGACATTTATCAAAAGATTAGGAGTTTTGTTTTGTTTTCATGTACCTATGCGACATACGATAAAATTTTAAATTTTTTTAATTGCAATAACTATACGTAAAAACCATAGCAAATTGCTTTCAGATTCATGTAGTTCGTGGATCTGGCAATTTCTAGAAAAATTATATGAGCCTTTGTAAAAGAAAGTACAATAGTTTTTTACAGCCTAGTCAAAAACTAATTATGTATTTTCCAACTATTGTTTTAAGTTAAATGGATGCCATAGTTTTACGTAATTCATGAGTTATTTATTATTCATGTAACAATTACTTGTAGCAAGATCACTTCAGTGTAGTCGTAGTAGGAGGAGGAGGAGGAGGAAGAAGAAGAAGAATCATAAATAGGAATTTTTCGAGGTCTAGAATTAAAGTAATAGATTCTGAGTAGTCATTTGTTTACACCTCAGTTTTGAACAGAATAGCAAGCAATATCATGGGCCATTATTTATTTATTTATTTATTTATTATTTTAAATATTATTATTTCTTTATTATTATTATCAGCAATAGTATTTTTATTACTACTACTACTAGTGCCACTACTGTGGTTGTTGCTGCTACTACTACAATTATTATTATTGTTCTTGTAGTTGTGGTTGCTTTTGTTGTTGTTTTATTTGTTCTGGTTTCTGCAGATAGTTTTCCATATTGCCTATGATTGTCTTATCGATTGAGTTCCCATATTGTTATAATAATTCTATTTTTCATTGTGTTCTAAAAATATCTATCTCACAATTTTCCATTATCTTATGTCTTTCAAAGCTTTTCATTTAAACAAAAGGTTTTTGAAAAAATTTTTATGGATCTCTTAGAATTAGTCTCTTTGCTTGCAGGCTGTTTTCAGCGATAAGCCGACCTACATTTGTACCCCTCCAAAACCCACAAAAAATAAAAAAACAAGACCCACAGTAAGAGGAGGAGGAAGAGGGGGAGGAGTTGTGTGTATGTGTGTGTATATATATAGATATGCATATGCATGTATGTATGCATGTATTTAAAATATATATATACACACACACACACACACACACACACACATACACATACACATACATATATATAGATGTATGTATGTATGTATGTATGTATGTATGTATGTGTGTGTGTGTGTATGTATGTGTGCGTGCGTGTACATCCACACATATATACATACATACATGCATATACACACACACACACACACACACACACACACACATATATTATATATATATATATATATATATATATATATATATATTACATGCATACATACACACATACATATATATACACACACAAACATATATATATATATATATATATATATATATATATATATATATATATATATATATATATATATATATATATATATGCATGTGTTTATATATACATACATATATATATGCATATATATACATACATATATATATATAATATGTGTATACATATAAATAAATATATATATATATATATATATATATATATATATATATATATATATATATATGTATGTCCGTGTAGATTATTAATAATAACTAAAGTGAAGACTATAATAAACTCTAAACTCTAAAGCCTACCAACATGACATCACAATCTATGAATAATAAAACTATCGATTAGGACTAGACTTTAAACTCTAAAGCTTACTAATAGATCGAAAATTATTTCCTGTCCAAGCATGAGGAGGCACTCCAAAGGATTCAGTTTTTCTTGTTTCACACTCCTTAGAATTGTTCCTCTTTGAATAGTGTGAAACAATAGTCAAGTTCTTAATGATTCTATTTTTTGCTTTTATTATTTTGGTCTAAAATTGTGTCCATTGCTTTTGGTATTTTGGCCAGTTTTCCACTTTCTAATTTTCGCGATTTACAATAATTGATTATTTTAGGGGTGCCTTTTTAATATTTTAAAGAACTTCTATGCTGATTTTTTGATAAAGAAAGGTTGTTCCAAATATCATTTCCTCTACATTGAAAAAAATGGTATGAGTCAATACGTAAGGATGTTCAAACTCATAAGCTGTGTAAAATCACCATTTCATTCATAATTGCGCATAATTAAAAAATTGCATGTATGATACTTATTCATTGATGGGGTTGATCCAAATAGGATATCATGTATACTAGCAACTGACAAATACTGTAATTAAATATCACAATTAATAAATGATTGTAAATATTAAAAATTTGGTAAATTTAAATTGTTGACATAGTATCATGGTACGGATTGACATGAGAAAAATGTCCAAATAGAAGCTTAGGAATTTTGGAAAGATTAGGAGAATGTTGAGAAAAGCTTAAAAAATCGATGGGAAGTTTCAAAGACAAATATTATTGACCCACGACAAACCCATGGAGAAAACCATTACAACCACTAGACAAAGACACACTTGAGCTAGTACATGGCTGTTTTTAGAGCGCCATGCTAACACTACTATTTATTCATTGTACAGAATTGAAAGTGTAACAGCTAATTGAAGACCCCATTGTAACCACTAGACAAAGACACACTTGAGCTAGTACATGGCTATTTTTAGAGCGCCGTCCTAACACTACTACTTATTCATGGTATAGAACTGAAAGTGTAATTGTTAATTGAAGACCCTTTACAATCACTAGACAAAGACACACTTCAACTAGTACATGGCTACTTTTAGAGCTCCATACTAACGGTACTACTTATTCATCGTACAGAACTGAAAGTGTAACTGCTAATTGAAGACACCATTACAACCACTAGACAAAAACACACTTCAGCTAGTATATGGCTGTTTTTAGAGCGCCATGCTAACACTACTACATATTCATCGTACAAAACTGAAAGTGTAACTGCTAATTAAAGACCCCATTGCAACCACTAGACAAAGATACACTTCACTTAGTGTGGCTATTGCGCGCCACATGCACTTGATATGTTTTGGAAGCAAGTCGTGGCAGCTTGCTTAACATGGTCTGGCCAATACGCCCAAATCTACACTTTTAGCACCCCTGGAAGGGCCACATGTGGGAATGTCAGGGTCTGTGTCTATCTTAAGATTAGAAGCCTTATGCTGTTGGAACTGGAAAGGAGTGTTAAGGTTGTCGTCCATGCAGTGGAGACAATGATGTTGATTGCAGCCCTTTTCAAGTATTAGTTCCCTCATCCTCATGCTTTAGGATTGTTCTTTGGTGAATCATCTTCAAACTTCAGATCTCGTATTTGCAACTTTTCTTTATGAATGAGCCCTTCACTGTGGCATGAATCCAAGATGAACACAAAGGTTCCTTCCATTTTGTTAAGTATAGCACGTAAGTCACGACCTACGCACAAACGTGACACGGACAAATTAACAAACCCTCATCTTCTTCCAAGTCAAAACGCCCAAATGTATGTAAGCTGTTGACTCTTCCCGTCCTCCAGATAGACCTAAATAGCTAGTTCAATAACCATATAGTAATTAAGAGCTAACCACTAATAAAGCGGTACCATCTATACACTAGGTAGTTGCCGCTGAGATCTCTAACTTATAAAATATATTTGTTAATCATAACAAAAGAGGAGTAATTTTATTTATTTAGTGTTTAAAATATTTAGAGTTGTCGTATTAGATTGTTAGGTTAGAGGTTTAAGTGAGTCAGCATAACACGTCCACGAATATGGTAGAGATTCTTTGATTATTCTCTTCTTCTTCTTTTGCTCTTTAGATATATCTAATTACACTTAATAATTATCAGTCAAGTAGTTTATGGTTGAATTCAAGCCCCCTATGGGACATACAAGTCCTAATTCAAGATATTTGCGCTTACATTCAAGTATACAAAAACGTGGTCATCCATCACATTTTCAAACAAGGGAACTCTGTAGCTGACTCATTAATTGGCAAGGTTTGGTCTTTCTTTACATTCCATAACTATGTGGTCCTGGAATGTGCTTGCACATAGAGACCTGCATTGTATCCCCCATGAAGATAATCTACAACGTACCCTCACGAGAAGGGCAGCCCAGAGTTGTTTCTTACATTTCTTACAAAAAAACATATATATGTAATTACACTTAGTCATGTAGTTTCTTTCAACGAATATACATATCCCTGTCAATTCCAACCATGTTTTGCTGTTCAGCAAACAGCCAAAAAGTATGTAACATGCCTCAATGTTTAGTACAAACATTTAAAGGACCCTTACTTTCTGAAAGCAATTTGTAGACACCTTAACTTTTCTTGAAGTAATTGGATAGGCCCGACTTTCACTTGAAATGACGTTACTGTCATTTCATATAAACAAAGTTTGTTAAAAAAGCTTTAGAAAAGTTTCAATGTGCAATAAATCTAATAAAACAATTTAAAATAATATAATTTGTAACAAAAGTTCTTGTAGAATATACGTTGCAAAAATTGCAATAAAAAATTATATAGTAGATGCAAAATTTAAACAAAATAATTAATGTTTTTATATAACATACTAAATCTTCAAAGACATTATAAAAATTATAAATCATTTAAAAAAACTCGCAAAAGCTATGAAAAATTAAAATATCATAATGAATTATGGAATAATTTAGTGAAGTTTAAGTAAAGTTTTAAAAGAATTTATATCTACAATAATTGAATAACATTACACAAAAAATATCACAAGGTAATTAAGAAAAACTCATTGTAGATATTGTAATTTACATTCTACGTGGATCTTTTATTACTTATTACAATTGCTTTAACTTAGTTCATTAAATTTCTCATATTTTCAATTTTTTTAAACATTTTTTACTTGACTTTACTTGTATGAAAGGACAATTATGTAATTTCAAGTAAAAGAGAACCTATAAAATTATTTCAAGAAAAGTTAAAATACTTGCAAATTATTTTCAAAGAGTTAACTACATGCACTTGAGCAAAAGTGTCAGTAAAGAATGAAAGGCCAAGCAAATGACAAAAAGGCAAAGAAAAAGAATATCAAGGGTAGGGGTGGGGTAAGAGTTGGGACCTACATTGGTTCACCATAGGCCCGTACTTAATAGGTTGTGAGATAGGTCGATCTATCATGTATATTTTGCAAATCAGAGCTGATTTTAGTTAAACAAATTTTAATAATATTAAAATATAATTATTCCGTATAAGTACAGTACCTGTGACAGTGCAGAATATATGCTACTTAATAGCTATAGGGAGGCTGCGACTTTACACATTATGCTAAATTTTTATTTTTTCTTTTTATTTTAAATGCTTGTATTAGTTTGTGGAATAAATTTGAGAGTCCAACGCCATCCTAAGGAAATATATTTTTCTTCTCACATAAAAATCCTTGGGAATATTTTTTGATGTAAATGAGGCGCAAAAATTGATGTATGCAAGGTTCAAGTTCATGTCTTTGATAACAATTTTTAGTGATTTTACTAGTTGAGCTAATTGATATCCAAAAAAGAAAAAATCTGATTATAAAAATAGAATTTTAAAATAACATTAGGTAATATCCTTTTTACACAAAGTACATCTGGGGTTCACCTGATTATGGTCTTCGAGGTGATTATTATTTTACATCAATCACCCTCTCACTCCTAGATTCATGTAAAAGCTGTGCTAATATCATTTTACTTATTTATTTACTTTATTATTATTATCTTTTTCGTTGTTGTTGTTGTTGCTATTTGTTTCAGATTGCCACACCTAGTTTTTAATATTGTGTATTGTTTTTAACAAATGATGCTTCTTGTTTTTATATAACATTTCCATTTTCTAATATGTTTCAAAAGCTTTCATGTCAACAAAAAGTTTTTCTAGAAATTTATTTTGTGGGTCTTCTGGAATTAATATCTCTTCTTGTACGAGTGTTTGCAAGGGTAAGACTACCTATGTATAAATCTCTCTAAGCCCCTAAAAGCTAAACCTACACTCAGAGTTGTTGTTATTGTACTATATTTGCACCATTTCGTCTAATTTTAATTCTTGTGACAACCATCTACAAATTTGTACAATTCAAAAAAAAAGGCAGATATCTAGTATTAGTCCAGTTGTTGATTAGAAATTTAAAGACCGAGTATTCGATTTAACTACCACCAAATTTCGTTGGACTCATTCTCAAAATCCGTTTGACCATAGCAGGGTTCAGATTTCAGAGACGCCGGGTAAAAAGATAAAACAACGGAATTTTTTCCGTCCCCGTTCACCTATATATGCTGTCTATCACTCGAATGATATTTAGACAAAATTGGAAGGAGCCCCTTCCACATGTTACAATTTACAATAGATGGGAAGGTACACTTTTTATTAAGAGTGAAATGATGTTGGTAGCATAGATGGATTTTTTTATAAGAGTTTTATTCTGGATAACAACTGAAAGAATATGGGTTTTACTATTGAAAAATATTGATAACTTAGGTGGATATCTAATAAAATGTGGTTCTTTGCATTCGGGTTGATTAATCCCAAATATTTATGTTTGATATTTTAATTTAAGTTGTTACGCATTAGCTTTTCTTTGTAGTTTACAAGATGGACTAATCTTGAATTTAAGCTTCTATATAAATTTTTTTTTTAAAAAAAGAGTTTTCCCTCCACCTGTGTAAAGATAAGTAGATGACTTAGTTTTCAGTAAGCTGTCTATGATATTGAAAATTATAATAGAACTAATATGGAAGTATAAGCGTAACATAAATGTACAAACAGAGTAATAACTACTGTAATACTTAAAACATGACTTAACATGTGTAGCACATAAGGCACAATCTCAATGATTAAAAACAAAAAGAACTGAACATTTCTAAATGGGGCTTGTTTATTTAGTAATTATATATTACAACGGGCATGCGTCATTTTTAGACTATATAGGCATATATTATAATAAGCATGCCATATTTATTTAGTAACTACATATACTACAGTAGCTAGCCATGCCTCAATCCATAAGAGGAAGGACGGAAGCTTGAGAGCACGCACGCTCCTTGTTCTTATAGCCCCAGCATTATGTCATACATCATACATAGTAAATAAGGCTTACGCTATTAGTGGGTAGGCCTAGGATTAGTTGTCCACTGCAAAACTACAACCAAGTGCTGGAGTCTCAGCAATTGCATCAATCAGAGCAGTTGCGCTAGTGTGGTTGTCGGGGTCCACAGAGGTAGATGAATTCTTGGAGGCTTCCACTTTCTCATAAATCTCATGATCAAGAATGGCTTTTATGATTCCTATGGCCCCGCATCGCACATAAAGCTTCAAATATATGATTTATACAAACATGTGTATAGATCATGATTAATTTCAAATTAAATAAGTTAAAGTAGTAAAGAGGCCTATTTCATTTGCCTTTGTAGTGCATGCGACTGGGTTAGGATTTAGGAGAAGAGGTAATGAGATTTATACACATCTGATTACCGTGACCTAACACGTTCCAAGCCAGGAGCCACCCACAGCTAACGGATCCGCCTTGGATATTGGTGCCCTCATAGATCACATACCCTTTGGAGTTCGTGCTCACGAAGAAATCAGAATTGCCTTGGAGGATAGTTGCAGGGGCATTTTGGTCCCCACGCACGCGCCGTAGGTTCCCTTGGGTTTTGTTGCTTACGGTGGTAGATGCGTGGCGCTGAGCCATATCCGCCTGCCCAACCAAATAACAAAAGCACCCAAGCGACATACGTGATTAACCAACGTAAGAAGACAAAAGAAATTGCAACTGCACTAAAACACTTCTAACAAACTACAATTCCCTAATCAGGATCAAAAGAAAGACTTAGGATGAAAGAGAAATTAGTTTAGAGTCAAATATAATTAGCACCATAAGACTCGCCACAACGACCTACCTGTAGTATAATTTGGAGGTGCTCTCTCCTAGATCTGCCTATACATGTTGGAGTACTTCAGCTTTTGCTCACTGCATATTCATACTAGGGAAATTATGCCAAAAAAAAAAGAAAATAAAATTATATGACCTTAGTGCAGGATTAACAAGTTCCCCGAATGAAAACAAAGAAAAGAAACCATCACTAGTAGAAATGTGGAATCACATGTACACGTGATACACGCAGCGCAAGTAACAAACCAATATATTTCACTTTTCCTTAAATCCAGAAGCTGATGGAAATACTCATACTATTGGAGAGTCCATGGCCCATTATGCCACCACCTATAATTGTAGGCATAGTGATGGGTTAGATCTCGATCAAGTTTATGTGAACTCAGGTCCATTTAAATTTCTTGCACTTAGGCCCAGATTTGTTGGGTCTAAAAAGATAGGACCCAGATCCAGACCCAGCCCCTATGGGACTTGCGGGTTCATGGGTTTTAAAAAGGTCCTAACTGTTTTTCACAGTAAATATTATTTTTTCCACATCCCAACACCAATTAACACACTATAAAGGCAAATAATTAAATTTAAAAGGCACAATATTTAGTAAGATACTATTTTAGGGACATGTACTACAGTTAAGTGTTCTTATTTATGTTTAACAGACTAAAAATAATATTTCAATACAAACCACAAAGACATAGTCCATTAAATTTTAATCAAGCGTAAGAAAATAGTTCTTCTTTTATGACTCGGCCCACGTCTCTTGGACTTAGACCTGTTTATAACCCGTTGGGTCTCATTTAGTATTCTCATTAGACCCAAATCCTCTAAATTGGATCGAATCACGACCCACTGCTATCCCTATAATATACGACCCTTCCATCCTAACTTGAAGAATTGGAATGTATCCATCGAGTGAAGAGCAACTCCCATAAAAGGCCAACCCCCTTTTCCTCAGCATAGCTCATGAACAATGCTAAGTGATTAGAAAGCTAACCATGTTATAGTGATAAGAAAGCTAACCATGCTAAGTAACAATCCCGCACATACTGTTGGACAATTTTTGGCCTACAACAATGGCAAATTTGATAGTTTTTTTTTTTTTATAAATAATGTTGTATTTTTAAGTTTTATTAAATTTGTAATATTGATTAATTTTGTTGGTGTTTCGCTTAAACTTTTAGACAATTCTAACACATAATTTTGAATAATTTTTTTAAATAATGAGTACACCCACATTGAATGCTCTGAAATGTCATTTGATAACCTATTAATTTGCTACAACAAATTCAAGCACAATTTTGATTGTTTCTTCGCTAGATTGCCATTATTAATTAAGGAGCAGTTGCGGTAATAGTATTACGCCCTGTTCTTTTCATTGGTAAATTCCAATTTACTAATTTCAATCCACTTCACGAACTTCAATAAAAAAATATCAACTTCAATCTCCTATTTTAACCAACTTCTACCCATCACATAAAAAATATATCAATTTCAACTCCCTTCAGCCTACTTCAATTCACACTTCAACAAAAAAATACTCGCTTCAAAATTAATATAATGAATATTAGATATTAGAGATAAAAACCATTATCAAACTTATAACTACCATTAAAATTATTAAAAATAAAAATAGTGTTGAGAAAACTAACATTATTACTCGGACTAATATAAAGAATATTAGATATTGCAGTCATTACCTATTTGGCTACTAAGTATTACTTAGTTATGCAGCTGAATATTAGCTATCAAGTTATGTAACTGGATACATAGCTGCTTTTTGAAGCGAGAAAGTCTCTAAAAACAATACCATCGGATGGTTAACCTACAGTATACCACTTGAGGAAGAGAAAATCATACCTAAAAAGAATGAACTTATAGGCTGACCCTTTTTTTCTACTCTTCTATGATCATGACTTTTTCGTAATAAAAAATGCCTACTCTTAGCCTTCAACATCAACTTGCACTGGGTTGCTTCCAAAGCTAATAGTAAGGGTTGTTATCTTGAACTAGTGCTCGGACTCAGGATTCTATCTTGTTTGTCGTAGGTTCTATGTTTGTAGATAGTTTGCATCTGGTCTACAAATACAATTACTTTAGCCATAAGGACAGTAAATAAACTGCAACTAGGATCATATTCTCATTTTCTAATTAGAAAAGTGCGCCACTAGCTAGTCCCGGATTTCCTATAAAAGCCAATCAATCATATCATAGAGCCTGCTAGGAAAATTTGTCGCCTAATTTTGGTATCAAGCAAAGCAAATGTAGGCGATTCAAGTGTTTGAACAATTTCTTCAGCACTACTTCTCGCAAATGCAAATGGGTCATAGAGCAGTGTATGTATTATACTCCCAAACATATGCAACATCACAAAATAGGAGTTTACTTATACTCTAAACCTTGCGCTTGCGCCTGTGCATTGGGGTTGTTCACTTCCTCAGTTACCAATAGACATATACTATGTGCCTAAATTTCCAATGCGCTATGCAAGAAGTGGCAGCACTAGATAAAAAATGGTTGTGTTGCATTGTATGTCTATGGGCCCAAGATAGGTTTGGTTTCTGCTGAAACCTCTTTTATCTTATTACCCTTTTCTTTTTTGGGAGGGGTTGTCATCTCCGTATAATTCAATTGTCCATTAGAGTTACACTTAGTGTTCTATAAATTGTTTTTCTTGATTGATCATTTGATCCCCTCTATTCAATGTTTTTCGTTCAAAGCAAAACTATACATTGTTTTGAAAAGCAAAACTATAACTCGAATATATTTGGCACTAAATATCTTGACTTCATTGTTCTGCATATATATATATATATATATATATATGTGTGTGTGTGTGTGTGTGTGTGTGTGTGTGTGTGTGTGGTGTGTGTGTGTGTGTGTGTGTGTGTGTGTGTGTGTGTGTGTGTGTGTGTGTACATATTCTTTTTTTTAAAAAAAAAATTGGTAGCATAGAGGGTTAACAATTATTGTCGTGTACTCCTCTTAATCATGAAAAAGCATATTTCTGATAGAATTATTAAAGTTAGTATTCTTATTAACTCTGACAAACAATTCCTTTACTCCCTTACCCTGCAGGCCCTATGTATGTAAAATCCAGCTACATAACTGGATAGCAAACATTCAGTTGCATAACCAATTAATGCTTAGTAGCCAAACAGGTAATGACTACAATATCTAATACTCTTTATATGAATCCAAGTACTAATGGGAAGGTACACTTTTCACTAGAAATGAAACGATGTTGGTGGCATAGATGGATTTTTTGTAAGAGTGTTATTCTGGACAACAATCGAAAGAATATGGGTTTTACTACTGAAAACTATTGATGATTTAGGTGGATGTCTAATGAAATATGGTTCTTTGAATTTGGGTAGATTAATCCCAAATATTTATGTTTGATATTTTAATTTAAGTTGTTATGCGTTAGCTTTTCTTTGTAGTTTACAAGATGGACTAATCTTGAATTTAAGCTTCTATATAAATTTGCTTTTTAAAAAAAATGTTTTCCTCGCACTTGTGCAAAGATAAGTAGATGACTTAGTTTTCAGTAAGTTATCTACGATATTGAAAATTATAATAGAACTAATGAATATAAATGTACCATAAATGTACAAAGAGAGTATTAACTCTTGCAATACTTAAAACATGACTTAACATGTGTGGCACATGAAGCACAATCTCAATGATTAAAAACAAAAAGAACTGAACATTTCTAAATGGGGCTTGTTTATTTAGTAATTATATATTACAATGGGCATGCGCCATTTTTAGGTAACTATATAGACATATATTATAATAAGCATGCCATATTTATTTAGTAATTATATATGCTACAGTAGCTAGCCATGCCTCAATCCATAAGAGGAAGGGCGGTAGTTTGAGAGCACGCATGCTTCTTGTTTGTACAGCCCTAGCTGTATGTCATACATCATATATAGTAGATAAGGCTTACGCTATTAGTGGGTAGGCCTAGGATTAGTTGTCCGCTGCAAAACTAGAACCAAGCGCTGTAGTATCAGCGATTGCATCGATCAGAGCAGTTGCGCTAGTGTGGATGTGGGGGTGCACAGCGGCAGATGAATTCTTGGAGGCTTCCACTTTCTCATAAATCTCATGATCAGGAATGGCTTTTATGATTCCTATGGCCCCACATCGCACATAAACTTTCAAATATATGATTTATACAAACATGTGTATAGGTCATGATTAATTTCAAATTAAATAAGTTAAAGTAGTAAAGAGGCCTATTTCATTTTTTGCCTTGTAGTGCATGGGACTAGGTTAGGATCTAGGGGAAGAGGTGTGTTGCTATATATAGTGGAGACAAAAATGTTAGGATTGAATTTGTATCTATATATTCCACTGTGTGGTTTAACTTCATTGTTCACAACATGATGGACATGGTGCATATATGTCAGGATATCCCTATTTGGCTCTCTTCCTATTTCTTTCCTTTTAGTTGTTTTTACAAGCCAAGTGCAATAACATTAAATGAGTAGTACTCCTGCCAATTCTCTAATGTATGGCTTTGGTTCTCTTAGGATGCCTCTGATGGACTCTTCAATGCGAGCTCTAGTAGCATCATGAGCATCATAAAAAACATCAGCGGTCTTGTTTGTTGTTGTTGTTGTTTCATGCTTTCTTGTTGTCCTTTACAAGTTGATGTCATTCTTGTTGATTGAGCTATTGGTAGTTCTTTCTTGCATTGGTGGCGTAGAGGTGAGAGTTTTTGTTTTCCATGTCGATTTTGGAAGGTGCATGTGTTCTACGAGTCCTATGTTTATTTCAACATGAAGAGGTAAAAAAAAATTCCAATGAAGGAATTTGGTATAGATTTCATAAAAATTTATGAAAGCGAGGCATAATTTTTTTGGACTACACCAAATGCAGCTATCCTTGTTGATGAAAATTGCATACTTCCCTATTGCATTGTGGCTAGCATTACAAAAATGTCATTTCTATTACAAAGATCATGTTCAGCTATCCTCTGTTCCCGTTTTTGTGATGTCATGCCTAAATAAAACATACTAGGCGTATAGAGTAGGAGTTAGCCCATTCTTGTCAATAACTATTCATTAGATGCTTTTCTTTTTCGTTTGTATCAAATTATCAAGGTTGTAAAAACAACTATCGGTAATTAGCTTTGGGCCTAGTGGTGGATGCTTAATATTCACAAAAAAAACCAATGTGTGATTTCTTCTCTCCCGAGGTTGTGTGTGTACACAACTTAACCATTGCAAAAAAAAATAAATAAATAAATTAGCATTGTTTTTGGGGGTGGGGGGTTAGGGGTAAGGGATATGAGTGGATATCAATTTGGTGAAAATTGTCTTACCAATCATTCATGCAATGTTAGTGCTTATATATCTTTTTCTCTCCATTCTATTTTCAGGGCTTACAAACATGCTTGATTGCTTCATTAAGAAGATATATTTGCATTCATTCTTTCTGCAAGACTAACTACCTGAGTCATGGCATAATGATTTTAAAAATTTTGCCATGAAACTGTACTCACTAGTGAACTCAGGAAAGGGTAGGGTTCGGCATTTGATCTCAATCAATGGTGACATTTTGTCCTCACACAAAAGAACAACTTAGAGAATCATTGCTAGCTTATGTTGGACTAATGGAAAGCATCGTATTAAATGAGAATGTGTTTGTAGCTTTTGGTAATCTTACCAAAGACACCTATCTGCAATGGCTTTCGATGGCTCCTAGTTTTTGAATAATATTACATATTCCATGAAGGGCTAAGGATGGCTTCTATGATAATAGAACCAATAAGTTACTCCTCCCTGAGAAATGTTTTCCAGGTCTGATGTGATTTCTTGTCATTGTAACTTGGTGTATAACCATGCTGTATTCCAAGTGGTTCAAAGCCTTTGTTGAGTCCGATGTAAAAGTGCCTGTTCTTGGTGTTTTCTGTTACCTAGCTTACTCTGGTTGTCTTCCCATTCTATATCACATTTGCGGTGCTTTAGGGAGTTCATCGAGATCGGCACTTCAGTTGGATAGGTCAAGACGTACTAGTAAGATAAAATTTGTCCTATATATGTCGTGCACATCTTAGAATGTGCTGCTTTTATTTTAGCTTGCGTGAAACATTGAAACTATGCTCTGCTTTGTTGACTTAGGGAATTGCTTTGATGATCACATTTATTTAGATTGTTCAAATCCTAAATCAAAAGGGGATATCTTGTATCAAAAATCATAACGTTCCCCTTGGGTTATCACTGTTTTATTTGATGCAAGTATATAGGTGAGAAATCATCTGCGGTAGGAGTTCTGATGATGTATATATTTTGTTCTGCGAATTAGGTGCATACGATTCTTTTAGTTGTTTTCTCTAATGTATGATGTTGGTTATTTTATGTTGAAACCAAGGGTAGCATGCCACAAATTCGGATATAAAGTTTGGGCTCGTGAAATGTTCATTTGGAACTATGGAGTTCTGCACCATCCCATTCATTTTGTTTAGTTTCAATCTTATATGTGCATATTGTAAACGAACTTAACTATTAGGTTGTAGGTGTATACTTTACAGGCATGTTGAAATTAATTTAGTAATAGTTATTTGCAAAGATATCGTATTTTTCATTAGGTGGCTAAATACTGGTTACTTTTCAACTTAATTGATGATAATTAATTAGTTCATGTTTATAAAGTTATCGTACTTTTTTGTGTCATTTAAATTTTAGTCAGATATGTACTCTGTTTCTGTGTGTGTGTGTGTGTGTGTGTGTGTGTGTGTGTGTGTATATTATTACAATGCGTTACATTAAATATAAATTATTCGCCTTTTTTAAGCAATGAATTGTTATTTATTTTATATAAAAATCTTCCTACGAAAATTATATACGTTTAAATCATTTGAAAGTTAGTTATCAAATACATAATGCCACACTTATAAGGGAGGGAGTGGTGAGAATGATTTTTTGCTCAAAGGCAAATCTGGCCACAAATACAAGTAAGGAGAATCTCCCTACACCTATAAGCGTGATAGATGATATAGTCTTCCAAAGATATAAGCGTGATTACTGTACCGTCTGCTACGCTTATTAAGCATGGCGACGTTTTTCCCACTAATACCCTATACATGCTTACCTTAAGCGTGGCGGGTACACCATGCCACAGGCATAAGTGTGGAAGGAGGCGATTTTAAGTGTGGATAGATGCAACATTTCTTGATCACATATTCTTATTCCCTCAGCAGATATCTTTATCATGTATTAATTGTTTGTATGATTGACTGGTTTGGAAAATATAATCCTGAAATCTTTCTAATATAATGATTTTTTTTGAAAAAAAAAGTATGATGTGTGATTTTGGTATAATGCACTATTAAAATATAATGAGTTATTTTATAATAACATATAATAATTGGCATTGACAATTTTTTTTTTTAGAAAACGTAAATTATGTAGGGGTGACATTTATCAAAAGATTAGGAGTTTTGTTTTGTTTTCATGTACGTATGCGACGTACGATAAAATTTTAAATTTTTTTAATTGCAATAACTATATGTAAAAACTATAGTAGATTGCTTCCAGATTCATGTAGTTTGTGGATCAGGCAATTTCTGGAAAAATTATATGAGCCTTTGTAAAAGAAAGTACAATAGTTTTGATTGTTTCTTTGCTAGATTACCATTAGGAGCAGTTGTGACAATTTTGATTGTTTCAACAAAAAAAATACCTGCTCTTCAATTCACTTTAACCAACTTCACTCATTTCTCAACCCCTATTTCCTAACGAAAAGGCTAGACCTAGTAAGAATAACGACTTACTACTTCTTCTGTACTATGGTTGCTAGTACCCCTACTATTTTTATTATGTGGCAATATGATGCAATTTTGGTTAATGATCATTTGGCACGGACAGCTTTGTATGTGCGCATTTATATGTGTGTGGACCTAATCTCTCACAAAGCCGATAAATTGTCACTTTGCAATCAATACGTTAAGCAATTCTCATCACTACACCGTCCGCGCATGTGCGTAGCATGCGACTATGACTTTAATTAATGAATAAGGTATGAACACTATTTAGTGTGTATACTAATATTTGACTCTAAAAGCATGACAATTTTATCATAAATTATCTTTAAAATATGACTGAATTTGCATCTATATTGCCGGTAGTGATGTTAAGTCCGCGTTATAGTAATTTAATAATCAAACTTTACAAAATATTTTCAACCATGATAATTAATTACGATACTACTATATAAATAAAAATGGACTATATTATGGGTAGAAGCTATTATTAAACTTATCACTACCACAAAAATTATTAAAAATGAAAATTGTATTAAGAAAACTGGCATCAGTACTCGGATTCATATAAAGAGTAATAGATATTGAATTCATTACCTGTTTGGCTACTAAGCATTCATTGGCTATGCAACTGAATGTTTGCTATCCAGTTATGTAGCTGGATTTTACATACATAGGGCCTGCAGCGTAAGGGAGTAAAGGAATGATTTGTCAGAGTTAATAAGAATACTAACTTTAATACTTCTATCTGAAAGATGGTTTTTCACAATTAAGAGGAGTACACAACAATAATTCTTAATCCTCTATACTACCCTTTTTTTTTTTGACAAAAGAATAGAACATTCGTCAAGAGATATACGGAGTATAAGATATCCAAACATGGCAAGTGTAATTACCCAATCATGCTTTATATTAACTTGAACAAGTGCAATTAGTAATCAACCCCTCTTATCCTTGTTATCCTTGTTAATTCTTGTCTTGTTTTTACCCCTTCTAGAATAGATTCTGCATGGCCCTTACACAACAAGGTGATGGACCTATCATTCGCAGCCAACACCATAAAAGCTTTAAAAAAAAATAGCCTATATCATATACTTGGGAGTATGTGTCCCTAAAAGTCATGTAAGATATATATGTGTGTGTGTACAGGTGTGGGACTCCAAAGCCAATGATAAATTTTGGATTAGAGCTAACAACTATTCCTTAACACAATGACCAACACCAGAATAAAAAACACCAAAATGAACTATCAATCATTCAACCTAGTTACCTATATGTCCTTAAATGATGCCTGCACGGTGATTTGCCTTTGTCATTGAAGACCATGTGGTTGGCTTTTTCGACAGAGCCCATGCTCAACAATTAGTTATGTTCACAACATATTCTTTGTCACAACCGTCTTACTGAAGGCTCACACGCTTGGCCGTCCTCGGCAAAATATTCTATGAAAATAGCATACGTGAGGTGAAGTTCTTCTGTTACGTTACTTTCTTTAGCGAGAAAATATTAACCTAGGGCATACTAGCGAAGGAAGAGAAAATCATAGTGATTCACCTTCGCCACTGAAGACCATGTGGTTAGCATATTGAACAGATCCCGTGCTCAGTAATTAGCTATATTCACAACTGCTTCTTTGTCACAAACTTCCTACTGAAGGCTCAACGTCTTGACCTAATTCGTCAAAATATTCTATAAAAACAGCATGTGTAAGATCAAGTTCTTATCTTCTTTCAGCTACTTTTTGAAGTGAGAAAGTCTGTAAAACAATACCATAAGATGGTTAACCTACAGTATACCACTTGAGGAAGAGAAAATCATACCTGAAAAGTATGAACTTATAAGCTGACCCTTTTTTTTTGGTCTTCTATGATCATGACTTTTTCCTAATGAAAAATGCCTACTCTTAGCCTTCAACATCAACTTGTACTGGGTTGCTTCCAAGGCTAACAGTATCTTGAACTAGTACTCAGACTCAGGATTTTATCTTGTTTGTCGTAGGTTCTATGTTTGTAGATAGTTTGCATCTGATCTACAAATGAATTACTTTAGCCATAAGGATAATAAATAAACTATAGCTAGGATCATATTCTCATTTTCTAATTAGAAAAGTGCGCCACTAGCTAGTCCCGGATTTCTTATAAAAGCCAATCAATCATACCATAGAGCCTGCTAGCAAAATTTGTCTCCTAATTTTGCTATCAACCAAAGCAAATCTAGGCGATTCAAGTGTTTTAACAATTTCTTCAGCACTACTTCTCACAAATGCAAATAGGCCATAGAGCAGTGTATGTATTGTACTCCCAAACATATGCAACATCACAAAATAGGAGTTTACTTATACTCTAAACCTTGCGCTTGCGCCTGTGCATTGGGGTTGTTCACTTCCTCACCTACCGATATACATATACTATGTGCCTAAATTTCCAATGCGCTATGCAAGAAGTGGTAGCACTAGATAAAATATAGTTGTGTTGCATTGTATGTCTATGGTCCCAAGATAGAAGAAACCTCTTTTATCTTATTACCCTTTTCTTTTTTGGGAGGGGGTTGTCATCTACATATAATTCGATTGTCCATTAGAGTTACACTTAGTGTTCTATAAATTGTTTTTCTTGATTGATCATTTGATCCCCTCTTTTTTTTTCTTTTTTTTTTTTCCTTACGAAATTGCTGTTCTATTTTCATACATCAAACTTTGTGTTTTCTATTTGTTTGATTTCACATTTCTAGATCAGAATGAGAGATAGAAAGAGAGAGGACGAAGGCAAATTCTCCTGATTAGAATGAATAGCATAAAAGATGAGAGCTACTGAGGGTGTATATATACAACCATACAACTTGCACTAGGCCTAACAGAATGCTAAACAGAAAGCAAGAAACAAAAGAAAATGGTTATGTTGAGCTGGCTATTCTTTAACAAACTTTAACTAACTCTAACACCCCCCCTCAAGTTGGAGGGGGATAGGATGAAACCCCCAACTTGCCAAGGAGATGCTGATGTTGCTGGCCAGGTAAAGGTTTAGTAAAGATATCTGCTAGCTGCTCTGTGGTTCTGGTATAAGATAAAGATATGAGACCTTTAAGAAGCTTTTCTCTCACATAATGACAGTCCAACTCGATGTGCTTAGTTCTTTAATGAAAAATAGGGTTTTTGGCAATGTATATGGCTGCCAAACTATCACTTTTGACTGGAATGGGCAAGATAGAAGGTACTTGAAATTCTGAAAGTATCCTAGTAAGCCATGCAAGCTCAGCTGTAACTGCCCTCATTGATCTATACTCTGCTTCAGCAGAAGATAGAGCCACGGTGGGTTGTTTCTTTGATTTCCATGAGATAGGGCTTCCTCCTAACATTATGAAGTATCCACTGACAGACCTCCTTGTGCAAGGACATTGGGCCCAATCTAAGTCACAGTAGGCTTGAAGGTTGTAATCTGGTTTGTTGTTGAAAAATAGACCTTGTGAAGGATCTTTCATGACGTATCTGAGGGTGTGCAATGCAGCCTTCATGTGTGCTTGAGTAGGAATTTGAAGAAATTGACTGGATATTGCACTGAAAAAGCAATATCAGGTCTTGTGTTGGTGAGGTAATTTAATTTTTCCACCAGTTTTCTGTAATTGGTTGCATCAACCAGAGCATCTTCATTGGTTAATCCTTTAGAGAATGATGCTAAAGGACAAGCAGTAGCTGTGAGTTGCTCACACTCAAACTCTTTTATCAGCTCCGTGGCAAATTTCCTTTGTGTCATAATCAGTCCAGTGGGTGTCTTGATGATTTCCATGCCTAGGAAATAATGCAGTTCTCCTAGGTCCTTAATTTTGAATGTGTCATCAAGAAATGTCTTTAACTTGGTGATTTCTGCAGGATCATCTCCTGTTATCACAATGTCATCTACATATACAGCAAGTAACACTATGGTGCTGTCTTTCAGTTTGTAGAATAGGGAATAATCATTCTTTGAATGTTGAAATCCTAGAATCCTCAAGGTATCTGATAGCTTTGCATACCATTGTCGTGAGGCTTGCTTTAGGCCATACAAAGATTTTTGTAATTTGCAGACTATATTGGAGGAGGGTACACTTAACCCAAGTGGGGGCTTCATATATATTTCTTCATCCAAATCCCCATGAAGGAAAGCATTATTAACATCCAACTGATGTATAGGCCATTTTTTCTTAGCTGCAGTAGCAAGTAAACTTCTTATTGTTGTCATCTTTACAACAGGGGAGAAAGTTTCATTGTAATCAATTCCTTCTTTCTGAGTAAATCCCCTAATAACCAGCCTAGCTTTGTATCTTTCTAGGCTGCCATCTGCCTTATACTTAATTTTATAAACCCATTTGCAACTTATGGGTTTCTTTCCTGCTGGTAAAGGTGTCAAAATCCAAGTGTTGTTGGCATGTAGGGCATCAAATTCCTTTTACATTACTTCTTGCCATTCAGTCTTAGATGCTGCCCCCTCATAGGATAGAGGTTCACTATAAAGACTTGAAGGTTGTGGTGGGTTGGGGTTAGTATCAGGTAAAGAATTACAGGTAAAGGAAGCACTGCAGCATATAGATGTGACTGTATGAGGATAGCATGGTGCTTGATGCTGTTCTGACTGAAAATAAGCATTATTGCAAATGTACTCTGACAGATAGGAGGGAGTTTTATGCTCCCTTGTAGATCTTCTTGGAGGTGCTGAAATATGAGGAGATGATGCTTGATGTTGTTCTTCTCTGATGACAGCAGTCTGCATTGTGGACAATTGGTTTTGTGTAGCAATAGTTCTTGAAGCATCATAGTAGTCATCACAATCATGTAGCTGGGCATCCTTGGACTGTGGAAATATGTTGGAAACATCCATAGGCTGAGAGGAGTGGTAGGGAAGTATGTTTTCATGGAACAAAACATCTCTTGAAGTAAAGATTTGTTTTGTTTCAAGATTGAGCAATTTGTAGGCTTTTTGACCAAAAGGGTACCCTAAAAATACACAGGGTACTGCCCTGGCCTGAAACTTGTCCCTTCCAGCTTTAAGGGTAGAAGCATAACATAAACTTCCAAACACTCTAAGGTGTTCATAGTTAGGTTTTTGTCCAAATAATACATGGAATGGACTTAATCCTTTAAGAACTTTAGAAGGGAACCTGTTTATGAGGTAGGTTGCTGTCAAAACACATTCACCCCAATATTTTATTGGTAATCCTGAATGAAACAATAAGGCTCTTGAAGTTTCAAGGAGGTGTTTATGTTTCCTCTCCACAACTCCATTCTACCGAGGGGTTGCCACACAGCTGGTCTGATGGATAATTCCTTTAGACAGAAAATAAGCTGTGGCTTCTCTGTTTAATCCCAGTTCAAGAGCATTATTAGACCTTATGGTTTTTACCTTGGTATTGAACTAAGTAAGTGTCATTTCTATGAATGCCCTGATTAGAACCATTGCATTGCTTTTTGTTGCCAACAAATGTGTCCAAGTTGTTCGACTATAATCATCCACTATAGTCAGAAAGTACTTGTATCCATTGTGTGTCTGCACTCTATAGGGTCCCCATAAATCAATATGAACAAGTTCAAATATATGTGTAGTATGAATCTGACTGTGGGGAAATGGAAGTCTATGTTGTCTTGCCTTGGAACAAATCAAGCATTGTTTTATTGAAGTAGCATCAATATAATTGGACAATAACCCCAATTGTTGTAATTTTGTAAAAGGTAAATGGCCAAGCCTAGCACGCCATACATCTTCCTTGGTCATGCTGGCAATACAAGCTGATTTATAAATGTCTAAAGAAGAAACTTGCAAGCTTCTGGTTGAAGCATCTGAACTTGTAGCAAATCCTGGTCTGAATAAGTAGAGTCCAGCACATATCTCACCAAGAACCTGAAGCCTCCTCACTGAAGGGGCCTGCATAAGACAATGATTTGATGTAAAAAAGATGTAGCAATTCTGTTGACTAGCAAGTTTGCTCACAGACAATAGGTTATATCTGAAACTTGGAATGTAGAGAACTCCATGTAGGGTCAAATGATTCTTGAGTGCCACAGTCCCCTCAAGTGTGACCAGAACACACTTCCCATTTGGTAAAGTGACAGAATTAGGCTTGGCAAGGGCTACAAAATTTTCAAATAAATCCTTGTTGCAACACATGTGGTCACTAGCTCCAGTATCAATTATCCATGTACTTTGCCAATCAGAAACACAAGATAATAAACATAAACTTTGTGTATAACCCTTGATATTTGTACCTGCCAGGCTTGAAAAAGCTCCTGATCTAGAATTGTAGCCACAATCTTGAGGTGGTGCAGCAGAATTGTGTCCTGTCCTGTGTAGCTGAACATTTTGAAGTAATGCAATTAGCTGTGAAGACTGTTCTGGGGTCAAACCTGGGACTGCAGCATTGTTTAGAGGCAAGGCAGTGTGGCAATCATTGATCATTGATCCATCTGTCTGAGCTACAACAGCTGTTCTTCTTGGACCTTTATACTTACTGTTTGGTGGAAAACCATGTAATTTGTAACGTTTTTCAATTGAATGCCCTGGCTTCTTGCAATAGTTGCAGAAAAGAGCAGATTTCTTTCCTGCATTTCTCTCAAACTTGCTGTTTAAACTTTCAGTTCTGGTGTCAAATCTATCCAAGTTTCCCTTGTAATATTGATGGGACTTGTGTAACTCCACAGCAAGAGAAGCTGAATCCGCAATAAAATGACCACTAGACCTTATTTCTCTCTGTTTCTCTTCTTGAATTAACATGGAATAAACTTGACCAATCGAAGGTAAAGGACTCATCATGAGGATATTTCCCCTAATTGAGTTGTAATCATCATTCAAGCCCATTAAGAACTGCAGCAGTTTCTGATTTTGTTCTCTTTTGAGCAATTTTTCAGCAGCATTACAGACACATGAAGGAATTTCATCCATATCATCCAACTCATCCCATAAACTTTTCACCTTGGTAAAGTAAGTTGCAATATCATTTGTTCCCCGACTTACATTACACATCTCCTTTTGCACTTGATATAGCTTAGCACCATTTATCTGACCAAATCGTTCCTCGAGTTCAATCCACATTTGTCTAGCAGTCTTAGCATATATAATGCTATCTGCAATTGTTTTGGTCAATACATTCAAGATCCATGACATAACCATGTCATTACATTTAATCCACTTCTTGAAATTAGCAGAATTAGAGTCATGTTTTTGAAGACTACCATCAACAAAGTACAACTTGCTTTTTGTAGATAAAGCAATTGTCACGGCTCTCTTCCAAGAACCAAAACCAGTCCCATCAAAGGCAGTGGATACAAGTAACAGACCTGGATGATCTGATGGATGGAGAAAATATGCCTCGGCAAGATCCTCTGGAGTGATCTCAGCTGTAGCAGTTGCTGTTGCCATTTCAAAAAAATTTGACAGGCTTGCAGAGAATTTGAACAAATTTTGTAAAGAAATAGAGATGTAGCAGATTCTGCTAAAGAGAGCAAATAATCCTCAACGGATCGAGACCTTGTAAAGAAAACAAGATCGAGAGAGAAACAATTCTCTGAGTGTGAATGCTAGATGATTGATTTAAGAGACTACTCAAATGATCAAACAAAAAAGAAGAAAATTAGAGTAAACCTGATTGTAGAAGAATTAAATCAGATTGATCGAGGAATCATGAGGTTCAGGAATTCCCTGCTCTGATACCATGTTTGATTTCACATTTCTATATCAGAATGAGAGATAGAAAGAGAGAGGACGAAGGCAAATTCTCCTGATTAGAATGAATAGCATAAAAGAAGAGAGCTACTGAGGGTGTATATATACAACCATACAACTTGCACTAGGCCTAACAGAATGCTAAACAGAAAGCAAGAAACAAAAGAAAATGGTTATGTTGAGCTGGCTATTCTTTAACAAACTTTAACTAACTCTAACACTATTATCCCTTTTTGCAAAATAAGTAAATGAGAATATGTGTGTGCATGCGCGCGTGTGTATTGAAGACCTCATCGAATTCGTATATTCAAGTCTCTCTTTCAAAGCCATGTTTTGAAAGTGCTATATTCAAAGTCATATATTCAATGTCTTCGGTTCAAAGACGTTGGAATATCCTATACATTGTTTTGAAAAGCAAAACTATAATTTGAATATATTTGGTACTAGATATCTTGACTTCATTATTCTGCACATATATGAATACACACACACACACATACATATACACACACACACACACACACACACACACACACATATATATATATATATATATATATATATATATATATATATATATATATATATATATATATATATATATATATATATATATATATATTATATATATATATATATATAATATATATATATATATATATATATATATATATACTATTTTTTAAAAAAAAAATTGGTAGTACAAAGGATTAAAAATTATTGTCGTGTATTTCTCTTAATCGTGAAAAAGCATCTGTCAGATAGAAGTATTAAAGTTTGTATTCTTATTAACTCTCACAAACCATTCCTTTACTCCCTTCCCAAGCAGGCCCTATGTCTATAAAATCCAGCTACATAATTGGATAGCTAACATTCAGTTGTATAACCAATTAATGCTTAGTAGCCAAACAGGTAATGACTACAATATCTAATACTCTTTGTATGAATCCGAGTGCTGATGGGAAGGTACACTTTTCACTACAAGTGAAACGATGTTGGTAGCATAGATGGATTTTTTATAAGAGTTTTATTCTGGACAATAATCAAAGAAATATGGGTTTTACTATTGAAAATTATTGATGAAGTAGGTGGATGTCTAATAAAATATGGTTCTTTGAATTTGGGTAGATTAATCCCAAATATTTATGTTTGATAGTTCAATGTAAGTTGTTATGCGTTAGCTTTTCTTTGTAGTTTACAAGATGGACTAATCTTGAATTTAAGCTTCTATATAAATTTGCTTTTTTAAAAGAAAAGTTTTCGTTGCACTTGTGTAAAGATAAGTAGATGACCTAGTTTTTAGTAAGTTGTCTATGATATTGAAAATTATAATAGAACTAATGTGGAAGTATAAACGTACCATAAATGTACAAACAGAGTAATAACTCTTGCACAATCTCAATGATTAAAAACAAAAAGAACTGAGCATTTCTAAATGGGGCTAGTTTATTTAGTAATTATACATTACAACGGGCATGTGCCATTTTTGGGTAACTATATAGACATATATTATAATAAGCAAGCCAGATTTATTTAGTAACTATATATACTACAGTAGCTAGTGATGCCTCAATCCATAAGAGGAAGGACTTTAGCTTGAGAGCACGCACGCTTCTTGTTCTTACAGCCCCAGCATTATCTCATACATCATACATAGTAGATAAGGCTTACGCTATTAGGGGGTAGGCCTAGGATTAGTTGTCCACTGCAAAACTACAACCAAGAGCTGGAGTCTCAGCGATTGCATCAATCAGAGCAGTTGCGCTAGTGTGGGTGTTGGGGTCCACAGCGGTAGATGAATTCTTGGAGGCTTCCACTTTGTCGTAAATCTCATGATCAGGAATGGCTTTTATGATTCCTATGGCCCCGCATTGCGCATAAACCTTCAAATATACGATTTATACAAACATGTGTATAGGTCATGATTAATTTCAAATTAAATAAGTTAAAGTAGTAAAGAGGCCTATTTCATTTCTTGCCTTTTTAGTGCATGGGACTAGGTTAGGATCTAGGAGAAGAGGTGATGAGATTTATACACACCTGATTACCATGACCAAGTGCGTTCCAAGCCAAGAGCCACCCACAGCTAAAGGATCCGCCTTGGATATTGGTGCCCTCATAGATCACATACCCTTTGGAGTTCGTGCTCACGAAGAAAACAGAATTACCTTGGATGATAGTTTTAGGGGCATTTTGGTCCCCACGCACGCGCTGTAGCTTGCCTTGGGTTTTGTTGGTTGCGGTGATAGATGCGTGGCGCTGAGCCATATCCACCTGCCCGGCCAAATAACGAAAGTACGCAAGCAACATACGTGATTAATCAATGTAAGAAGACAAAAGGAATTGCAACTGTACTAAAACACTTCTAACAAGCTACAATTCCTTAATCAGGACCAAAAGAAAGACTTAGGATGAATGAGAAATTAGTTTAGAGTCAAACACAATTAGTACCATAAGACTCGCCACAACAACCTACCTGTAGTATAATTTGTATGTGCTCTCTTCTAGATCTGCCTATATATGTTGGAGTGCTTCAGCTTTTGCTCACCGCATATTTATACTAGAGAAATTATGCAAAAAAAAAAAGAAAATAAAATTATGTGACCTTAGTGCACGATTAAATGCTCTTTGTTTTTTTTTTTTTTTTGGCTGGACAGAAATGCCCCAATCATTATCTTTTTTGGGAGGGGTTGATGGAGCATATAATCAAATGCTTGATATATTGTCAGTTTTTATTATGTGTGTGGACCTAATCTCTCACAAAGTCAATAAATATTCACCTTGCAATCAATATGTTAAGCAATTCTCGTCATCGGACCATCCTCACATGTGCGAGTATGACTTTAATTAATGAATAAGGTATGAACACTATTTGGAATCTATACTGATATTTGACTCTAAAACCATGACAATTCTGTCATAAATTATCTTCAATATATGACTAAATTTGCATCTATATTGTGGGTGGTGATTTTATAGTCCACGTTATAGTAATTTAATAATCAAACTTTACGAAAAACTTTCAACCATGATAATTAATTACGATACTACTGTATAAATGAAAATGTGCTATATTAGGGGTGAAAACCATTATTAAACTTATCACCACCATTAAAACTATTAAAAATGAAAATTGTATTAAGAGAACTGACATCAGTATTCATATTAATATAAAGAATATTAGATATTGCAATCATTACTTATTTGGCTACTAAGCATTAATTAGTTATGCGACTGAGTATTAGCTATCAAGTTATATAGCTGAATTTTACATGCATAGGGCCTGCTTGGTAAGAGAGTAAAGGAACGGTTTGTGACAGTTAATAAAAATACTAACTTTAATACTTTTATCTAAAAGATGCGTATTAACGATTAAGAGGAGTACAAGACAACAATTCTTAATCCTCTATACTACCATAATTTTTTCATAAATATCAAGTACTGTTAACATTTATGAATTTTCATCCTAAAGAAAATTAACAAATGCACAAAGAAAAAAAGAAATAGTTTTTTTCAACAAAATTCTCATTAATTCTCATTGATTCTCAGAATATTGGTGAGTTGCCTACAAATGATTGGTTCATAAATATCGTCGCGGAGCACGAACCCAAAGTTCACACAGATGCTTTCTATCTTATCTAAAAGGGAAAAAGAAAAAACAAGTTCCCCGAACGAAAAAAAACAAAAGAAAAAGAAAAGAAACCATCACTAGTAGAACACGCAACGCAAGTAATAAACCAATATATTTCACTTTCCTCAAATCCAGAAGCTGATGGAAATACTCATACTATTGGAGAGTACATGGCCCATTATGCCACCACCTATAATTATATACGTAGGCATGGTGATGGGTTAGATCTCGATCGAGTTTATCTGAACTCAGATCCATTTAAACTTCTTGCACTTAGGCCCAGATTCATTGGATCTAAAAAGACAGGACCCAGATCCAAACCCAGCCCTTTGGGACTTGCGGGTTCATGGGTTTTAAAAAGGTCCTAACTGTTTTTCACACTAAATATTATTTTTTCCACATCTCAACACCAATTAACACATTATAAAGGCAAATAATTGAATTTAGAAGGCATAATATTTAGTAAGATAACATTTTAGTGACATGTACTACAGTTAAGTGTTCTTACTTATGTTTAACACACTAAAAATAATATTTTAATACAAACCACAAAGATATAGTCCGTCAAATTTTAATCAAGCATAATAAAATAGTTGTTCTTTTACGACTCGGCCCACGTCTCTTGAACTTAGACCCATTTATAACCTGTTGGGTCTCATATAGTATTTTCATTAGACCCAGATCCTCTAAATTGGATCGGATCAGGACCCACTGCTATCCCTATAATATACGACCCTTCCATCCTACTTTGAAGAATTGGAATATATCCATCGAGTGAAGAACAACACCCATAAAAGGCCAACCCCCCTTTCCTCAGCATAGCTCATGAACAATGCTAAGTGATCAGAAAGCTAACCATGTTATAGTGATAAGAAAGCTAACCATGCTAAGTAACAATCCATGCACATACTGTTGGACAATTTTTGGCCTACAGCAATGGCAAATTTGATAGTTTTTTTTTTTTTTATAAATAATGTTGTATTTTTAAGTTTTATTAAATTTGTAATATTGATTAATTTTGTTGGTGTTTCGCTTAAACTTTTAGACAATTCTAACACATAATTTTGAACAATTTTTTAAAATAATGAGTACACCCACATTGAATGCTCGGAAATGTCATTTGATAACCTATTAATTTACTATAACAAATTCAAACACAATTTTGATTGTTTCTTTGCTATATTGCCATTATTAATTAAGGAGCAGTTGTGGTAATACTATTACGTCCTGTTCTTTTCGTTGGTAAATTCCAATTTACTAATTTCCATCCGCTTCACGAACTTCAATAAAAAAATATCAACTTCAATCTCCTATTTTAACCAACTTCTACCCATCAAATAAAAAATATATCAATTTCAACTCCGTTCAGCCTACTTCAACTCACACTTCAACCAAAAAAAAATACTCGCTTCAAAATTAATACAATGAATATTAGATATTAGGGATAAAAGCCATTATTAAACTTATAACTACCATTAAAATTATTAAAAATAAAAATAGTATTGAGAAAACTGACATTATTACTCGGACTAATATGAAGAATATTAGATATTGTAGTCATTACCTATTTAGCTACTAAGTATTAATTAGTTATGCAGCTGAATATTAGCTATCAAGTTATGTAACTGGATTTTTCACACATAGGGCCTGCTTGGTAAGAGAGTAAAGGAATGGTTTGTGACAGTTAATAAGAATACCAACTTTAATGCTTTTATTTAAAAGATGCGAATTAATGATTAAGAGGAGTACAGGACAATAATTCTTAATCCTCTATACAACGATTAAGACAATGCCTCATATAAGTAACGTCACCACACAGGATGAACTTCTTTTATAGCTGGGCCAAAAAAATTGGTAGCATAGAGGATTAACAATTATTGTCGTGTACTCCTCTTAATCGTGAAAAAGCATCTTTCTGATAGAATTATTAAAGTTAGTATTCTTATTAACTCTAATAAACCATTCCTTTACTTCCTTACCAAGCAGGCCCTATGTATGTATAATCCAGCTACATAACTAGATAGCTAAAATTCAATTGCATAACCAATTAATGCTTAGTTGCCAAACAGGTAATGACTACAATATCTAATACTTTTTATATGAATCCGAGTACTAATGGGAAGGTACACTTTTCACTAGAAGTGAAACGATGTTGGTGGCATAGATGGATTTTTTATAAGAGTTTTATTCTGGACAACAACCGAAAGAATATGGGTTTTACTACTGAAAACTATGATGACTTAGGTGGATGTCTAATAAAATATGGTTCTTTGAATTTGGGTAGATTAATCCCAAATATTTATGTTTGATATTTTAATTTAAGTTGTTATGCGTTAGCTTTTCTTTGTAGTTTACAAGATGGACTGATCTTGAATTTAAGCTTCTATATAAATTTGCTTTTTAAAAAAAATGTTTTCCTCGCACTTGTGTAAAGATAAGTAGATGACTTAGTTTTCAGTAAGTTGTCTATGACATTGAAAATTATAATAGAACTAATGTGGAAGTATAAATGTACCATAAATGTACAAATAGAGTACTAACTCTTGCAATACTTAAAACATGACTTAACATGTGTGGCACATGAGGCACAATCTCAATGATTAAAAACAAAAAAAAACTGAACATTTCTAAATGGGGCTTGTTTATTTAGTAATTACATATTACAATGGGCATGCGCCATTTTAGGTAACTATATAGACATATATTATAATAAGCATGCCATATTTATTTAGCAACTATATATGCTACAGTAGCTGGCCATGCCTCAATCCATAAGAGGAAGGGCGGTAGCTTGAGAACACGCATGCTTCTTGTTCTTACAGCCCCAGCTGTATGTCATACATCATACATAGTAGATCAGGTGTACGCTATTAGTGGGTAGGCCTAGGATTAGTTATCCACTACGAAACCAAGCTAAGATGAAATTTCATTAGTGTTTAAGGAAAAACCGATCCACCATCACCATATCAACCCGGGCGGTTATGTTGAGTACGTAATCATATGATATATCAGGTATAAGGGATTAGAGATGCCACTGGTAATGTTTTGGGATGGTTTTGGGGTATCGTATTTCGTGAAAGTGTTATGTTAGTTTGATGGTAACTTAATATAACACTATTTGTTATTTTGGTTGCACGTCCTATTCCTGGTATGAAGCGTGAAGAGTTGTGATACATGGAGAACACGTGTTTTACGGCCTAAGTGGCCGAGTGGGAGCTGTTGGACGGGCCTAATGAGATTAGGCCCGACGGCTACTTAAGTCGCCTAGGGCGACAACCCTTGCTACCCCCTAACCTATATAAAGAGTTTTAAGAGGGGTTAGCCGGTGTAGACGCTATGACGCGAATATCATATCTCCCATATTCTCCTATTTCTCTCTCACGGCTGAACTACCATCTATCGAGTTCTCGGGTTTAGGACGTGAAACCCTAAAGCGACTCTAGTAGCCGCTTGGTATTATTATTGGCGTGACTGGTATTCTTTATACGCGTGGACTATTACCCACAGTATATTTCCGCATCCAGGTTAGTCCTATTTCTTCCTACAGTTCTCTTAGGATGCCTCTGATGAACTCTTCAATGCGAGCTCTAGTAGCATCATGAGCATCATAAAAAACATCAGCGGTCTTGTTTTTTGTTGTTGTTGCTTCATGCTTTCTTGTTGTCCTTTACAAGTTGATGTCATTCTTGTTGATTGTGCTATTGGTGGTTCTTTCTCGCATTGGTGGTGTAGAGGTGAGAGTTATTGTTTTTCATATCGATTTTGGAAGGTGCATGTGTTCTACGAGTCTCATGTTTATTTCAACATGAAGAGGTTAAAAAAAATTCCAATGAAGGAATTTGGAATAGATTTTATAAAAATTTATGAAAGCGAGGCATAATTTTTTTGGACTACACCAAATGTAGCTATCCTTGTTGATGAAAATTGCATACTTCCCTATTGCATTGTGGCTGGCATTGCGAAAATGTCATTTCTATTACAAAAGATCATGTTCAGTTGTCCTCTGTTCCCGTTTTTGTGATGTCATGCCTAAATAAAACATACTAGGCGTATAGACTAGGAGTTAGCCCATTCTTGTCAATAACTATTCATTAGATGTTTTTCTTTTTTGTTTGTATCAAATTATCGAGGTTGTAAAAACAACTATCGGTAATTAGCTTTGGGCCCAGTGGTGGATGCTTAATATTCACAAAAAAAAAACCAATGTGTGATTTCTTCTCTCTCGAGGTTGTGTGTGTACACAACTTGACCATTTCAAAAAATAAATAAATAAATAAATTAGCATTGTTTTTGGGGGATGGGGGGTAGGCGTAAGGGACATGAGTGGATATCAATTTGGTGAAAATTATCTTACCAATCATTCATGTAATGTTAGTGCTTATATATCTTTTTCTCTCCATTCTATTTTCAGGGCCTACAAACATGCTTGATTGCTTCATTAACAAGATATATTTGCATTCATCCTTTCTGCAAGACTCACTGCCTGAGTCATGGCATAATGGTTTTAAAAATTTTGCCATGAAACTGTACTCAATGGTGAACTCAGGAAAGGGCAGGGTTCAGCATTTGATCTCAAACAATGGTGACATTTTGTCCTCACACAAAAGAACAACTTAGAGAATCATTGCTAGCTTATGCTGGACAAATGGAAAGTATCGTATTAAATGAGAATGTGTTTGTAGCTTTTGGTAATCTTACCAAAGAAACCCATCTGCAATGGCTTTCGATGGCTCCTAGTTTTCGAATAATGTTACATATTCTATGAAGGGCTAAGGATGGCTTCTATGATAATAGAACCAATAAGTTACTCCTCCCCGAGAAATGTTTTCCAGGTCTGATATGATTTCTAGTCATTGTAACTTGGTATATAACCATGCTGTATTCCAGGTGGTTCAAATCCTTTGTTGAGTCTGATGCAAAAGTGCCTGTTCTTGGTGTTTTTTGTTACCTAGCTACTCTGGTTGTCTTCCCATTCTATATCACATTTGCGGTGCTTTAGGGAGTTTATTGAGATCGGCACTTTAGTTGGATAGGTCAAGGCATAGTAGTAAGATAAAATTTGTCCTATATATGTCGTGCACATCTTAGAATGTGCTGCTTTTGTTTTAGCTTGTGTGAAACATTGAAACTATGCTGCTTTGTTGACTTAGGAAATTGCTTTGATGATCACATTTATTTAGATTGTTCAAATCCTAAACCTAAAGGGGATGTCTTGTATCAAAAATCATAATGTTCCCCTTGGGTTATCACTGTTTTATTTGATGCAAGTATATAGGTGAGAAATCATCTGTGGTAGGAGTTCTGATGATGTATATATTTTGTTCTGCGGATCAGGTGCATAGGATTCTTTTAGTTGTTTTCTCTAATGTATGATGTTGGTTATTTTATGTTGAAACCAAGGGTAGCATGCCACAAATTTGGATATAAAGTTTGGGCTCGTGAAATTCATTGGAACTATGGAGTTCTGTACCATCCCATTCATTTTGTTTAGCTTCAATCTTATATATGTATATTGCAAACGAACTTAACTATTAGGTTGTAGGTGTATACTTTACAGGCATGTTGAAATTAATTTAGTAATAGTTGTTTGCATAGATATCATATTTTTCATTAGGTGGCTAAATACTGGTTACTTTTCAACTTAATTGATAATAATTAATTAGTTCATGTTTATAAAGTTATCGTACTTTTTTGTGTCATTTAAATTTCAGTCAGATATGTACTCTCTTTTTCTGTATGTGTATATATATATACATTATTACAATGCGTTACATTAAATATAAATTATTCGCTTTTTTTAAGCAAAGAATTGTTATTTATTTTTTATAAAAATCTTCCTGCCAAAATTACATACGTTTAAATCATTTGAAAGCTAGTTATCAAATACATAATGCCACACTTATAAGGGAGGGAGTGGTGAGAATGATTTTTTGCTCAAAGGCAAATCTGCCCATAGGCAGAAGCGAGGGGA
Source organism: Carnegiea gigantea (assembly GCA_029747015.1). Taxonomy (NCBI): domain Eukaryota; kingdom Viridiplantae; phylum Streptophyta; class Magnoliopsida; order Caryophyllales; family Cactaceae; genus Carnegiea; species Carnegiea gigantea. The sequence continues at coordinate 225,812 of JAKOGI010000995.1, forward strand.
ATCTACCTATACCTATAAGTGTGATAGATGATATAGTCTTCCACAGATATAAGCATGGTTACTGCACCGTCTGCAATGCTTATTAAGCGTGGCGAAGTTTTCCCCACTAATACCCTATACATGCTTACCTTAAGCGTGGCGAGTGCACCATGCCACAGGTATAAATGTGGAAGGAGGCGATTTTAAGTGTGGATAGATGCAACATTTCTTGATCACATATTCTTATTTCCTCAGCAGATATCTTTATCATGTATTAATTGTTTGTATGATTGACTGGTTTGGAAAATATAATCCTGAAATCTTTCTAATATAATGCTTTTTTTTGTGTTATTTTGGTATAATGCACTATTAAAATATAATGAGTTATCTTATAATATCATCTAATAATTGGCATTGCCAATTTTTTTTTAAGAAAACGTAAATTATGTAGGGTTGAGATTTATCAAAAGATTAGGAGTTTTGTTTTGTTTTCATGTACCTATGCGATGTACGATAAAATTTTAATTTTTTTTAATTGCAATAACTATATGTAAAAGCTATAGTAAATTGCTTTCATATTCATGTAGTTTGTGGATCAGGCAATTTCTGGAAAACTTATATGAGCCTTTGTAAAAGAAAGTACAATAGTTTTTTACAGCTTAGTCAAAAACTAATTATGGATTTTCCAACTATTTTTTTAAGTTAAATGGGTGCCATAGTTTTACGTAATTCATGAGTTATTTATTATTCATGTAATAATTATTTGTAGCAAGATCACATGAGTGTAGTCGTAGGAGGAGGAGGAGGAAGAACAAGAAGAAGAATCATAAATAGGAATATTTGGAGGTTTTGAATTAAAGTAATAGATTCTGAGTAGTCATTTGTTTACACCTCAGTTTTCAACAGAATAGCAGGCAATATCATGTGCCTTTATTTATTTATTTATTTATTATTTATTTTAATTATTATTATTTCTTTATTATTATTATCAGCATTAGTATTTTTATTACTGCTACTACTAGTGCTACTACTATGGTTGTTGCTGCTACTACTACAATTATTATTATCGTTCTTGTAGTTGTGGTTGCTTTTGTTGTTGTTTTATTTGTTCTGGTTTCTGCAGATAGTTTTCCATATTGCCTATGATTGTCCTATCGATTGAGTTCTCATATTATTATAATAATTCTATTTTCCATTGTGTTCTAAAAGTATCTATCTCACAATTTTCCATTATCTTACGTCTTTCAAAACCTTTCATTTTAACAAAAAGGTTTTTGAAAAAAATTTTATGGATCTCTTAGAATTAGTCTCTTTGCTTGCAGGCTGTTTTCAGCGATAAGCCGACCTACATTTGTATCCCTCCAAAACCCACAAAAAATAAAAAAACAAGACCCACAGTAAGAGGAGGAGGAGGAGGAGGAGGAGGAGGAGTTGCGTGTGTGTGTGTATATATAGATATACATATCCATGTATGTATGCATGTATTTAAAATATATACACACACACAAACACATACATATATATAGATGTATGTATGTATGTATGTACGTATGTATGTGTGTGTGTGTGTATGTATGTGTGCGTGTGTGTACACACACACATATATACATACATACATGCGCATATATATATATATATATATATATATATATATATATATATATATATATATATATATATGATAATATGTTACGTGCATGTATATACTATACACACATACTATATATACCACACCATAAATATATATATATATATATATATATATATATATATATATATATATATATATATATATATATTATATATATATATATATATATATATATATATATATATATATATATATATATATATATATATATATATATATATATATTATGTGTATATATATACATACATATATAAGTATGTATGTATGTATGTATGTATGTATGTATGTATATATATATATATATATATATATATATATAGACAAAGACACACTTCAGCTAGCACATGGCTGCTTTTTGAGCTCCATGCTAGCAGTACTACTTATTCATCGTACAGAACTGAAAGTGTAACTGGTAATTGAAGACACCATTGCAACCACTGGACAAAGACACACTTCAGCTAGTATATGGCTATTTTTAGAGCGTCATGCTAACACTACTACATATTCATTGTATAAAACTGAAAGTGTAACTGCTAATTAAAAACCCCATTGCAACCACTAGACAGAGACACACTTCACTTAGTGTGGCTATTGCGCACCACATGCACTTGATATGTTTTGAAAGTAAGTCGTGGGAGCTTGCTTAACATCGTCCGGCCAATACGCCCAAATCTACACTTTTAGCACCCCTGGAAGGGCCATATGTGGGAATGTCAGGGCCTGTGTCTGTCTTAAGATTAGAAGCCTGATGCTGTTGGAACTGGAAAGGAGTGCTAAGGCTGTCGTCCATGCAGTAGAGACAATGATGTTGATTGTAGCCCTTTTCAAGTATTAGTTCCCTCATCCTCATGCTTTAGGATTGTTCTTTGGTGAATCATCTTCAAACTTCAGATCTCGTATTTGCAACTTTTCTTTATGAATGAGCCCTTCACTGTGGCATGAATCCAAGATGAACACAAAGGTTCCTTCCATTTTGTTAAGTATAGCACGTAAGTCACGACCTACGCACAAACGTGACACGGACAAATTAACAAACCCTCATCTTCTTCCAAGTCAAAACGCCCAAATGTATGTAAGCTGTTGACTCTTCCCGTCCTCCAGATAGACCTAAATAGCTAGTTCAATAACCATATAGTAATTAAGAGCTAACCACTAATAAAGCGGTACCATCTATACACTAGGTAGTTGCCGCTGAGATCTCTAACTTATAAAATATATTTGTTAATCATAACAAAAGAGGAGTAATTTTATTTATTTAGTGTTTAAAATATTTAGAGTTGTCGTATTAGATTGTTAGGTTAGAGGTTTAAGTGAGTCAGCATAACACGTCCACGAATATGGTAGAGATTCTTTGATTATTCTCTTCTTCTTCTTTTGCTCTTTAGATATATCTAATTACACTTAATAATTATCAGTCAAGTAGTTTATGGTTGAATTCAAGCCCCCTATGGGACATACAAGTCCTAATTCAAGATATTTGCGCTTACATCTAAGTATGCAAAAGGGTGGTCATCCATCACATTTTCAAACAAGGAAACTTTGTAGCTGACTAATTAACTGACAAGGTTTGGTCTTTCTTTACATTCCACGACTATGCATGTGGACGTGGAATGTGGTTTCACAGAGAGACCTGCATTGTATCCCTTATGAAGATGATCTACAACGTACCCTCACGAGAAGGACAGCCCAGAGTTGTTTCTTACCTTTCCTACGAAAAAACACATATATATAATTACACTTAATCATACAGTTTCTTTCACCGAATATATTATCCCTGTCAATTCCAACCATGTTTTGATGTTTACCAAACAGCCAAAAAGTATGTAATATGCCTCGATGTTTAGTACAACCATTTAAAGGACCCTTACTTTCTTAAAGCAATTTGTAGATACCTTAACTTTTCTTGAAGTAATTGGATAGGCCCGACTTTCACTTGAAATGACGTTACTGTCATTTCATATAAACAAAGTTTGTTAAAAAAGCTTTAGAAAAGTTTCAATGTGTAATAAATCTTGTAAAATAATATAAAATAATATAATTTGTAACAAAAATTCATGTAGAATATACGTTGCAAAAATTGTAATAAAAAAGTATATAGTAGATGCAAAATTTAAACAAAATAATTAATGTTTTTATATAACATACTAAATCTTCAAAGACATTATAAAAATTATAAATCATTTAAAAAATTCGCAAAAGCTATGAAAAATTAAAATATCATAATGAATTATGGAATAATTTAGTGAAGTTTAAGTAAAGTTTCAAAAGAATTTATATCTACAATAATTGAATAACATTACCCAAAAAATATCACAAGCTAATTAAGAAAAACTCATTGAAGATATTGTAATTTACATTCTACGTGGATCTTTTATTACTTATTACAATTGCTTTAACTTAGTTCATTAAATTTCTCATATTTTCAATTTTTTTAACATTTTTTACTTGATTTACTTGTATGAAAGGACAATTATGTAATTTCAAGTAAAAGAGAACCTATAAAATTATTTCAAGAAAAGTTAAAATACTTACAAATTATTTTCAAAGAGTTAACTAGATGCACTTGAGAAAAAGTGCCAGTAAAGAATGAAAGGCCAAGCAAATGACAAAAAGGCAAAGAAAAAGAATATCCAGGGTAGGGAGTGGGGCAAGAGTTGGGACCTACATTGGTTCACCATAGGCCCGTGCTTAACAGGTTGTGAGATAGGTCGATCTGTCATGTATATTTTGCAAAACAGAGCTGATTTTAGTTAAACAAATTTTAGTAATGTTCAAATATAATTATTCTGTATTAGTACACTACCTCTGACAGGGTAGAATATGTGCTATTTAATAGCTATAGGGAGGCTACGACTTTACACATTATGCTAAATTTTTATTTTTTCTTTTTATTTTAAATGCTTGTATTAGTTTGTGGAATAAATTTGAGAGTCCAACTCCATCCTAAGAAAATATATTTTTCTTCTCACGTAAAAATCCTTGGGAATATTTTTTGATGTGAATGAGGCGCAAAAATTGATGTATACAAGGTTCAAGCTCATGTCTTTGATAACAATTTTCAGTGATTTTACTAGTTGAACTAATTGATATTCAAAAAAGAAAAAATCTGATTATAAAAATAAAATTTTAAAATAACATCAGGTAATATCCTTTTTACACGAAGTACATCTGGGTTTCACCTGATTATGATCGTCGAGGTGATTATTATTTTACATCAATCACCCTCTCACTCCTAGATTCATAGAAAACTGTGCTAATATCATTTCACTTATTTATTTACTTTATTATTATTATCTTTGTTGTTGTTGTTGTTGCTATTTGTTTCAGATTGCCACACCTAGTTTTTAATATTGTGTATTGTTTTTAACAAATGATGCTTCATGTTTTTATATAACATTTCCATTTTCTAATATGTTTCAAAAGCTTTCATCTCAACAAAAAGTTTCTTTAAAAATTTATTTTGTGGGTCTTCTGGAATCGATATCTCTTCTTGCGCGAGTGTTTGCAAGGGTAAGACTACTTACATATAAATCTCCCTAAGCCCTTAAAAGCTGAACCACACTCAGAGCTGTTGTTGTTATTGTACTATATTTGCACCATTTCATCTAATTTTAGTTCTTGTGACAACCATCTACAAATTTGTACAATTAAAAAAAAATGCAGATATCTAGCATTAGTCCAGTTGTTGATTGGAAATTTAAAGACTGAGTATTCGATTTAGCTACCACCAAATTTCTTTGGAATCATTCTCAAAATCCGTTTGACCATAGCAGGGTTCAGATTTCAAAGACGTCAGGTAAAAAGATAAAACAACGGGATTTTTCCCAGACCCGTTCACCTATATATGCTATCTATCACTCGAATGATATTTAGACAAAATTGGAAGCAACCCCTTCCACATGTTACAATTTACAATAGATGAGAAGGTACACGTTTTATTAAGAGTGACACGATGTTGGTAGCATAGATGGATTTTTTTATAAGAGTTTTATTCTGGATAACAACTGAAAGAATATGGGTTTTACTATTAAAAAATATTGATAACTTAGGTGGATATCTAATAAAATGTGGTTGTTTGCATTCGGGTAGATTAATCCCAAACACTTATTTTTGATAGTTTAATTTAAGTTGTTGTGCGTTAGCTTTTCTTTGTAGTTTACAAGATGGGCTAATCTTGAATTTAAGCTTCTCTATAAATTTGCTTTTTTTTTTTAAATAAAGTTTTCCTTGCACTTGTGTAATGATAAGTAGATGACTTAGTTTTCAGTAAGTTGTCTATGATATTGAAAATTATAATAGAACTAATGTGGAAGTATGAACGCACCATAAATGTACAAACAGAGTAATAGCTCTTGCAATACTTAAAACATGACTTAACATGTGTAGCACATGAGGCACAATCTCAGTGACTGAAAACAAAAAGAACTGAACATTTCTAAATGGGGCTTGTTTATTTAGTAATTATACATTACAACGGGCATGCACCATTTTTAGGTAACTATATAGACATATATTATAATAAGCATGCCATATTTATTTAGTAACTACATATACTACAGTAGCTAACCATGCCTCAATCCATAAGAGGAAGGACGGAAGCTTGAGAGCACGCACGCTCCTTGTTCTTACAGCCCCAGCATTATGTCATACATCATACATAGTAAATAAGGCTTACGCTATTAGTGGGTAGGCCTAGGATTAGTTGTCCACTGCAAAACTACAACCAAGTGCTGGAGTCTCAGCGATTGCATCGATCAGAGCAGTTGCGCTAGTGTGGTTGTCGGGGTCCACAGTGGTAGATGAATTCTTGGAGGCTTCCACTTTCTCATAATTCTCACGATCAGGAATGGCTTTTATGATTCCTATGGCCCCGCATCGCACATAAACCTTCAAATATATGATTTATACAAACATGTGTATAGGTCATGATTAATTTCAAATTAAATAAGTTAAAGTAGTAAAGAGGCCTATTTCATTTCTTGCCTTTGTAGTGCATGGGACTAGGTTAGGATCTAGGAGAAGAGGTAATGAGATTTATACACACCTGATTACCATGACCCAGCACGTTCCAAGCCAGGAGCCACCCACAGCTAACGGATCCGCCTTGGATATTGGTGCCCTCATAGATCACATACCCTTTGGAGTTCGTGCTCACGAAGAAATCAGAATTACCTTGGAGGATAGTTACAGGGGCATTTTGGTCCCCACGCACGCGCTGTAGCTTCCCTTGGGTTTTGTTGCTTATGGTGATAGATGCGTGGCGCTGAGCCATATCCGCCTGCCCAACCAAATAACAAAAGCACCCAAGCGACATACATGATTAATCAATGTAAGAAGACAAAAGAAATTGCAACTGTACTAAAACATTTCTAACAAACTATAATTCCCTAATCAGGACCAAAAGAAAGACTTAGGATGAAAGAGAAATTAGTTTAGAGTCAAATATAATTAGCACCATAAGACTCGCCACAACGACCTACCTGTAGTATAATTTGGAGGTGCTCTCTTCTAGATCTGCCGATATATGTTGGAGTACTTCAGCTTTTGCTCACTGCATATTTATACTAGGGAAATTATGCCAAAAAAAAAAGAAAATAAAATTATATGACCTTAGTGCAGGATTAAACAAGTTCCCCGAATGAAAACAAAGAAAAAGAAAAAGAAAAGAAACCATCACTAGTAGAAATGTGGAATCACATGTACACGTGATACACGCAGCGCAAGTAATAAACCAATATATTTCACTTTCCTCAAATCCAGAAGCTGATGAAAATACTCAAACTATTGGAGAGTCCATGGCCCATTATGCCACCACCTATAATTATATACGTAGTTGTAGGCATGGTGATGTGTTAGATCTCGATCGAGTTTATGTGATCTCAGGTCCATTTAAATTTCTTGCACTTAGGCCCAGATTCGTTGGGTCTAAAAAGATAGGACCCAAATCCAGCCCTAGCCCCTGTGAGACTTGCGGGTTCATGGGTTTAAAAAGGTCATAACTGCTCTTCACACTAAATATTATTTTTTCCACATCCCAACACCAATTAACACATTATAAAGGCGAATAATTGAATTTAGGAGGCACAATATTTAGTAAGATAATATTTTAGGGACATGTACTACAGTTAAGTGTTCTTACTTATGTTTAACGGACTAAAAATAATATTTTAATACAAACCACAAAGATATAATCCATCAAATTTTAATCAAGGGTAACAAAATAGTTGTTCTTTTACGACTCGGCCCACGTCTCTGGGACTTAGCCCGTTTATAACCCGTTGGGTCTCATTTAGTATTTTCATTAGACCCAGATCCTCTAAATTGGATCGGATCAGGACCCACTGCTATCCCTATAATATACGACCCTTCCATCCTAACTTGAAGAATTGGAACGTATCAATCGAGTGAAGAACAACACCCATAAAAGGCCAACCCCCCTTTCCTCAGCATAGCTCATGAACAATGCTAAGTGATCAGAAAGCTAACCATGTTATAGTGATAAGAAAGCTAACCATGCTAAGTAACAGTCCATGCACATACTGTTGGACAATTTTTGGCCTGCAACAATGGCAAATTTGATAGTTTTTTTTTTATATAAATAATGCTGTATTTTTAAGTTTTATTAAATTTGTAATATTGATTAATTTTGTTGGTGTTTCGCTTAAACTTTTAGACAATTCTAACACATAATTTTGAACAACTTTTTAAAATAATGAGTACACCCACATTGAATGCTCTGAAATGTCATTTGATAACCTATTAATTTACTATAACAAATTCAAACACAATTTTGATTGTTTCTTTGCTAGATTGCCATTATTAATTAAGGAGCAGTTGTGGTAATAGTATTACACCTTGTTCTTTTCGTTGGTAAATTTCAATTTACTAATTTCAATCCACTTCATGAACTTCAATAAAAACATATCAACTTCAATCTCCTATTTTAACCAATTTCTACCTATCACATAAAAAATATATCAGTTTCAACTCCCTTCACCCTACTTCAACTTACACTTCAACAAAAAAAATACTCGCTTCAAAATTAATATAATGAATATTAGATATTAGGGATAAAAACCATTATTAAACTTATAACTACCATTAAAATTATTAAAAATAAAAATAGTATTGAGAAAACTGACATTATTACTCGGACTAATATAAAGAATATTAGATATTGCAGTCATTATCTATTTGGCTACTAAGTATTAATTAGTTATGCAGCTGAATATTAGCTATTAAGTTATGTAACTGGATTTTGCATACATAGGGCCTGCTTGGTAAGAGAGTAAAGAAATAGTTTGTGACAGTTAATAAGAATACCAACTTTAATACTTTTATTTAAAAGATGCGTATTAACGATTAAGAGGAGTACAGGACAATAATTCTTAATCCTATATACTACAAAAATTGTTTTACAAAGTATCAAAAGTACTGTTAACATTTATGAGTTTTCATCCTAAAGAAAATTGACAAACACACAAAGGAGATAAAAAATAGTGTTTTTTTTTTTAACAAAAACATAAAATTAATTGATTCTCATTAATAGTAGTTCTTATGTTAATCACTCTCTCAATTCCACTATGATTATTATAAATTTACTGTTTGGATCTTCAAGAATTATTTTCGGCCATTATTTTTACAAATCTTAGAGTATATATGTCCTTAAGAAAAATTTAGAGACTTTAAAGTAGGACTTTTGGTCGCAAATTGTTAAAATGTGAAATCCGTTATGATAACAACCATAGTGGACCAAACAAGGTATAAGACAATGCCCTCATATAGACCTGGCAAATGGATCATTCGATTTGGGTACGGGTCGAATCAAGTTTGGGTTGGGTCATGTTCAGGTTAAGTGACATTTCGGGTCGTTTAGATTTGGGTCGGATATGGTTCGGGTCGGGTCGATTTCAGGTCAACCAATTTTTGATCAAATACGCTCGTCATGCTAAAACAAGCAACTTTGTAGAAAATTTCGGGTCGGGTATGCGTCGGTTCGGGTCAATTTGGGTTTCAGGTCCACTTTCGGATGAGCATATTTCGGGTGTCGGATCGGATATGGGTTGGAGTCGTTCGGTTTGAATTTCGGGTCTCGGATCAGTTTTACCAGAAATGTATGAACTTCTTTTATAGGTGGGCCATTCATTCTCAGAATATTGGTGAGTTGCCTACAAATCATTGGCTCATAAATATCGTCGCGGAACACGAGCTCAAAGTTTCACACAGATGCTTTCTATCCGGTCTGTAAGGGAAATAGAATAAACAAGTTCCCCGAATGAAAAAAAAAAAAAAAGAAAAGAAACCATGACTAAGTAAAAATGTGTAATCACATGTGCACGTGGTACACGGAAGTACTAATCCAATATATTTCACTTTCCTCAAATCGAGAAGCTGATGGAAATGCTCATCTGGTGCAGGGTCCGCGGCCAAATATGCGACCACCTATAATTATATACGTATTCGTAGGAATAGTAATCGGTTTGATCTAGATCGAGTTTATCTGAATTCAGATCTATTTAAATTTCTTGCGCTTAGATCCAGACTCATTGGGTCTGAAAAGACAGGACCCAGACCCAGACGTTGTGGGTCTTATGAGTTCACGGGTTCTAAATGGGTCCTAACTATTTTTCGCATTAAATGTTATTTTTTTCCACATCCCGACACCAATTAATACATTGTGAAGACAAATAATTAAATTTAGAAGGCGCAATATTTAATAAGATAACATTTTAATGACACGTACCATAGCTACATGTTCGTACTTACATTTTATACACCAAAAATAATATTTCAATACGAACCATAAAGATATAGTCCATCAAATTTTAAACAAGTGTAACAAAATAGTTGTTCTTTTACGACTCGACCCACATCTCTTGGACCCAGACCCGTTTATGACCCGTTGGTTCTCATTTCATATTTTCATTAGACCCAGACCCTCTAAATTGGATCGGATTAGGATCCACTGTCATCCTTATAATATACGACCATTCCATCCACTACAACAGAAGATTATAATTACAACCAATTAATTCAACGATCCGCTTATCTCGTTGTAAAAAGAAACTTATTAACAACGAGACGGAAAATTGGTTGTAAAAAGCAGTAGCTTCAACAATGAGTTCAATTTCTTGTTGCCTTTTGCCCTGAACTCGTCATAAACATACAATTTTCTGGGGGGAAAAAAGAACGCGGGCCAAAGCCCGGGTAATGTTTTCGCACCCCATAAAAACGACGCCGTTTTGGTCTAGGTTTTTCAAAACCTGTCGTTGGACCCAGAAGCTTCGGCCTTCACATAGCTCTACCTGTCCTCCCTTCTTTCATGGCTGAACGCTCTCCTCCTCGCATACGCTGACCTTCGAAACTCGTTTGTGTGCGATTTTGAAGAGCCTGTCGACCTTCTTTCATGATTTTGGGCTTCTACCTTCACAAGGATTACGGTGCTCTACAGTTGAAGTCGTTTGTGTGCGATTTTGAAGAGCCATTCGACCTCAACAACGTCCTGTTTCAAGCTTGCAATTGAGGCGTCCTTCAAATTAGAACTGGTATGGCTTTGTTTGGTGCAAATTTTAGGTTTTTTAGTTGGATATTTTGGTTCTGATTTCTCCAAAACGCTGTGTGCCCTGAAAATTTTGGAATTTGAGAGTGAAAATTTTGGTTACCTTTGGGATTGTTAAGGAGGAGGACATGGGGTTGTACAGGAAACTGGTTGTGGGCTCTGCTTGGAGGAAGCAGATGCCTAAGCTTGCTGTTTCCCTCGGTTTGGGAGGTAACATGCCTGGTATGTGTGTTGAATTCTTTTTCTGTTTTGGGTTTTTTTGGCTATTGGTTATATATTTTTTTTAACAAAAGTTCTACCACCTTTGTTTTGTTTCAAGTTTCAACTGGGCTTGTCGATCTGTGTGTTTTTTCGCTGGGCTGGTCGATCTCTGTGATGTCCTGTTAAGTTTTCGGTTAAGGTCTGTTGGGTGAGACACAAATGTCTAAGAGGATAGATCTTTTGCTTTGGTTTGTGGAAATCATAGTTGTCGGTACCTGTATGAAACTGGGAGGCAAATGGTGTCAGTCTTCCTGATTAAAGGGATTTTTAAATGTTTATGCATCTTATTGTAGTCTCTCCATCTGTAGTCTAGCATTTAATTTTATACCACTCTTTGTTGCATGTTAATTTTGATAGCCAACACTGCCTGCTTTAATAGTTGGCACGACACTCATGGTAGTAGAAACTAGAAACACCCCCCTTCCCCCCCCCCAAAAAAAAGAAAAGCAAAAGATATTCGAAAAACTAAAATTAATATACATGGCTATTAGCAGTAGGAAGGGTTGTTGCATCATCATTCCTGGTGTTACTTATGACATTATATTTTACGAATTGGGTTGCATGAATGAGCTTCAGGTTTGTAGAATAATTGCTTTGAGCTCGACATGTCAACTAAATTGGTGTGGGTATGTGGCAACTACAAAAGTCAAAAGATGCTCAGAGTGACACATTGCAGATATGAACCATGGTGACAGATAACTGTCTTGCCCTTCTCTCCCTTCTCCTTTCGTTGAATTACATGTTTTCATGCCTAAGTAGCTCTCTAGGATTATCAAAAACTTAGTTTATTTTGGTGGCTGGTATTCACTTTGTTTATCTGCATTATGAATGCTTCATCCTGGGTTCATGTTTCTGGAATGTGAGTAACGTGCTGAAACTTTTATGGTGGAATAGAGTTTAGATAGCAAAATATGTATCAAGCACCAAAACCAATAGTGATCCTTTAATAGTTCTATCTAGGAGTGCAATCGGGCTGAGCTTTCCTGAGTCCAAGCTGACTTTGGTCAAATCCAGTGCAAGTCCAAGCCAAGTTTTAATTAGTGCGAGCTTCCGTGGTTGTTTCTAATTATGTTTTTTAAACCCTTACATGATTTAGGCTAAAGTTTATTGGCAGTTTTTAATTTTAGAACATTGTAACTCCAACTTTTTTTTTAAAGGTTATTGAATGTATGGTTTAATATATGGATACCCATAGTAAGACAAACTGCAAACATAATTGTGGAATTCCTTGCCCAAATAACTGATGACCTTAACTGAGCTGAGCTGTGCTGAGGTGAATCACCCTAGGCTCAGGCTTGACTTGATAATCATCCTAGCAAAGCCTGCGTGGGGCCAAGCTTAGATCAAACCAGTCCTAAGCCAAGACCAAGGGCTTGTTGCGCTAGCTTCTCTTACTATTCTAGTTATGTCTCCTGTTGTCACATATGTATATAGTATATTCCCTTAAGCCCTTTTAGCTATGAGGAAAAGGATGTAATGTGGAATTGACTGATAAAATGTTCTTATGTTGTGTAATTGTGTTTTATTTAATCATTCAAATTATTTGAATGCTTTCAGAAGGTGCGATTTCTTTCAAATTGACGTGCTTCATTCATGATTGGACAGAGTATATGATGTAGTATGAGTTATTGGCTTTCTTTTTTCTTCCATTTCTCAAATGGCGGTATGATGAGGAGCTTAATATGTCTAATTATTTTCCAAACTGGATGGTACTTGGCAGGATTCAATCATAATGGGTAAAGAAAAATGTCTCATTAAACAGTAAACTACTTAACTGCTTGCGTTTTGAAGTAGTAGACATTTAGCATTTTTCAGATCTTGGGTTAATTGGGAGTTGTTGTTGGAAGTTGTTGCTGGGAGGAGTTGTTGGAAGTTGTTGTTGTTGGGAGTTGTTGTTGTTGGTATAATCGATTTTTTTTTTTTTTTGATGGGTCAGTGCCCATTGCCCAGCCATTCGTGTGTACTTTACATGGATGGGATGCTGGGAGTTGTTGGAAGTTGTTGTTGTTGGGAGTTGTTGTTGTTGGTATAATCGATTCTTTTTTTTTTTTGAATTTTGTTTCATTCAAATGTTGAGCCCTGGGTTTGATTTCTCAAGTTTATGCTACAAGTGAGAATGCCTATTTTGAGTAGTTGGGCTATTTTATGCCTTTCGAAGTCTTGAAAATGCCTTTGGAATGTCCATTTTATGCCTTTGGAATATTTGGGTCAAAGGGTTAGTTTTCTTTTCTACTTGTTTGTTTGGACTTCTATATGTGTGGCTTAGCACATTAAATATGGATTCACGATATGATCACATTAATAGTTAACAACATTTTTTTGTTGTACATTGGCAGGTGCATATGAATATTTTCAAGGTGCATATAGATTTTTGGAAATGGAGATGGACATTTTTTGGTATCTAGTTTGAAGGTGGACATATTTTGGCATTCAACATGAAAATAGATAGCATTTTATCGCACAAGATTAACATGTTTCATGTTGTAGACTATTATTAAGTAGCTAATACAAATATATTTGTATTCCAAACAGTAAGTAAATTTGTAGTGTATTGCACCTATATTTTGGATAGCTATCTTTGCAAAGATGACTACACCTATATGCTCATGTATGAGTACAGGGGTGGTGTTTGCCCTTTGAGTTCATTTCGTTGTTGATCCAAAAATTTATGTGAAGAAATATTGCGACAAGTATCTGGTCGTAGTTGAAGAAGTATTTACTTGACTAAACGAGAGATGTTTTTATGCTGTGATTGATCAAAACGACTACCAAGAGAAGCGTAACTCGTCGTAAATATTTTAATAATGGCGACGAGTTTCATAGCTTATTGTAATGTACCAAATAACCACGTGATGTATAGGCTCGTTGTAAAAGATGGTCACAAACTACGACGAGGCAAGAATCTCATCGTAAATATTTTAATAATGGCGACGAGATTCATAGCTTGTTGCAATGCACCAGACAACCACGAGATTTGTAGGCTCGTTGTAAAAGATGGTCACAAACTACCACGAGACAATAATGTCGTCGTAAATACACAAGAAATTACAACGATATAAAAATCTCATTGTAAATGAAAAGTCATGCGACGAGCCTTTCAACCTGGTCGTAGTTCAAGCCCAAACATTTACGACCAACTCTTTTGCAATGAGTTACGACCATACGGAAAACTCGTTGTAAAAAACAATTGCAACGAGTTTATTGACCATCTACAACGAGAATACTCGTTGCAAAAGATAATGTTTCTTGTACTGCAACTAGAATGTATCCATGCAGTGAAGAACGACATCCATAAAAGGCCAACCCCCTATTCCTTAGCTTAGCTCATGGACAATGCTGAGTGATCAGAAAGCTAACCATGTTAAAGTGATAAGAAAGCTAACCATGCTAAGTGACAATCCATACATACACTGTTGGACAATTTTTGGCCTACAACAATGGCAAATTTGATAGTTTTTTTTAACAATAATGTTGTACTTTTAAGTTTTATTAAATTTTGCAATACTGATTAATTTTATTGGTGTTCTATTTAAACTTTTAGACAATTTTAATACATAATTTTGAATAATTTTTTAAAATAATGAGTGCACCGACATTAAATGCTCTAAAATGTCATTTGATAACCTATTAACTTAATATAACAAATTAAAACACAATTTCGATTGTTTCTTTGCTAGATTACCATTAGGAGCAGTTGTGGCAATAGTATTAGGCCCTGTTCTTTTCGTTGGTAAATCCCAATTTATCAACCACAATTCACTTCACGAACTTCAATAAAAAATAACCAACTTTAGCTCACTATTTTAGCCAACTTCTACCATCACATAAAAAATATACCAATTTCAACCCACTTCAGCCCACTTCAACAAAAAAAAATACATGCTCTTCAATTCACTTTAACCAACTTCACTCATTTTTTTTTCCAGCTGCTTTTTGAAGAGAGAAAGTCTCTAAAAACAATACCATCAGATGGTTAACCTACAGTATACCACTTGAGGAAGAGAAAATCATACCTAAAAAGAATGAACTTATAGGCTGACCCTTTTTTTCTACTCTTCTATGATCATGACTTTTTCGTAATAAAAAATGCCTACTCTTAGCCTTCAACATCAACTTGCACTGGGTTGCTTCCAAAGCTAATAGTAAGGGTTGTTATCTTGAACTAGTGCTCGGACTCAGGATTCTATCTTGTTTGTCGTAGGTTCTATGTTTGTAGATAGTTTGCATCTGGTCTACAAATACAATTACTTTAGCCATAAGGACAGTAAATAAACTGCAACTAGAATCATATTCTCATTTTCTAATTAGAAAAGTGCGCCACTAGCTAGTCCCGGATTTCCTATAAAAGCCAATCAATCATATCATAGAGCCTGCTAGGAAAATTTGTCGCCTAATTTTGGTATCAAGCAAAGCAAATGTAGGCGATTCAAGTGTTTGAACAATTTCTTCAGCACTACTTCTCGCAAACGCAAATGGGTCATAGAGCAGTGTATGTATTATACTCCCAAACATATGCAACATCACAAAATAGGAGTTTACTTATACTCTAAACCTTGCGCTTGCGCCTGTGCATTGGGGTTGTTCACTTCCTCACTTACCAATAGACATATACCATGTGCCTAAATTTCCAATGCGCTATGCAAGAAGTGGCAGCACTAGATAAAAAATGGTTGTGTTGCATTGTATGTCTATGGGCCCAAGATAGGTTTGGTTTCTGCTGAAACCTCTTTTATCTTATTACCCTTTTCTTTTTTGGGAGGGGTTGTCATCTCCGTATAATTCAATTGTCCATTAGAGTTACACTTAGTGTTCCATAAATTGTTTTTCTTGATTGATCATTTGATCCCCTCTATTCAATGTCTTTCGTTCAAAGCAAAACTATACATTGTTTTGAAAAGCAAAACTATAACTCGAATATATTTGGCACTAAATATCTTGACTTCATTATTCTGCATATATATATATATATGTGTGTGTGTGTGTGTGTGTGTGTGTGTGTGTGTACATATTCTTTTTTTTTTTTTTTTAAAAATTGGTAGCATAGAGGGTTAACAATTATTGTCGTGTACTCCTCTTAATCGTGAAAAAGCATATTTCTGATAGAATTATTAAAGTTAGTATTCTTATTAACTCTGACAAACAATTCCTTTACTCCCTTACCCTGCAGGCCCTATGTATGTTACAGTATGTATAATCCAGCTACATAACTAGATAGCTAATATTCAGTTGCATAACCAATTAATGCTTAGTTGCCAAACAGGTAATGACTACAATATCTAATACTGTTTATATGAATCCGAGTACTAATGGAAAGGTACACTTTTCACTAGAAGTGAAACGATGTTGGTGGCATAGGTGGATTTTTTATAAGAGTTTTATTCTGGACAACAACCGAAAGAATATGGGTTTTACTACTGAAAACTATTGATGACCTAGGTGGATGTCTAATAAAATATGGTTCTTTGAATTTGGGTAGATTAATCCCAAATATTTATGTTTGACATTTTAATTTAAGTTGTTATGCGTTAGCTTTTCTTTGTAGTTTACAAGATGGACTAATCTTGAATTTAAGCTTCTATATAAATTTGCTTTTTTAAAAAAATGTTTTCCTCGCACTTGTGTAAAGATAAGTAGATGACTTACTTTTCAATAAGTTGTCTATGATATTGAAAATTATAATAGAACTAATGTGGAAGTATAAATGTACCATAAATGTACAAATAGAGTACTAACTCTTGCAATACTTGAAACATGACTTAACATGTGTGGCACATGAGGCACAATCTTAATGATTAAAAATAAAAAGAACTGAACATTTCTAAATGGGGCTTGTTTTTTTAGTAATTATATATTACAATGGGCATGCGCCATTTTAGGTAACTATATAGACATATATTATAATAAGCATGCCATATTTATTTAGTAATTATATATGCTACGGTAGCTGGCCATGCCTCAATCCATAAGAGGAAGGGCGGTAGCTTGAGACCATGCATGCTTCTTTTTCTTACAGTCCCAGCTGTATGTCATACATCATACATAGTAGATCAGGCTTACGCTATTAGTGGGTAGGCCTAGGATTAGTTGTCCACTGCGAAACCAGAACCAAGTGCTGTAGTATCAGCGATTGCATCGATCAGAGCAGTTGCGCTAGTGTAGGTGTCGGGGTCCACAGCGGTAGATGAATTCTTGGAGGCTTCCACTTTCTCATAAATCTCATGATAAGGAACAACTTTTATGATTCCTATGGCCCCACATGGCAAATAAACTTTTAAAGATATGATTTATACAAACATGTGTATAGGTCATGATTAATTTCAAATTAAATAAGTTAAAGTAGTAAAGAGGCCTATTTCATTTCTTGCCTTTGTAGTGCATGGGACTAGGTTAGGATCTAGGAGAAGAGGTGTGTTGCTATACATAGTCGAGACAAAAATGTTAGGATTGAATTCGTATCTATATATTCCACTGTGTGGTTTAACTTCATTGTTCACAACATGAAGGACATGGTGCATATATGTCAAGATATCCCTATTTTGCTCTCTTCCTGTTTCTTTTCTTTTAGTTGTTTTTACAAGCCAAGTGCAATAACATTAAATGAGTAGTACTCCTGCCAATTCTCTA
The DNA here is from genome assembly GCA_029747015.1 of Carnegiea gigantea. Taxonomy (NCBI): domain Eukaryota; kingdom Viridiplantae; phylum Streptophyta; class Magnoliopsida; order Caryophyllales; family Cactaceae; genus Carnegiea; species Carnegiea gigantea. The sequence continues at coordinate 243,886 of JAKOGI010000995.1, forward strand.
ATGTATGGCTTTGGTTCTCTTAGGATGCCTCTGATGGGCTCTTCAATGCGAGCTCTAGTTGCATCATGAGCATCATAAAAAACATCAGCGGTCTTGTTTGTTGTTGTTGTTGTTTCATGCTTTCTTGTTGTCCTTTACAAGTTGATGTCATTCTTGTTGATTGAGCTATTGGTGGTTCTTTCTCGCATTGGTGGTGTAGAGGTGAGAGTTATTGTTTTCCTTATCGATTTTGGAAGGTGCATGTGTTCTACGAGTCCCATGTTTATTTAAACATGAAGAGGTAAAAAAATTTCCAATGAAGGAATTTGGGATAGATTTCATAAAAATATATGAAAGCGAGGCATAATTTTTTTGGACTACACCAAATGTAGCTATCCTTGTTGATGAAAATTGCATACTTCCCTATTGCATTGTGGCTAGCATTACGAAAATGTCATTTCTATTACAAAGATCATATTCAGCTGTCCTCTGTTCCCGTTTTTGTGATGTCATGCCTAAATAAAACATACTAGGCGTATAGACTAGGAGTTAGCCCATTCTTGTCAATAACTATTCATTAGATGTTTTTCTTTTTTGTTTGCATCAAATTATCGAGGTTGTAAAAACAACTATCGGTAATTAGCTTTGGGCCTAGTGGTGGATGCTTAATATTCATAAAAAAAACCAATGGGTGATTTCTACTCTCTCGAGGTTGTGTGTGTACGCAACTTAACCACTTCAAAAATAAATAAATAAACAAATTAGCATTGTTTTTGGGGGGTGGGGGGTAGGGGTAAGGGACATGAGTGGATATCAATTTGGTGAAAATTGTCTTACCAATCATTCATGTAATGTTAGTGCTTACATATCTTTTTCTCTTAATTCTATTTTCAGGGCCTACAAACATGCTTGATTGCTTCATTAACAAGATATATTTGCATTCATTCTTTCTGTAAGACTCACTGCCTGAGTCATGGCATAATGGTTTTAAAAATTTTGCCATGAAACTGTACTTAGTGGTGAACTCAGGAAAGGGTAGGGTTCAGCATTTGATCTCAATGAATGGTGACATTTTGTCCTCACACAAAAGAACAACTCAGAGAATCATTGCTAGCTTATGTTGGACAAATAGAAAGTATCGTATTAAATGAGAATGTGTTTGTAGCTTTTGGTAATCTTACCAAAGAAACCCATCTGCAATGGCTTTCGATGGCTCCTAGTTTTCGAATAATATTACATATTCTACGAAGGGCTAAGGATGGCTTATATGATAATAGAACCAATAAGTTACTCCTCCCCGAGAAATGTTTTCCAGGTTTGATGTGATTTCTTGTCATTGTAACTTGGTGTATAACCATGCTGTATTCCAGGTGGTTCAAATCCTTTGTTGAGTCTGATGTAAAAGTGCCTGTTCTTGGTGTTTTTTGTTACCTAGCTTACTCTGGTTGTCTTCCCATTCTATATCACATTTGCGGTGCTTTAGGGAGTTTATTGAGATCGGCACTTCAGTTGGATAGGTCAAGATGTGCTAGTAAGATAAAATCTGTCCTATATATGTCGTGCACATCTTAGAATGTGCTGCTTTTGTTTTAGCTTGTGTGAAACATTGAAACTATGCTGCTTTGTTGACTTAGGGAATTGCTTTGATGATCACATTTATTTAGATTGTTCAAATCCTAAACCTAAAGGGGATATCTTTTATCAAAAATCATAATGTTTCCCTTGGGTTATCACTGTTTTATTTGATGCAAGTATATAAGTGAGAAATCATCTGTGGTAGGAGTTCTGATGATGTATATATTTTGTTCTGCGGATCAGGTGCATATGATTCTTTTAGTTGTTTTCTCTAATATATGATGTTGGTTATTTTATGTTGAAACCAAGGGTAGCATGCCACAAATTCGAATATAAAGTTTGGGCTCATGAAATGTTCATTTGGAACTATGGAGTTCTGCACCATCCCATTCATTTTGTTTAGCTTCAATCTTATATATGTATATTGCAAATGAACTTAACTATTAGGTTGTAGGTGTATACTTTACAGACATGTTGAAATTAATTTAGTAATAGTTGTTTGCATAGATATCGTATTTTTCATTAGGTGGCTAAATACTGGTTACTTTTCAACTTAATTGATGATAATTAATTAGTTCATGTTTATAAAGTTATCGTACTTTTTTGTGTCATTTAAATTTTATTCAGATATTTACTCTCTTTCTCTGTGTGTGTGTGTATATATATATACATTATTACAATGCGTTACATTAAATACAAATTATTCGCCTTTTTTAAGCAAAGAATTGTTATTTATTTTATATAAAAATCTTCCTGCCAAAATTATATACGTTTAAATCATTTGAAAGTTAGTTATCAAATACATAATGCCACACTTATAAGGGAGGGAGTGGTGAGAATGATTTTTTGCTCAAAGGCAAATTTGGCCACAGGCAGAAGTGAGGGGAATCTACCTACACCTATAAGCGTGATAGATGATATAGTCTTCCACAGATATAAGCGTGGTTACTGTACCGTCTACTACGCTTATTAAGCGTGGCGAAGTTTTCCCCACTAATACCCTATACATGCTTACCTTAAGCGTGGCGAGTACACCATGCCACAGGCATAAGTGTGGAAGGAGGCGATTTTAAGTGTGAATAGATGCAACATTTCTTGATCACATATTCTTATTCCCTCTGCAGATATCTTTATCATGTATTAATTGTTTGTATGATTGATTGGTTTGGAAAATATAATCCTGAAATCTTTCTAATGTAATGCTTTTTTTGGATAAAAAAGTATAATGTGTGATTTTGGTATAATGCACCATTAAAATATAAGGAGTTATCTTATAATATCATCTAATAATTGGCATTGACAATTTTTTTTAAGAAAACGTAAATTATGTAGGGGTGACATTTATCAAAAGATCAGGAGTTTTGTTTTGTTTTCATGTACCTATGCGATGTACGATAAAATTTTAAATTTTTTTAATTGCAATAACTATATGTAAAAACTATAGTAAATTGCTTTCATATTCATGTAGTTTGTGGATCAGGCAATTTCTGGAAAAATTATATGAGCCTTTGTAAAAGAAAGTACAATAGTTTTTTACAGCTTAGTCAAAAACTAATTATGGATTTTCCAACTATTTTTTTAAGTTAAATGGGTGCCATAGTTTTGCGAAATTCATGAGTTATTTATTATTCATGTAATAATTATTTGTAGCAAGATCACATGAGTGTAGTCGTAGTAGGAGGAGGAGGAGGAGGAAGAACAAGAAGAAGAATCATAAATAGGAATTTTTGGAGGTCTAGAATTAAAGTAATAGATTCTGAGTAGTCTTTTGTTTCCACCTCAGTTTTCAACAGAATAGCAAGCAATATCATGGGCCATTATTTACTTATTTATTTATTATTTATTTTAATTATTATTATTTCTTTATTATTATTATCAGTATTAGTATTTTTATTACTACTACTACTAGTGCTACTACTGTGGTTGTTGCTGCTACTACTACAATTATTATTATCGTTCTTGTAGTTGTGGTTGCTTTTGTTGTTGTTTTATTTGTTCTGGTTTCTGCAGATAGTTTTCCGTATTGCCTATGATTGTCTTATCAATTGAGTTCCCATATTGTTAAAATAATTCTATTTTCCATTTTGTTCTAAAAGTATCTATCTGACAATTTTCGATTATCTTATGTCTTTCAAACCTTTTCATTTAAACAAAAGGTTTTCAAAATTTTTTTTATGGATATCTTAGAATTTGTCTCTTTACTTGCAGGCTGTTTTCAGCGATAAGCTGACCTACATTTGTATCCCTCTAATACCCACAAAAAATAAAAAAACAAGACCCACAGTAAGAGGAGGGGCAGGAGGAGGAGGAGTTGTGTGTGTGTGTATGTATATAGATATACATATGCATGTATGTATGCATGTATTTAGAATATATACACACACACATACATATATATAGATGTATGTATGTATGCATGTATGTATATGTGTGTGTATGTATGTGTGTGTGTGTGTACACACACATATATACATACATACATGCGCATATATATATATATATATATATATATATATATATATATATATATATATATATATATATATATATATATATATATATATATATATATATATATATGGTATATGTATATATGTGCATGTATACATATATATATACACACACAACATATATATATATATATATATATATATATATATGTATATATATATATATATACATACATATATATGTATGTATATATATATATATATATATATATATATATATATATATATATATAAAATATATATATATATATATATATATGTCTGTGTAGATTATTAATAATAACTAAAGTGAAGACTATAATAAACTCTAAACTCTAAAGCCTACCAACATAACATCACAATCTATGAACAATAAAACTATCGATTAGGACTAGACTTTAAACTCTAAAGCTTACTAATAGATCGAAAATTATTTCCTGTCCAAGCATGAGGAGGCACTCCAAAGGCTTCAGTTTTTCTTGTTTCACACTCCTTAGAATTGTTCCTCTTTGAATAGTGTGAAACAATAGTCAAGTTCTTAATGATTCTATTTTTTGCTTTTATTATTTTGGTCTAAAATTGTTTCCATTGCTTTTTGGTGTTTTGGCCAGTTTTCTACTTTCTAATTTTCGCGATTTACAATAATTGATTATTTTAGGGGTGCCTTTTTAATATTTTAAAGAACTTCTATGCTGATTTTTTGATAAAGAAAGGTTGTTCGAAATATCATTTCCTCTACATTGAAAAAAATGGTATGAGTCAATAGGTAAGGATGTTGAAACTCATAAGCTGTGTAAAATCACCATTTCATTCATAATTGTTCATAATTAAAAAATTGCATGTATGATACTTATTCATTGATAGGGTTGATCCAAATAGGATATCATGTATACTAGTAACTGACAAATACTATAATTAAATATCACAATTAATAAATGATTGTAAATATTAAAAATTTGGTGAATTTAAATTGTTGACATAGTATCATGGTAGGGATTGATATGAGAAAAATGTCCAAATAGAAGCTTAGGAATTTCGGAAAGATTAGGAGAATGTTGAGAAAAGCTTAAAAAATCCATGCGAAGTTTCAAAGACAAATATTATTGACCCACAACAAACCCATGGAGGAAACCATTACAACCACTAGATAAAGACACTTGAGCTAGTACATGGCTATTTTTAGAGCACCATGCTAACACTACTATTTATTCATTGTACAGAATTGAAAGTGTAACTGCTAATTGAAGACCCCATTGCAACTACTTGACAAAGACACACTTGAGCTAGTACATGGCTGTTTTTAGAGCGCCATCCTAACACTACTACTTATTCATGGTATAGAACTGAAAGTGTAATTGTTAATTCAAAACCCCATTACAATCACTAGACAAAGACACACTTCGGCTAGGACATGGCAGCTTTTAGAGCTCCATGCTAACAGTACTACTTATTCATCGTACAAAACTGAAAGTGTAACTGGTAATTGAAGACACCATTGCAACCACTAGGCAAAGACACACATGAGCTAGTATATGGTTGTTTTTAGAGCACCATGCTAACACTACTACATATTCATCGTACAAAACTAAAAGTGTAACTGCTAATTAAAGACCCCATTGCAACCACTAGACAAAGACATACTTCACTTAGTGTGGCCATTGCGCGCCACTTGCACTTGATATGTTTTGGAAGTAAGTCGTGGCACCTTGCTTAACATTGTCCGGCCAAGTTTAGCACCCCTGGAGGGGCCATATGTGGGAATGTCAGGGCCTGTGTCTATCTTAAGATTAGAAGCCTCATGCTGTTGGAACTAGAAAGGAGTGTTAAGGTTGTCGTCCATGCAGTAGAGACAATGATGTTGATTGTAGCCCTTCTCAAGTATTAGTTCCCTCACCCTCATGCTTTAGGATTGTTCTTTGGTGAATCATCTTCAAACTTCAGATCTCATATTTGCAACTTTTCTTTGTCAATGAGCCCTTCACTGTGGCATGAATCCAAGATGAACACAAAGGTTCCTTCCATTTTGTTAAGTATAGGATGGAAGTCATGACCTACGCACAAACGTGACATGGACAAATTAACAAACCCTCATCTTCTTCCAAGTAAAAACGCCCAAATGTATGTAAGTTGTTGACTCTTCCCGTCCTCTAGATAGACCTAAATAGCTAGTTCAATAACTGTTGGGTTTATGGCCCAAATCCCTTTTACCGGCTACTTGGAATCTAAGATCATATTGTGTGTTTGAGATCTTCTATATTATGGAAATTATATTATTTTCATATTTTGGGTTGAAGATTTTTTTCTTTTTTGGAAAGATGAGGTTTGGTGATCAAGATACCGTGGTGGCTAGGGTTTCCTCATCCTAGCCTTCCTGCCCCTATATAAAGGGGACATACCTAGGATCTAAAATCACTCCTGAATTCCTAAACACATTGAGAGGTAGAGAATTGTGAGAGAGATTACAAGAGAGGTTGTAATTCTGTTGTTGGATCAAATCACTTGTTGTGATTGTGATCGTTTTGTATTCTCCCTACTCATATAGTGGATTGTTTTGGGCTCGTCGCCATCCGTGGTTTTTCCCACATTGGGTTTTCCACGTTAAATCTCTTTTCTTCTTATTTCTGTTTTCTGTTATTCACTTGAATTTTGAATCTCTAACTCATCCTATCGCTTCCGCTATTATTGTTGCTCTAATATTATTCCCAACAAGTGGTATCAGAGTTTTGGTTATAGGATGTCTTCTATCATGAAGGTAGATATTCAAAAATTCGATGGGGAGATTAGTTTTAATCTCTAGAAAGTGCAGATGAGAGCTGTTCTCATTCAGCACGGGTTGTGGAAGGTTCTGAAGGGACCTCACGTGAAACCTGAGAAGATGACAGAAGAACAGTGGGCTGAAGATGTGAAGAAGAGACGTGGGTCATTGACAGAGGATGAATGGGAGGAACTAGAGCTGAAAGCGGTTTCAGCCATACAGTTGTGCTTGGCACCATATGTCTTGCGAGAGGTGCTTGATAAGACAACTGCGGTGGATCTCTGGACTCGGTTAGAAGAACTCTACATGACGAAGAGTCTAGCTAACAAGATCCGGTTGAAGGAAAGGTTGTACACCTTTCGTATGGCTGAAGGTACTCCTGTCCAAAAACACCTTAATGAATTTAATTCTATTCTAGTAGATTTGGAGAGTTTGGATGTTAAAATTGAGGATGAGGATAAGGTTATTTTGCTTGTTGTGTCGTTACCCCCTTCTTATAAACACTTTAAGGAGATTATGCCATATAGTAATTCTAATACTATATCGTTTGATGATATTAAGTCAAACCTGTTGTCTAAGGAGAAGTTTGATCTTGACATTCATGCTGATTCTGCTGAGAGATTAGTAATAAGGGGTAAAACAACTGAACAGGGGAACGGTAATAGGAGTAAGAACCGTTCTAAATCTAAAAATCCTCATACTGGGAAGACCTGCAATTACTGTGGTAAATTGGGTCATATTGTTGCTAACTATTGGCAACTGCAAAAGAAGAGGGAGAAAGAAGAAGATAATTCTCATGAGCCTGCTGAAATTTCGTTTGCTGAATCTGATTCTGATGGTGACGTTCTGTTTGCTACCTCTACTGAAAGGAGGAGCGATTCTGATTGGATTCTTGATTCTGGGTGTACCTATCATATGTGTCCTCACAAGGATTGGTTTTCAACATATGATACAGTTGACTCAACTGTTGTTCACATGGGTAATAATGCCCAATGTAATGTAACTGGAATCGGTACTGTTAAAATCAAGACTTATGATGGTGTTGTCAGGACTTTATCGAATGTTCGTCACGTTCCTGACTTGAAGTATAACCTCATCTCTTTGGGCACTCTTGAATCCAAGGGGTGCAAATATTCAGTTGAAGGTGGAGTTCTGAAGGTCTTGAAGGGCAGTCGGATTCTACTGAAGGGTTTGAGGCAAGGAGGCCTCTATGTCTTGCAGGCATCTACTATGACAGGTTATATGAAGAAAGGTTCATATAAGTCATCTCCCAGAGCTAAGTTCAAGCATTGCTTGGATTTAGTTGGCGTACACAGCCACTAGCGCCCTTCGGGGCATTGCCCCTTGGGGGGCGTCACCCTTTCGGGTGCGATGACGGTGATCGAGAGATAGTGTTGGATTTTGGTCCAAGGTGGAGATTGTTGGGTTTATGGCCCAAATCCCTTTTACCAGCTACTTGGAATCTAAGATCATATTGTGTGTTTGAGATCTTCTATATTATGGAAATTATATTATTTTCATATTTTGGGTTGAAGATTTTTTTCTTTTTTGGAAAGATGAGGTTTGGTGATCAAGATACCGTGGTGGCTAGGGTTTCCTCATCCTAGCCTTCCTGCCCCTATATAAAGGGGACATACCTAGGATCTAAAATCACTCCTGAATCCCTAAACACATTGAGAGGTAGAGAATTGGGAGAGATTACAAGAGAAGTTGTAATTCTGCTGTTGGATCAAATCACTTGTTGTGATTATGATCGTTCTGTATTCTCCCTACTCATGTAGTGGATTGTTTTGGGCTCGTCGCCATCCGTGGTTTTTCCGGCATTGGATTTTCCACGTTAAATCTCTTGTCTTCTTATTTCTGTTTCCTGTTATTCACTTGAATTTTGAATCTCTAACTCATCCTATCGCTTCCGCTATTATTGTTGCTCTAATATTATTCCCAACAATAACCATATAGCAATTAAGAGCTAACCACTAATAAAGCGTTACCATCTATACACTAGGTTATTTGTTAATATATTTGTTAATCATAACAAAAGAGGAGTAATTTTATTTATTTAGTGTTTAAAATATTCAGAGTTGTCGTATTAGATTGTTAGGTTAGAGGTTTAAGTGAGTCAGTATAACACATCCACGAATATGGTAGAGATTCTTTGATTATTCTCTTCCTCTTCTTTTGCTCTTTAGATATATCTAATTACACTTAATAATTATCAGTCAAGTAGTTTATGGTTGAATTCAAGCCCCCTATGGGACATACAAGTCCTAATTCAAGATATTTGCGCTTACATCCACGTATGCAAAAAGGTGGTCATCCATCACATTTTCAAACAAGGGAACTCTACAGCTGGATAATTAATTGGCAAGGTTTGGTCTTTCTTTACATTCCACGGCTATGTGGAATATGGTTTCACATAGAGACCTGCATTGTATCCTCTATGAAGATAATCTACAACGTACCCTCATGAGAAGGGCAGCTCAGAGTTGTTTCTTACCTTTCTTACGAAAAAACATATATATATAATTACACTTAATCATGCAGTTTCTTTCAACGAATATACATATCCCTGTCAATTCCAACCATGTTTTGCTGTTTACCATACAGCCAAAAAGTATGTAATATCCCTCAATGTTTAGTACAACCATTTAAAGGACCCTTACTTTCTTAAAGCAATTTGTAGACACCTTAACTTTTCTTGAAGTAATTGGATAGGGCCGACTTTCACTTGAAATGACGTTACTGTCATCTCATATAAACAAAGTTTGTTAAAAAAGATTTAGAAAAGTTTCAATGTGTAATAAATCTTGTAAAACAATGTAAAATAATATAATTTGTAACAAAAATTCATGTAGAATATACGTTGCAAAAATTGTAATAAAAAATTATATAGTAGATGCAAAATTTAAACAAAATAATTAATGTTTTTATATAACATACTAAATCTTCAAAGACATTACAAAAATTATAAATCATTTAAAAAAACTCAGAAAAGCTATGAAAAATTAAAATATCATAATGAATTATGGAATAATTTAGTGAAGTTTAAGTAAAGTTTTAAAACAATTTATATCTACAATAATTGATTAACATTACACAAAAAATATCACATGCTAATTAAGAAAAACTCATTGAAGATATTGCAATTTACATTCTACGTGCATCTTTTATTACTTATTACAATTGCTTTAACTTAGTTCATTAAATTTCTCATATTTTCAATTTTTTTAACATTTTTTACTTGACTTTATTTGTATGATAGGACAATTATGTAATTTCAAGTAAAAGAGAACCTATAAAATTATTTCAAGAAAAGTTAAAATACTTACAAATTATTTTCAAAGAGTTAACTAGATGCACTTGAGAAAAAGTGCCAGTAAAGAATGAAAGGCCAAGCAAATGACAAAAAGGCAAAGAAAAAGAATATCCAGGGTAGGGAGTGGGGCAAGAGTTGGGACCTACATTGGTTCACCATAGGCCCGCACTTAACAGGTTGTGAGATAGGTCGATCTGTCATGTATATTTTACAAAACAGAGCTGATTTTAGTTAAATAAATTTTAGTAATGTTAAAATATAATTATTTCGTATAAGTACACTACCTTTGACAGGGTAGAATATGTGCTATTTAATAGCTATAGGGAGGCTACGAATTTACACATTATGCTAAATTTTTATTTTTTCTTTTTATTTTAAATGCTTGTATTAGTTTGTGGAATAAATTTGAGAGTCCAACGCCATCCTAAGAAAATATATTTTTCTTGTCACGTAAAAATCCTTGGGAATATTTTTTGATGTGAATGAGGCGCAAAAATTGATGTATGCAAGGTTCAAGTTCATGTCTTTGATAACAATTTTCAGTGATTTTACTAGTTGAACTAATTGATATTCAAAAAAGAAAAAATTTGATTATAAAAATAGAATTTTAAAATAACATCAGGTAATATCGTTTTTACACGAAGTACATCTGGGGTTCACCTGATTATGGTCGTCGAGGTGATTATTATTTTACATCAGTCACCCTCTCACTTCTAGATTCATATAAAAGCTGTGCTAATATCATTTTACTTATTTATTTACTTTATTATTATTATCTTTGTTGTTGATGTTGTTGCTATTTGTTTCAGATTGCCACACCTAGTTTTTCATATTGTCTATTGTTTTTAACAAATGATGCTTCATGTTTTTATATAACATTTCCATTTTCTAATATGTTTCAAAAGCTTTCATCTCAACAAAAAGTTTTTTTAAAAATTTATTTTGTGGGTCTTCTGGAATCAATATCTCTTCTTGCACGAGTGTTTGCAAGGGTAAGACTACCTACATATAAATCTCCCTAAGCCCCTAAAAGCTGAACCCACACTCAGAGTTGTTGTTGTTATTGCACTATATTTGCACCATTTCGTCTAATTTTAATTCTTGTGACAACCATCTACAAATTTGTACAACTAAAAAAAAAAGGTAGATATCTAGTATTAGTCCAGTTGTTGATTTAGAAATTTAAAGACCGAGTATTCGATTTAGCTACCACCAAATTTTGTTGGAATCATTCTCAAAATCCGTTTGACCATAGCAAGGTTCAGATTTCAGAGACATCAGGTAAAAAGATAAAACAACGGAATTTTTTCCGTACCCGTTCACCTATATATGCTATCTATCACTCGAATGATATTTAGACAAAATTGGAAGCAGCCCCTTCCACATGTTACAATTTACAATAGACGGGAAGGTACACTTTTTATTAAGAGTGAGACGATGTTGGTAGCATTGATGGATTTTTTTATAAGAGTTTTATTCTGGATAACAACTGAAAGAATATGGGTTTTACTATTGAAAAATATTGATAACTTAGGTGGATATCTAATAAAATGTGGTTCTTTGCATTCGGGTAGATTAATCCCAAATATTTATGTTTGATATTTTAATTTAAGTTGTTATGCGTTAGCTTTTCTTTGTAGTTTACAAGATGGACTAATCTTGAATTTAAGCTTCTATATAAATTTGCTTTTTTTTTTAAAAAAAAAGTTTTCCTTCCACTTGTATAAAGATGAGTAGATGACTTAATTTTCAGTAAGCTGTCTATGATATTGAAAATTATAATAGAACTAATGTGGAAGTATAAACGTAACATAAATTTACAAACAGAGTAATAACTCCTGTAATACTTAAAACATAACTTAACATGTGTAGCACATGAGGCACAATCTCAATGATTAAAAACAAAAAGAGCTGAACATTTCTAAATGGGGCTTGTTTATTTAGTAATTATATATTATAACGGGCATGCGTCATTTTTAGGTAACTATATAGACATGTATTATAATAAGCATGCCATATTTATTTAGTAACTATATATACTACAATAGCTAGCCATGTCCAAATCCATAAGAGGAAGGATGGTAGCTTGAGAGCATGCACGCTCCTTGTTCTTACAGTCCCAGCTATATATCATACATCATACATAGTAGATAAGGCTTACGCTATTAGTGGGTAGGCCTAGGATTAGTTATCTACTGCAAAACCAGATGCAAGTGCTGGAGTATCAACGATTGCATCGATCAGAGCAGTTGCGCTAGTGTGGGTGTTGGGGTCCATAGCGGTAGATGAATTCTTGGAGGCATCCACTTTCTCATAAATCTCATGATCAGGAATGGCTTTTATGATTCCTATGGCCTCACATCGCGCATAAACCTTCAAATATATGATTTTTACAAACAACTGTGTAGGTCATGATTAATTTCAAATTAAATAAGTTAAAGTAGTAAAGAGGCCTATTTCATTTCATGCCTTTGTAGTGCATGGGACTAGGTTAGGATCTGGGAGAAGAGGTGATGAGATTTACACACACCTGATTACCATGACCAAGCACGTTCCAAGCCAGGAGCCACCCACCGTTAAAGGGTCCGCCTTGGATACTGGTGCCCTCATAGATCACATACCCTTTGGAGTTCGTGGTCATGAAGAAAACAGAATTACCTTGGAGGATAGTTTCAGGGGCATACTGGTCCCCACGCACGCGCTTTAGGTTCCCTTGGGTTTTCTGAGCCATATCCGCCTGCCCAACCAAATAACAAAAGTTCCCAAGCAAACATGCGTGATTAATGTAGGAAGACAAAAGAAATTGCAACTGTACTAAAACGCTTCTAACAAACTACAATTCCCTAATCAGGATCAAAAGAAAGACTTAGGATGAATGAGAAATTAGCTTAGAGTCAAATATAATTAGTACCGTAAGACTCGGCACCACGACATACCTATAGTATAATTTGTATGTGCTCTCTTCTGGATCTGCCTATATATGTTGGAGTACTTCAGCTTTTGCTCACTGCATATTTATACTAGGGAAATTGTGCCAAAAAAAAAAAAAAAAAATTAGATGACCTTAGTGCAGGATTAAATGCTCTTTGTTTTTATTTTTTTGCTGAAAAGAAATGCCCCAATCATAATCTTTTTTGGGAGGGGGTGACGGAGCATATAATCAAATGCTTGATGCATTGTCAATTTTAATTATTTCATAAAGCGTTACGAATTATGCGGCAAAAAGAAAATAAAATTATGTGGTAGATAGGCCTACATGAAGGTGGGCTCTAGTAACCCATGAGGGTTTTGGTCACCCATGAGGTTGTTCTGTGTACATCCATGAGATCCTCTGGTGGGGTCGGTCACCTTTTGAACTCTTTTTAGACGTTTTGATTCTTGACTTTGAATTTTATTTTTGCTAAGTTCAATAAATATTATTATCATATACCTCACTTTTTGTTGGTAAATCCCAATTTACTAATTTCAACCAATTTTACAAACTTCAAAAAAAATGCCAACTTCAACCAATTATTTTAACCAACTTCTACCCATCATATAAAAAATATACTAACTTTAACCCACTTCAACAAAAAAATACTTATTTCGACCCACTTCAACAAACAACATATCCACTTCAACTCATTTTAATTAACTTTACCCATTTCTCTACCCCTATTTCCCAACGAAAAGATAAGGTGTAGTAAGAATAACAACGACTATTACTGCTTCTTCTATACTATTCTTGCTATTACCCCTACAATTTTCATTATGTGGCACTATGATGTAATTTTGGTTAATGATCATTTTTCGCACAGAGGTTTGTATGTGTAATATATATGTGTGTGGACCTAATCTCTCACAAAGCCGATAAATAGTCACCGTGCAATCGATACGTTAAGCGATTCTCGTCATTGGACCATCCTCACATGTATGTAGCATGCGAGCATGACTTTAATTAATGAATAAGGTATGAACACTATTTAGTGTCTATAAGGACATTTGACTCTAAAACCTTGACAATTCTGTCATAAATTATCTTCAATATATGATTGAATTTGCATCTATATTGTGGGTGGTGATTTTATAGTCCACGTTATAGTAATTTAATAATCAAACTTTACAAAAAACTATCAACCACAATAATTAATTACGATACTACTGTATAGATGAAAATGGGCTATGTTAGGGGTAAAAGTCATTATTAAACTTATCACCACCATTAAAATTTTTAAAAATGAAAATTGTGTTATGAAATCTGATATCAGTATTCAGATTAATATAAAGAATATTAGATGCATAGGGCCTGCTTGGTAACAGAGTAAAGGAACGGTTTGTGACAGTTAATAAAAATACTAACTTTGATACTTTTATTTATAAGATGCGTATTAACGATTAAGAGCAGTACAGGACAATAATTCTTAATCCTCTATAAAACCAACATTTTTTCACAAAGTATCAAAGTACGGTTAACATTTATAAGTTTTCGTCCTAAAGAAAATTAACAAATACACAAAAAAAATAAGAAATAGTTTTTTTTCAACAAAAACTCAAAATTAGTTGATTCTCATTAATTCATATTGATCACTCCCTCAATTCCACTATGATTGTTATAAATGTACTGTTTGGATCTTCAAAAATTATTTTCAGACATTATTTTTACGAATTTTCTAGTACATATACCCTTAAGAAAAATTTAAAAGTAGTACTTTCCGTCGCAAATTGCTGAAATGTCAAATCCGTTATAATAACAACCACAGTGGACCGAAGAAGATATAAGACAATGCCATCTTAAGTAATACCACCACATAGGATGAGCTACTCTTATAGCTGGGCCATTCGGTTTCAGAATATTGGTGAGTTGCCTGCAAATGATTGGTTCATAAATGTCATCGTGGAACACGAGCTCAAATTTCACACAGATGCCTTCTATCTTATCTAAAAGTGAAAGGGGGGGGGGGGGAAGTTCCCGGAATGAAAAGAAAAAATAAAAATGAAAAGAAATGTGGAATCACATGTACACGTGATACACGCAAGTAATAATCCAATATGTTTTACTTTCCTCAAATCCAGAAGCTGATGGAATACTCGTACTGTTGGAGAGTCCATGACCCAATATGCGACCACCTATAATTATATACGTTGTGGTAGAGATGATAATGGGTTCGATCTAGATCGAGTTTATCTAAATCCAGACCCATTTAAAACTCTTGCGCTTCGACCCAGACTTGTTGGGTTCCAAAAGATAGGACCCAGACCCAGACGTTGTGGGTCTTGTCAGTTCGCGGGTTCTAAATGGGTCCTAACTGTTTTTCACAGTGAATATTATTTTTTCCATATTCCAACACCGATTAACACATTGCAAAGACAAATAATTGAATTTAGAAGGCGCAATATTTAATAAGATAACATTTTAGTGACACATACAATAGTTAAGTGTTATTACTTACGTTTTATACACCAAAAATAATATTTCAATACAAACCATAAAGATATAGTCCATCAAATTTTAAACAAGTGTAACAAAATAGTTATTCTTTTACGACTCGACCTACGTCTCTTGGACCCAAACCCGTTTATGACCCATTGGTTCTCATTTCATATTTTCATTAGACCCAAATCCTCTAAATTGGATCGGTTCAGAATCCACTGCCATTCCTATAATATACGACCATTCCATCCTAACTTGAAGAACTAGAACGTATCCATCCAGTGAAGAACAACACCCATAAAAGGCCAACCCCCTATTCCTTAGCTTAGCTCATGAACAATGCTGAGTGATCAGAAAGCTAACCATGTTAAAGTGATAAGAAAGCTAAACATGCCAAGTGACAATCCATACATACACTGTTGGACAATTTTTGGCCTATAACAATGGCAAATTTGATACTTTTTTTTCATAATAATGTTGTATTTTTAAGTTTTATTGAATTTTGCAATACTGATTAATTTTATTAGTGTTTTGTTTAAACTTTTAGACAATTTTAATACATAATTTTGAATAATTTTTTAAAATAATGAGTGCACCGACATTAAATGCTCTAAAATGTCATTTGATGACCTATTAATTTAATATAACAAATTAAAACACAATTTTGATTGTTTCTTTGCTAGATTACTATTAGGAGCAGTTGTGGCAATAGTATTAGGCCCGATGCTTTTCGTTGGTAAATCCCAATTTATTAACTTCAATTTAGTTCACGAACTTCAATACAAAAATACCAACTTCAACTCACTATTTTAGCCAACTTCTGCCATTATATAAAAAACATACCAACTTCAGCCCACTTCGACAAAAAAATATCCGCTTCAACCCACTTCGATCAATTTCATCCATTTTTCAACCCCTATTTCCCAACGAAAAGGCCAGACCTAGTAAGAATAACGACTTACTTCTCCTTCTATACTATTTTTGCTACTACCCCTACTATTTTTATTATGTGGCAATATGATGCAATTTTTGTTAGCGATCATTTGACGCACACAGCTTTGTATGTGTACATTTATATGTGTGTGGTGATATTAAGTCCACGTTATAGTAATTTAATAATCAAACTTTACAAAAAATTTTCAACCACGATAATTAATTACAACACTACTGTATAAATAAAAAATGGACTATATTATGGGTAGAAACTATTATTAAACTTATCACTACCACAAAAATTATTGAAAATAAAAATTGTATTAAGAAAACTGACATCAGTACTCGGATTCATATAAAGAATATTAGATATTGTAGTCATTACCTATTTGGCTACTAAGCATTAATTGTTTATGCAACTGAATATTAGCTATCCAGTTATGTAGCTGGATTTTACATACATAGGGCTTGCTTGGTAAGGGAGTATAGGAATGGTTTGTGAGAGTTAATAAGAATACTAACTTTGAAACTTCTATCTGAAAGATGCTTTTTCACGATTAAGAGGAGTACACGACAATAATTCTTAATCCTCTATACTACCAATTTTTTTTTTAAAAAAAGCACATTCATCGAGAGATATATGGAGTATAAGATATCCAAACATGCCAAGTGTAATTACCCAATCGTGCTTTATATTAACTTGAACAATTGTAATTGGTAATTACCCTCTCTTATCCTTGTTATCCTTGTTAATTCTTATCTAGTATAAGATATCCAAACATGCCAAGTGTAATTACCCAATCGTGCTTTATATTAACTTGAACAATAGATTCTTAAAAGTTGTGTGGCCCGTAGACATTAGGGTGATGAACCTATAATTCACAGCCAACACCGTAAAAGCTTTAAAAACAAAAAATCAAAGCCTATATCATATACTTGGGAGTATGTATTCCAAAAAGGTATGTGAGATATATATATATATGTGTGTGTGTGTTTGGGGGGGGGGGGGGGGGACTCCAAAGCTAATGATAAAATTTGGATTAGAGCTAACAACTTTCCCTTAACACAATGACCAACACCAAAATAAAAAACACCAAAATGAACTATGAATCATTCGACCTAGCTAGTTACCTACATGTCCTTGTATGATGCCGATGATTTGCCTTTGTCATTGAAGACCATGTGGTTAGCTTTTTCGACAGAGCCCATGCTTAACAATTAGGTATGTTCACAACATATTCTTTGGCACAACCTTCTTACTGAAGGCTCGCACACTTGGCCCTCTTTGTCAAAATATTCCATGAAAATAGCATATGTAAGATCAAGTTATTTCGTTCCTTCAGTTACTTTCTATAGTAAGAAAATATGCCAAAGACATTATCACATGACAGTTAACCTAGGGCATACCAGCTAAGGAAGAGAAAATCATAGTGATTCTCCTTCGTCACTGAAGACCATGTGGTTAGCGTATTGAACAGAGCCCATGCTCAGCAATTAGCTATATTCGCAACTACTTCTTTGTCACAAACTTCTCACTGAAGGCTCACCGCCTTGACTTGATTCGTCAAAATATTCTATGAAAACAACATGTGTAAGATCAAGTTCTTATCTTCTTTCAGCTACTTTTTGAAGCGAGGATATCTCTAAAAACAATACCATAAGATGGTTAACCTACCGTACACCACTTAAGGAAGAGAAAATCATACCTGAAAAGGATGAACTTATAGGCTGACCTTTTTCTTCTAGTGTTCTATGATCATAAATTTTTCCTAATAAAAAATGCCTACTCTTAGCCTTCAACATCAACTTGTAACAGGTTGCTTCCAAAGCTAACAGTAAGGGTTCCCATCTTGAACTAGAACTCGGACGTAGGATTCTATCTTGTTTGTTCTAGGTTCTATGTTTGTAGATAGTTTGCATCTGGTGCACAAATACATTTACTTTAGCCTTAAGGACGGCAAATAAACTGCAACTAGGATCATATTCTCATTTTCTAGTTACAAAAGTGCACCACTAGCTAGTCCCGGATTTCCTTTAAAAGCCAATCAATCATATCATAGAGCCTGCTAGCAAAATTTGTCTCCTAATTTTGGTATCAGGCAAAGCAAATGTAAGTGATTCAAGTGTTTAACAATTTCTTCAGCACTACTTCTCACAAATGCAAATGGGTCATAGAGCAGTACATGTATTATACTCCCAAACATATGCAACATCACAAAATAGGAGTTTACTCATGCCCTAAACCTTGCGCCTGCGTCTGTGCAATGGGGTTGTTCACTTCCTTGCTTACCAATAGACCTATACTACGTGCCTAAATTTCCAAAGCGCTATGGAGAAGTGGCAGCTTGTCCATGGGCCCATCACAAAATATTGTTGCCTTGCAGTATGTCCATGGGCCCAAGATAAGTTTGGTATCTGCTGAAACCTCTTTTATCTTATTACTCTGTTTCGTTTTTTGGGAGGGGTGTCATCTCCGTATAATTCGATTGTCCATTGGAGTTACACTTTAGTGTTATCCAAATTGTTTTTCTTGATTGGTGATTTGATTCTCTCTCTTTTTTTTTTTTTCCCCTCTTTTTTCCTTAAAAAATTGCCATTGTAATTTCATGCATCAAACTTTGTGTTTTCTATTATCCCTTTTTGCAATACAAGTAAATGGTAATATGTGTGTGCGTGCACGTGTGTATTGAAGACCTCCTCAAATTCATATACTCAAGTCTCTCTTTCAAAGCCCTATTTTGAAAGTGCTATATTCAAAGTCGTCTATTCAATGTGTTTGGTTCAAAGACCTTGGAATATCCTATACATTGTTTTGAAAAGCAAAACTATAATTTGAACACATTTGATACTAGATATCTTGACTTTATTATTATGTATATATAAGTATATATATGCATATATATGTGTGTACGTACATATATATATATATATATATATATATATATATATTATATATATGTATGTATATACATATATATATACATATATATTAATATATATATATAATATATATATATATATATATATATATATATATATTATATATATATATATATATACATATATATATATATATATATATTATATATGTATGTATGTACGTATGTATATGTGTGTGTATATATACATACATACAACAATAACACCACCTCCCAGTGTGGGTCCCGCTTTCACAGGATTTGGGGAGATCCAGATGTAGGCAACCTTACGTCTACCGACATCCCTGCCCGTAGAGAGGCTGATTCCAAAAGACCCACGAAGTAAAATTTTGTGAGAACATTTTGTGGAAGAAAGATTTTATGAAAATATTTTGTGTGTGTGTGTATATATACATACATATATATATATATATAATATTATATATATATATATTATATATATATATCTATATATATATATTATATATATAATATATATATAATATAATCTATATATATATATATATATATCTATATGTGTATATATATATGTATATGTATATATATATATATATATCTATATATATATATATATATATATATGTATATATATTATATATATATATATATATATGTATATATATATATATATCTATATACCACACACACACACACACACACACACACACACACACACACACACACACATAGATACATATACATACATATATATATGCCCTCTCAATCACAATGGAGGAGAAGTTCCTATATCAAATTAAGGATTGTAAGATACCAGATGCTTAAGGTATTTTGGAAACACTTTTCACAAAGAAGAATGAAGGCAGCTACAACAACTATATAATGAGCTCGTGTCCATTAAACAAGGAGACATGAAGGTAAGTCAATACTTTTCAAAATTTAAATCTTTGTGTGCTGAAATCTAGAAAATAGACATTGAAGGAGCAA
The DNA here is from genome assembly GCA_029747015.1 of Carnegiea gigantea. Lineage (NCBI taxonomy): Eukaryota > Viridiplantae > Streptophyta > Magnoliopsida > Caryophyllales > Cactaceae > Carnegiea > Carnegiea gigantea. The sequence continues at coordinate 264,227 of JAKOGI010000995.1, forward strand.
CTAATGCGGCTAGAATATGTTGAATTATTATTAGAGGATTAGACCCAAAACATAGTGTCCTTGTCATAACGACTCGAGGTTGGACAACTCAACCATCTTTAGCAGAATTAGAAAGTATCTTGGGTAAATAAGAAGATTTAGACAAACAAATGTCTAAGGTCTCGATAAAAGAGGAAGAAAAGGCTCTCTTCACAAAATGGAGAAGGCCTGTAATACCCGCGTTCTTTATTTTTTATGTTAAGCTGACTGTCTTGCCTTTTGACGTTATAAAATCGTATTTTAGTAATGATATGAGTTAAATTATTATTATGTGCTTGTTTGAGCGATAACTTTTACTAAAAAAAATATTATTGTTGTTAGTATTATTATTACTATTATTATTAGTTTGAAATTTTGCGATGATTTCTAAGAAGCGTTCATAAGGATTATTAACGGGTACTAAATCAAGTAGGAACTCGAGCACGATTGGATTATCAACCTTAGAATTAGTTTCGTTGTTTATTAAATCGAACCTTGACATATTTGGGAATGATTAATCAACGAGAGATCGTATTATCGATTCGAGTTTAGAATATGAAGTAAGAGATTAGACTAACGGTGTTAATTATTGGGCTAGTAATATCAGTTGAATGAGGCAAGCATCAAAACAACAAAAAGGGGGGAGCCCCCTTTCTTCTTCACGCATGCTGAAACACGAAAAGGGGGGGGGGTTCTCCTTCTGGTTTCCCCATGACCCCTCCCCGGCAACCGGCCACCAAAGGGAGAGAGTGAGCATGAAGAGAGGAGGTGGAGGGTGGCAGCGCATCACTTCCACGTCAGCGATTGCTTGCGACCCACGAAACCAGAAATAGAGAGAAAGAATGGCAGACAGTGACAGAGAAGAAATGAGATCGGGACAAAACGCATGCAACTGGTGCATGGGTTAAGCCCTAATCCGCCACAACCCATCAACCCCACCACTACCGCCATCGCTGTCAATGGTGGCTGGGCCCAAAACCGGCGACCTTAGTGGGAATAAGGAAGGAGAATTAGGTGGAACCGTAGTAGTAGCGACATCAGAAAGGAGGGGGGCACATTTCAAGTTTCTAACCATCTTCAATAGTTCCCAAAGCCCTTTGAACGAACCTCTAACTTGGAATCAAGGTGGGTGTTTCTCTTCTCCTAAATTATTAGTAATTTCAAACGAACTTCAACGATTTTGGGCAGTTTAAGTTTAATTCTGAAACTGTTATCAGTAATTGGAGGTTTTGAGGTTGAAATCTAGTAAAAATGTTGATGATGCTGATTTAGGGCCATGCATGTGTAAGGGTGAAATTTTGAAAAAGAAGGTTTTCATGGTTGAAAATAAAAGTAGTCATAACTATTAGCGAATAATGGCCTATTTTTAACTATACGAATGCATTTTTTAAGGTATAAAGAATTTTAAAAAGGAGTGAGTTGTATCATAAATGATTTCGCTGTAAGATACAGCAAACCTATTAGCCGCTATGGCCATACACTTTAAATGGCTAAGATAACGTGCTTACGAATATATGTAAGATGGGAGTGAACCTACTAGAAGAGGGGAATCCTTAGCCTAGGGAGTAGTCCCAATGGTGAAAAATCCTAGAAGACCCTGAAGAGAGTGTATGTCCAATTATGTAGCCATCCCAGGAGTAAGAGCTTATGTTTACACGTGAGCGATAGTCTTACAAGGGGTTGAGAATAGATCTCATTCAACCAGCACATTATGATGATCTTATACCAAGAGTATTTTCCTAATAAGTAAGAAAAGTAGTTGGCATTTCACCATTTTAAGTATTTTAGGGAAAAAAAAAGATTTTTAAAGGCCATTAAGAGGCCCGTTTGAATAAGATTCAAAAAGCTTATAAATTAGAGGACCAATACGAAAGAGATTTCTTTTGAGTATATGAGCCTCGAGGAGGCTAGTTTAATTCGTAAACAATTCTTTAACGAGGTTAGCTTGATTTGTACACTATTCTTTAAAGAAGCTAGTTTGATTGGTAAACTATCCTTTGAAGAGGCTAGTGTGATTTGTAAATTATTCTTTGAAAACAGGATGAGTCACTACATTTTCAAAGTGCGTATTCCAAAGCATTTTGCCCTATTCTTGTTGTTTACTTGCTTATATGTCTAAATGCTTGTTTATTAAGGAAGTTTGGTTATTAAGGGCCTAGAAACGAGCTTGAGTGGCTAGCATGAAGTTTAGAGGTGATGATTTTCCTTGGGGACTATGATTGCTTAATATGATAGTAATATACAAATGCTGTGTGAATGCTACTTATTATTATGATTATTGCCTGCAAATGGTTTTGGTTTTAAGGAGTTGGAAAATACTCACTGAGCGTGTAGTTACTCATCCCATTACTATTTCCTCTTTTCCCAGGTTTTCATTGTGATAGGTAAAAGTCAATTTACTTATGTCGAGATGGAGTCTACCCTTACTTTGAAAAGGTGTCATGTATGCACATATAGAAGTAGACTCAAGAGTTAAACAACATAATAGGATGTATCCCTAGAGTTGTAAATGTATGTAAACAAAGCACTCTAGTTCATGTCATGCATATTGTTTAAAAGTTGCTCTGTATGACCATGTGCGCCAACCGTCTAATTAGTTAGTCATCATTTGTTTAAGTTGTTTATTTTTGGGGTATAAAACCCCTGTACTCCGGATGTGTGATCCGTTGAGTTGTATCTTTCATTTCCTTCTTTATTATTGAACATTATTGTTTTGGTATACTCCGAGCGAGTGGCTTGTAGAGTTGTGAACTCCGGCGTGTAGCCGTTGAGCTTATTTTAAAGTTCTTTACGCTTCTATTAATTGTAGGAATTTAATGTAAGGTTTTAAGCCTGGAAAATGGTCAGTTTTTAGGCGAAACTCTGTCCGTTTCGTCCTAGAATTTAAAAAATCATTAATGCTCCTAACCCTAGGGGTTGGGGGTGTTACAAAGCCAGTGTAAAGGTGTGAGAAGGAATAATGGCATTGGAGAATCATCGGGAAGAAGGCAGGTAAGGCCACAATAAGGACTGCATAGATGAGGTTCATCTCAAGAGGGAGCACATCAAGCTCGAGGAGAATGGATCGGAAAGAAAGGAGGCATCGCCGTTAAGAAGATCAATGCTATGAATGAGGCAAGGAAGGGCACTTTGCTCGAGATTGCAAATCTTCTCAAGTGAAAGGTAATATAGTCTCTTTCACAAACAATGGTAATAAAGAAGAATGGGACTTCCTAGCATCTTTTGCAATAGAAGAAAGTAATCAAGCACTAGATGTACCAGTAGCTACATCACGTGCCAAGGAACTAAAACCAAAAACCACTTTTGCATAACGAGCAACAAATCCATGAATTATCAAAATGATTAGATTGTGGATTCAGGTGCTCGAATCACATGAAAGTGACATGCGCAAGCTTCAAAGTATGACTGAATATAAAGGAGATCAAGTTGTGGTGACGACAAATGACTCTAAAGTGCCAATCACCCATGTTGGTAACACTTTAACTGCTCCTCGATTTAGTCCGCATCAATGTAGCTACAGAATATGTGCCATGTGCCTGGAATAAAGAAGAATCTATTATCAATGTCTCAACTCACTTCTTTAAGGAACTATGTGGTCTTTGGGCCTAATGATGTAAAGGTATACAACAGCCTCATGCCAACATCTCCCTCACTTATAGCAAGAAGAAGGCTCAAGTCTGTGTATGTGATGTCAACCTAAGTTGCGTATATAGACAAAATAAGGATGAACGAAACAACACATTTATCGCTTGCAAGACTTGACCACGTGTGCTACCACAAATTAAAGATGGTGATACAAAAGTGCATGGTGGAGAATCAAGACAATATAGTCTATGTGGACTGTCAATATGGGAAGGCTCATCAACTTCCTTATGAGAACTCTACATTCAAAATTGAAGAGCTACTCGAGCTCGTGCACTCTGATATCTTTGGTAAAGTAAAACAACCATCTATCACATGATATAGGTACATGATTACCTTTATTAATGACTTTTAAAGATTTGTGTGTGGTAGATTTCATGAAAGAAAAATCAGAGTTACTTGATAAGTACATTTAAGAAGTTCAAAAATAAGGTTGAAAATGAAGTAAGACATAGGGTCAAGTGCCTACATACAAATAATAAGCGAGAATATGCATCAGATGAGTTCTTTGGATACTTAAGAGCGCATAGAATACGATGCCAGTTTACCTATCCTAGCATGCCTCAAGAAAATGTAGTGGCAGAGAAAGAATTGACATCTCACAGAGACATGCGGAAGCATACTGCTTGCAAAGAATGTGCCACTACATTTCTAGGCTGAGTGCATGAAGACTATGGTGTATGCCACAAATAGGCTACCGCAAGTAAGGCTTGAGATCATTTCTCCATGTCAAATGTTATGGAATGTCAAGCCCATGGTAAGACATTTTAGAGTTTTTGGATGTCTATGTCATGTCTTCGTACCAAACCACTTATGAAGAGAGTTCAATAAAAAGACAATTTGTTGCATCTTTGTGGGCTGACAATGAAAGAAAGTGATGAAAGTTCTGTGACCCAACAACACGATGTTGTTAAACTCCAAAAAATGTGGTCTCCGATGAAGCATTTTCGTGGTGCTCAATACAAGCAATGACATTTCTAGGCTCTAAAGAGATCTACAAAAAGTTGTAGCAACAACTTGAGGAGAATTCCAGGGCTGATAAGAAAGAATCAAGTGATAAGGGAAAACCAAAAGAAAAATCTATAGAAAGAGAAGGTGATAAAGATGTGACACCAAAGAAGTAGAAGAGTCCATGGTAAATAGGAGCACATCATATATCTCCAGAAGAAGAAAGACCAAGTCAATTTGAAGATATAGTGGAAGAAGAAACCTCATAGCCACAATTAAGAAGGTTAAAGAGGACATGAAAATCAAATCCTAAGTATGAAAATACAACATTAGTGGAAGAGCCAAACATTAAGGACCAAACACGTGGAGGTACATTATCACTTCATGTGAGTGAAAGTGTTGCAAGGAGAGATCAAATTGGAGTACAGAAGGACAAAAGAACAAGTAGTATATATCTTCACGAAGAGGCTTAATGCTACGAAGTTTGAGGAGTGTTAAGCAAGCCTCGGGATATCCCATAAACAACGTTGAGGAAAAGAGAATAAGAAAATAATAATCATCTCCACTTTTCAAGAGAATAATCTAGAAGCAAGATATCGATATATATAAAATCCTAGGAATGTAATATCTAGATTTTTACTTAGGATATTATAGACTTTTGCAAAGATATCTAAGATATTTATATTTAGATTATTCTAGGTCCTTGAAAAATCTAGGATGTTGTATTAGCTACTAGAAATATCCTATGAAAGATATAAGATATGTATAATAGGCTTTGTAAGATTGTGACACTTGTCTTAAATCTCCACCATACCTTAAAGAGGTGGAGTTAGTATATAGAAATAGAGGTGAGGTCCCTAAGTTTAGACAACCCATACAAAGAGAGGCATCACATGCAAGAGATTTAGAGAGGGGTCCTTAAAGAGTGAGAGATAAGTCTCCCATATAGTTTTGAGAGAGTGTGTAAGTCCTGTGTCAACAATGTTGTCCATATTTTGTATGTTCTTTTGAATGTATACTAAAAGTATTGCCTTTGACATACCACTTGACTTTCTCTTTCTCAACATTTTGCAAAACGAAAAAAAAAAGACACCATGGCAATGTCGATAATGGATCCATAAATTTTGTCTAAAATTTATCGCTTTTGGATTTCTTAAGATTTGATGACTAGCATTATTTTTAAGGGTGCACTTTTTAAGGAATTTAAATGAAACTCTAAACAATTCTTCTCCTTATTGGTTACTTGGCCCATTGTCTCCCAGTATATAAATCTGCTCCTGCACAGTGATGTACAAGGTCTGTCTTTAGAGAGCGTGACATTGTAGGATCCTGGATTCATGCTTGTCATATGCTGCGTCCCTCTTTACTGGGCTACTTAATAAGGGTAATTTCGTAATTTACTTGCTCAAATTTGTAGGATCTTCTGACAGTTGGCATTTTATGATTCGTGAGGTACTTCAACCCAAGGATTCCAATAAGATTTGCTCAATTGATGAGCAGGAATATTTTTCTTTCATGTGAAACAGAGCTATAGATCTAGGAATAATATTCATAAATTTTTTGCGTACTCCTTGGCTCACCTACCTAGATTAAACAGCGGGTCATTCACGTCAGCATGTTTCATTATACAAAAAATTGATATATATAAAATGTTTACCTTTGGTACAGTGAAAATGCTTATTTAACTTATTTTGTTGTGGTTTGAGCTGCTTATACGATTTAGTATATACTAATTTACTTTATTAATATTTTTGATGAATTATGCTTACTTGTTCATAAGGAAATTTGTTTGACATCAAAAGTATTATATGCTTATTGTAGATATATTATGTGCTCACAAAGGGATCAATTCTCATATGTAAAAATAAACGAAGTCACAAAGACTAAAGAACATTTAACTAAGTATTGGGACAAGATGTAAAGTTATTAAAAGAAAAAAATGCTTGTCATGGGAAATGATAAAATGCTTATTTCTCACTTGTCACTGTATCAAAAGTAAGCATTTGTCATAAAAATATATATTATTGTTTTATTTAATAAAATTTATCACGACAAGTAGTAAATGCTTATTAGTACAAGTGGTAGACGCTCACTATTGCTTGAATTGATTACTCCTTACTAGAAATGAATGTTAAGTTATGAGATTCCTTTAACAAATGTAATTGTGCTTTGAGGCAAGATGTAAAATTGTTTGAAAATTTACTTTCCTTTAGAAGAAATAGATTCTTATTAATATGTATCTTGAATGACTCCTACATATGAACCGATTTTGGGGAGTTAATCTTTAGGTATCCTGACGTATGCGACAATAATTTTTCATGGCCTGAGTTTTTGGAGTGAATATTTTAGTACCTCGATGTTTGCTGATCGAATTTTTAGGTACCCTGCTTTTTTTTCTTAAATCCCTAAACTTTTAAAATTTGCATTTTAACCTCAATCCTGAAAAGCTTACTTTCGAAAAATCTAAATTTGTGTATATCGTATTTTGCTCACTAATAGTACTCGTCGTCCTCTTTCATCTTGTATCAGAGCCACGTGTGCAAAAATAATAATGATTATTAAGCTAGGCAATGACTAATTAAGCTAATTAACTACGATTAATGCTTGAATCATCACCTGCTTGCCCTGATCCTAATTATTCACATATTGTTCATTCTCTAGAAGGAATCACTTCACTAACACCTCAATTAAACTATCTCACTGATTTAGTTTTAGAATTAAAAGTTGAATTAGCTAAAATTAAGAGTGAACTAAAGGTGCTTAAGAATCAGTTAACTGTAGTCCATCTTTCTCTTATTAACGAAGTTAGGCATAGCGAAAAAGCTACTCTCAGAATTAGTACTCCTTGTCAGTATAAATATCCTTTCCAAAACCCAAAAAACAAGATTCTATTTCCTTTGCACGAGATAAAAATTCAAAAAGAAGGAGGAGAAAAATCCGATGAAAAAACAAGTAAAAAAGAAGGAAAAGAAGATGGAGTATGAGCAATATACTCTTGAAGAACTACAAAAAATGTTCGAGAAAGAACAAAATGTAGAAGAATTAAACAAAATCATGAGCGCCATTAGCGACAAACATGATGTTTTACCTGATGAAAACAAAGAGATCAATAATGTCCAATTAGAAGAAGAAATATATTAGCAGATGAACTTTCTTAAGCTTGATGATCTTAATGCATTACCTTTGGAAGAAATTAGAAGAAAATTAGATAAAAAAATATGGTAAAATGACTATTGAAGATGAGATTAATGAGATTGGAGAAGAACTCGACTTGGGTGAAATAGAGACCAATCTAATTAACAATGTCGTTCCTAAGCCTGAAGAATTTGATTAACCTTCTAGAAGAAATATTCATTTTCTAAGATCTAGGTATATTCCGGCAGGACGTACAGACAATTTTTTCTTCGAGTTTATCCCAAGGAAAATCACAACCTATAAAGAAATTGACCTTACCCCAATTAGCCAAACTAGATATATCTTAAATATTGATGGAGCCCGTAATAGAGAAGAAATATTTGAGTATAGAAAAAGAGGAATGAATAGCGTCTTAAATTTAAAAACTACATGGACTGCTGCAACCTTCTTAAACTATATCAAATATAGTTTTTCTGGCACTGTAGTTGAGTGGTATGATTCATTAAGTGAAAATGATAAAAACACATTAAGAATGATGGAAACACCATTTGGTATGTTTAGAAATTTATGCAAAGGAATTAGAAACTGAAATCATAGGAGCTAAACTTGACTTTGAAGAAAAAGCAAGAGAAAGGCAAAGAAAAATTAACAACATAAAATTATGGGACATGAGATATCTAGAAATATATTGCTGAATTCAGTCAATATTATTACAAAATTGGGCATAATAAAACTAATCTTGGTATGTTCTATGACAAATTATCATATCCTATAAATTTCATAATTAATGAAAAATACATGGCATATTTGAAACGAACAGATGTCATTGATACCCTTGATTAAAGAATCTTTTATCTAAGAAAATGGGTCAATGATCAATGTCTTGATCTCCAAAAACAAAAAAAAATTAAGAACCTATTTCTAACTTACTGGGATTCACCTCACCAATGGCGAACCTGAAAAAAGAAGGAAAAAAAAATTCTATAAGAAAAAGAGCTGTAACAAGCAAAGAGACGAGAAATATAGAAGAAAATATTATCACAAACCAAGTCCTAAAAAATGTAGATCTTTTAGGAAAGCTGCTTATTGCCCTGCAGAAAAAAACAATTGCAAATGCTGGGCTTAGTGAAGATGAAGCATTAGACCTAGCCTTAAGCAACAACAAAGGAATTGTTGAAATTATAATGGATAATGAATATGAAGAAAGTGATTATGAAGAAACAAGTCATTTGATGGAAAGTAGTTTGGTTAGCCTTGGTGATCTTCAAGGAGAAGAATTTGTTGTAGACAATGATCATAAGAAAGTCAAAGGAGATGGAGTTCTTCCCATAATCCAAAAAGACATGATCTATGAAAAATTCATCTTTCAATTAAAAGGCAAATATGTATGTGAAATGATAGAAGGAGATCTAGAGATAAAGGATTGTGAGTATGATATTAGGAAAGTTAATCTCATTAATTGGGAAAATATCCTTAAGCATAATAAAGATAGAAAGTATAAGTATATCCATGTCAAAAGTGCCCAAATTCAAATTACTCCATTACAATACTATGGCAAAGATATTGATCTTTATGCCTTACTCTGTGACATTAGGAATACCAAATTTAATAATCAAATTATCACAAGGAAAAAGAGCAATTTATGTAATGGGTCAGTAGTATTCAATTGCCAACCAGGATATTATGTAAGTTTAAAGGATGAATTTGCTAAAAACTTCCTATCCCTTAAGATAAAAACGGTTGGGATGGACATGAAAAAAGGAGGATATCCTTTAAGGATATTTTAGAAAGATATCTACAAATTAGATAATTAATACAATAGACCCTAAGACTAAGGTGACAATGATAGAGGCAGAAAAATTTGAAAGTCTTATATCTATGCAAAAGATCCAAAGGATTTAGTCCAATCCTCAGGAGATAAAAATCGATCATTCATGTATATATAGCTTTGTCAATCCTACAAAGATAAATAATTAAAATATAATAAAAATTGATGAGGAGGGTAAAATCACTATTAAACCCCAATTATTAAGAAGCATGAGTACAAGATCAAATTGGGGAGAAATATTTTCATCGGCTAAAGAAGAGCTTAAAGAAGATGATGCAATTAGCATGACTAGTGAAATGAGTAGAATGAGTTTTGAATCTGCAAGACCTAGTGTAGATTGAAGTATGAGTCTAGAAAAAAAGGTCATTGGCTACAAAATTAGAACTGTTAGTGAACCAATCTACGAAGATGAACTACTCAAAAACATGACTATGGAGATAAACTATGAAGCTACCAATACAAATCCTAATAACATCTATATTCCAATAAAGGTATGTTAAGAGAGATATAATAAATATGAACTATGTGCCTACATAGATAGTGGTTGCTCTGTATACTTTGAAAAAAGATCAATATTTCCAGAATTTATATTGAAAAAAGTGAAGAATCGTTTACAAGTAAGGATAGATGATAATAGCGTTATGAGTCATAATAAGGCAATAGAAGGGTTATCCATAGAATTAGGAGGAGTCCAATGCATTATACTAGTTCTATGGGCTACTGATCAACCCTCTTATGATATGATTATTGGAAATAATTTTCAAAGATTATGTTCTCCATGCACCCTGACTATAAAACAAATAATATTTACAATTAATGGTCACTGAGTTCCTCTTGAAAAATTACTTAAGACTTACACTCATTAGAAAATTAAAGTTACACGCAGCCAGCATGGTGAGAAGGTGATGCCTGCACAAAGAGAGGTAGCACTGATGATCTCATTACTAAAGCTATCTAGTAAAGAGCAGATTGTTGAATAACAAGAAAAATTATACAAAGAACTCTACTCTGACAATCCTCTAAAATTCTGGGATAAAGATAAAATATTTGCTAAAATTACTTTATTAAATCCCAACACTATTATTCGAGCTAAACAAACGGTGTATACACACCAAGATATCCAAGAATTTAATAAACAAATTAAAGAACTTCTAGATAAAGGATTAATCAGGAATAACAAGAGTTCTCATACTAGTTCCGCTTTCATGGTAAGAAATCATGCTGAAGAAAAAAGAGAAAAAGCAAGAATGATGATCAATTACAAAAAACTTAATGATAATACTACCTTTGATGGTTACTATATTTCTAACTAAACAGTACTTTTCAACAGAATTCAAGGAGCCTTTTGTTTCTCGAAAATGGATTGCAAAAGCGATTATTGGCAAATAAAAATGGATGAAGAAAGTATTCCTTTAACTGCATTTAGTGCCCCTACAAGGACATTATGAATAGATAGTAATGCCATTTGATCTTAAAAATGCACCCCAAATATTCCAGAGAAGAATGGATAGCATCTTCAAAGACCTTAATCATTGTTGTCTAGTTTACATTGATGATATCCTTGTCTTTTCCAAAACCACAGAGCAGCACAAAAATAATGTCTTGGCTGTCACCCAAAGATGCATTGATCATTGTATTATACTTTAAAAGAACAAGTTTTATGCTGAACAAGAAATTAAGTTTTTAGGACTAGAGAGAAAAGCTGGACAGATTATTGTACAAAAGTATATTCTAGAAAAAATAGAAACGTTTCCTGAAAAGATTGAAGATAGGAAGCAACTAAAAAGGTTTCTTAGATGCCGTACCTATACTTCAGATTTCATTAAAGATTTGGCTAAACTAAGAAAACTATTGCAGCAAAAACTCAAAAAAGATATGCGTTGGATATGGAAAACTAACGATTTAAAAATTGTCCAGAACTTCAAAAAGATGTGTAAAAATCTTCCTATTCTTAATTTCCCTAATAAGGCAGATGATTTAATTCTTGAGATAAATGCCAGCAATGAACACTAGAGTGCAGTACTCAAAATCTAAGAAGGAGAAAAACTCTGTAAATATTGCGGCAGAAGTTTTAATAAGGCAGAATGCAACTATCCTACGATGGAAAAAGAGATCCTCGCAGTCATAAGGGGAATTGAAAAATTCTTAATCTTTTTAGCCCCAAAACCTTTTTTTAATTCGAACTGATTGCAAAGGAATACTTGGTTTTGTGAAAAGAATTTATCAAATATGCAAGCGCAAGGGTGGCTCCTGCGTTAGCAATTGTGGATCGAAGGACTCTCTGGTAGACAGTCTAACTCGAGAACGCGCTAATGGTGATTATCAAACCGGACATCCTACCATAAAAGGAGAAAATCCTTAATGAAATGCCATTCCTACTAGAACGGGTTATGCCTTTTAGTAAAGTCCTTATTGATAATCTGGAATTACACATAAAATGTAGATCACGTTGTTGTCTACTTTCTACTGCCTGCCTAATAGCCCAAAGATGTTCCCTTTTAGAGTTACAAGTTAGTTACCTTCAGTCTCCTTATGATATCTAAGAAAAAATAAGTTCTCACGTTCAAGAAAAATGGTTCAATGAGTGGTATGCAACCTACATCGACTTTTATCATCATTATTCTTATGATATTTAAGAGTCATGGGGTACAACTATCTACTTTTCCAACAAGTCTGAAGTTGGTAGTGTTAGTTTTCCAGCAAATTCATTATCTCCAAATGATCCTGTCTTTAAAGCCTAGGAATACGGGATCGTACTTTACTTCATAGAAATCTCAGATCTAAAGTTCCCATTTTGCTCAAAACTAACAAGATTTCAGCAATGCATGTTCTGAAGGATCTATTGGATTCTTACATCTCCTGATGATCCAACGAAATTCCTAGTCTACAGATGCCTAAATTTGGAAGTATACAGCACATTAATCAAATATGAAAATAAGAAAACCAAACCAGCCCATTATCTTACTTAGATTGTTGATTACGACAATCTTGAGGATCAACGACAAGAATGGTTCTCTGATCTACTAGTGGATCTAGCTACTGATCCTACTTTAACAAGAGTCATTGGATTTTTTAATATTTATCATCAGTGTTGGGCATTAATTGAAAATAGAAAAACACTAATGCATTGGGAAAATGCTACTTTCGTCTATGACAATGAGTTTAAAGAGTATATGAAGGTAGAGGGAGCAGTCTCAGAAGATATCTTTGATTATTTCTTTGATGTTGAAGCTGGAAAATTCCTATCAGCAAAAGGACAGAAATATCTTCTTGAATTATTTAAAAAATGGGATCCAGAGCATCTTAAGCGACTTAATGAAGATTTTGATGATTATCTAAATAATGATGGTCTTGAAGATATAATTGGAGATGAAGGCATGCAGAATCTCAATAATGATGACTAGTCTTGTTATCATTAAAAGCTCTGAAAAGTGGCTACCTCATCATTGTACTATCTTGACAAGTGTCTGGTTTGTAAAATAAAGTAGTGTACTATAGCCGTTAATGTGTACTGTAGCCATGTGAAAAAATAGTATGTACTCTAGCCGTTAGGGCATCCTATGTACCCCCAACCCTCTTTAAAAGAAGCGGTTGAGTGCTGAAAAGAGACACGGTCATTCGAGCATTCTTAAGCAAAAGAGAAGTTGGGATTCTCCATTTCTCTATGAACAAGCATCTCTAATGATCTTAGCTGAAGTCCCTCTTCAAAACTCTCCATTATAATATTTCCACTTTTAAGCTTTCAATAAAAAACGTTTCCCAATACGGAACATTATCCAATTGAACCTTATGTCTTAAATATTATAATTTCTTAATTAAAGTTCCACTATCCTTGAAATAGATTAAAAACTTAATTAGTGACTACGTTATGAGGTAGGAAACGAAATAAATATGTGCTGTGCCTGATCTAAGGAAGGAAGGGTTAAGATTATCAATCTCTGTAAACCGAAAGCTAGAGGAACACCGGAGTCTAGCACCAACTAAGTTCAAGTAACAGTCGAAACTCTCTAATTAAGTTTAATTATGTCGCTAAGCATGGTGGGCTTATAACCACAGAAAGTATAATATATAAGATATAAGTAGTAGATTGTGATAACTAGTACTAGTAAAGTCATTATAAGAAATCTAATCGTTTAAAGCAAGTATATTTCCTGAAAAAACACTAAAAATAGCCTATTTGCATAGTTCTCCCAATTCTGTGGGTCTTTCTGCAATTTCTAAGAAGTTTTGGGCCAAAGGTGAAAAACAAAAGAACATGAGAGGTATTGAAAAATTAAAACAGGTTTTCTGAAGGTAGCAAAAAATCAGAAAGTCGTAGCTCATAGTACTAAAAAATTCAGCCAAAAAGGTGAAACCCGAAAAAATCATTGGCACGTATGTCAAGGTACTAAAAGGTCAATAACCCACTGATTTTTCATCACCTAAACAAATATTAGTACTTAACACGATAAGGAGTAAATGCTTTTTAGTAAATGCTTATCTTATAGTAGAAAGATGTCATTAAGCGGTCATGTACCATGTATTCAAAATTATAATGCACAATAAAATAAGATCATAGTCATATTCCCTCAATACAATTTGAATATCTTTATAATGCTAGATTCTTTATTACATAAATAAAATAAGATCACAGTCATGCTTCCTCTCTTATTTAACCCCGAATGGCTAAGTGTAGCAAGAAAATAAGCCAAAATGAGCACTTGGAATTATCCTCACACATAATAATTGATGCAAAATATAACCACTCTTATAAGAGTGGTAGTAACTAATTAAAGTATATCCACGCCTATTAAGTATGGAGACTTGTATCTCCTGAATAGGGCACACTTCGTACGCATATTAAGTATGGTAGCCATTTTTTTTAAAATTTTTGAAATGTAGTTTATGTTAAACTGCCAAATTAAATGATAATTTAATTTTGAAAAAAAAGGAAGAGAGTTTAGCCGATCTTCAGCCTTGCCCAGACATTGCACACCCCTTCACCTCCCTTCATTAAACCCTAACGCTGCTGCTGCTCAACGTTCGTCCTGGTCACGCGGTGCTGCAGCTCGACATTCGTTCTGCTCGGCCCCTTCATCCTGCATGCTCTTCTACTTTTTGTTCCCTCTAGTTTAGGCAGTTCCCACCCAATTCTAGCATATCCTCACTGCCGGTGGCGAGGATTCCATCATGTTCAACTTGGGCTAATCACCCTCTTTCTCTCACTCTCAGAATTGTGTGGCTTGAACTTCGAAAAGATTTTACATGAATAATTTGCGTGTTGTAACCATACTTCTTAAACCTTATATGTGTGTTGCTATAAATAGTGGAGACAAAATGTTAGGATTGGATTCATATCTGTATATTCTACTGTGTGGTTTAACTTCATTGTTCACAACATGATGGACATGGTGCATATATGTTAGGATCTCTAATGTATGATACTGTTTCTTTTCTTTTAGTTGTTTTTACAAGCCAAGTACAATAACATTAAATGAATAGTAATCTTTCCAGTTCTTTAATGTATGCCTTTGGTTCTCTTAGGATGCCTCTGATGAACTCTTCAATGCGAGCTCTGGTAGCATCATGAGCATCATCAAAAACATCAGCGGTCTTGTTTGTTGTTGTTCCTTGATGCTTTCTTATTGTCCTTTACAAGTTGATGTCATTCTGGTTGATTGAGCTATTGGTGGTTCTTTCTCACATTGGTGGTGCAGAGGTGAGAGTTATTGTTTTCCATGTCGATTTTCGAAGGTGCATATGTTCTATGAGTCCCATGTTTATTTCAGCATGAAGAGGTAAAAAAAATTCCAATGAAGGAATTTGGGATAGATTTCATAGTAATTTATGAAAGTGAGGCATAATATTTTTGGACTACACCAAATGTAGCTATCTTAGTTGATGAAAATTGCATACTTCCCTATTGCATTGTGGCTAGCATTACAAAACTATCATGTCTATTACAAAGATCATGTTCAGCTATTCTTTGTTCCCTTTTTTGTGATGTCGTGCCTAAATAAAACATACTAGGCGTATAGACTAGGAGTTAGCCCATTCTTGTCAATACGATTCATTATATGTTTTTCTTTTTTATTTGTATCAAATTGTCAAGGTTGTAAAAATAACTATTGGTAATTCGTTTTAGGCCTAGTGGACATCAATTTGGTGAAATTTGTCTTACCAATCATTCATTTAATGTTAGTGCTTATATAGCTTTTTCTCTCCATTCTATTTTCAGGGCCTACAAACATGCTTGATTGCTTCATTATCAAGATATATTTGTATTCATTCTTTCTGCAAGACTCACTACATGGCATAATGGTTTTAAAAATTTTTCCATGAAACATTACTCACTGGTGAACTCAGGAAAGGGTAGGGTTCAGCATTTGACCTCAGTGAATGGTGACATTTTGTCCTCACACAAAAGAACAACTTAGAGAATCATTACTAGCTTATGTTGGACGAATGGAAAGTATTGTATTAAATGAGAATGAGTTTGTAGCTTTCAGTAACCTTACCAAAGACACCTATCTGCAATGGCTTTCGATGGTTCCTAGTTTTCGAATAATATTACATATTCTATGAAGGGCTAAAGATGGCTTCTATGATAACAGAACCAATCAGTTACTCCTCCCCGGGAAATGCTTTCCAGTTTTGATGTGATTTCTTGTTATTGTAACTTGGTGTTTAACTATGCTATATTCTAGGTGGTTCAAATCCTTTGTTGAGTCCTATGTGAAAGTGCATGTTCTTGGTGCTTTCTGTTACCTAGCTTACTCTAGTCGTCTTCTCATTCTGTATCACATTTGCAGTGCTTTAGGGAGTTTATCAAGATCGGCACTTTGGTTGGATAGGTCAAGACGTACTAGTGAGATAAAATTTGTCCTATATATCTCGTGCACATCTTAGAATGAGCTGCTTTTGTTTTAGCTTGTGTGAAACATTGAAACTGTGCTGCTTTGTTGACTTAGGGAATTGCTTTAATGATCAAATTTATTTAGATTGTTCAAATCCTAAACCTGAAGGGGATATCTTGTATCAAAAATCATAATGTTCCTCTTGGGTTATCACCATTTTATTTGATGCAAGTATATGGGTGGGTAATCATCTGTGTTAGGAGTTCTGATGATGTATATATTTTGTTATGTGGATCAGGTGCGTATGAGTCTTTAGTCATTTTCTCTATTGTATGATGTTGGTTATTTTATGTTGAAACCAAGGGTAGTATGCCACAAAATCGGATATAAAGTTTGGGCTCGTGAAATGTTCATTTGGAACTATGGAGTTCTACACCATCCCATGCATTTTGTTTAGCTTCAATCCTATATATGTGTGTTACAAACGAACTTCACTATTAGGTTGTGAGTGTATACTTTATAGGCATGTTGAAATCAATTTAGTAATAGTTGTTTGCATAGATATCGTATTTTTCATTATGTGGCTAAATACTGGTTACTTTTCAACTTAATTGATGATAATTAATTAGTTCATGTTTATAAAGTTATCATACTTTTTTGTGTCATTTAAATTTTAGTCAGATATGTACTCTCTTTCTGTGTGTGTGTGTATATATATATGTTATTACAATGCATTACATTAAATATAAATTATTCGCCTTTTTTAAGCAAAGAATTGTTATTTATTTTATATAAAAATCTTCCTGCCAAAATTATATACGTTTAAATGATTTGAAAGTTAGTTATCAAATACATAATGCCGCACTTATAAGAGCACTAGTAGTGTAAGGAACGCGGGGCAAGTGGTGGGGCTTGAGTGTGACACACGTGGCGGGGGGATAGTGCCAACAGGGAAATAAGGCCGGGACACGTGTGGCAGAACGCACAGGTGTTCTGCCCGCGGGAAATTTTTTTTTGTTTTCCTCTCTAGAACGCGGCGTTTTGATGAGCCCTCCAACATCAAGTGACGCGTTTCAAAGGCATTTATTAAAAAAAAAAGAAAATTTTGGGGTTGACCGGGCTTGGAAAATTGGCCCTAAAATGGCCGTTGGACCTTGGAAAGGCTGTCCAACAGCTAGTTTTGGCCAAAATTAATTTTTTTTGTTCAATTTTTTTCTAGATGCAAGAAATGGTGAAAAATTATCTAAATTTTAGTCTCACTCCCAAATCTAATTTCCCCATTGCTGTTATAGTTTCAAGTTGTATGAGATTTCGAAGAAATTGAAGAGTCAAGAGGAAAAAATTTGGGTAAGTAATACTTGTTATGTAATTGTATTTCATTTTTTATTAAGTAAATATTTTTAGTTATATATTTTTAACTAATATATTTTGTTTTGTGTCTTTTTTTAGACATTTTTGGGTGTTTTTCATAAAGTTGAAGAATCAAGATTAAAGTGAAGTGAAGGAAATTGTAAGTAAGTCTAATTTTTTGTTATTCTTATCTTGAAATTGCTAGAAATTTTCTTGAATGGGTAGAATGTGAAATGTGACTATGTTTAAGTTAATTTGGGAAATGTAGAAGGTTCAATTTGTTTGCGTTGTGAACTTTATGAAATTTGAAATTAAGATATTTGAAATTAAATGATAGAAAATAATTTTTTTTGTTCATTTCTAAAATATGTTAGAAATTAAGTTTGTGAATTTTTTTTTTAATTGGTAGGGTAAGAAATATGTAAGAATATTTGTTTTGATTAATTTGTAATTGGTAAGATTGTTGTAATTGCAAAATATGTTAGATATGAAGTATTTGAATATTTACTTAAAGTTGGCATGATTAGAAATGTGTAAAAGTGTGCATGTTTAGAAATTAGAATTGAAATGTTTAGAAATTGAATTTAAATATTTGTTATTTAGAATTTAATTGCTTGATTACAAAAAATTAATATTTTTTGTTCTTTTTCAAAATATGTTAGAAATTAAGTGTGTGAATTTTTTTTTTTAAAAATTGGTAGTGTAAGAAATATGTAAGAATATTTTTCGTGATTAATTTGTAATTGGTAAGATTGATGTAATTGTAAAATATGTTAGAATATGAAGTATTGAATATTTACTTAAAGTTGGTATGATTAGAAATGTGTAAAAGTGAGCATGTTTAGAAATTAGAATTTAAATGTTTAGAAATTAGAATTTAAATATTTGTTACTTAGAATTTAATTGCTTGATTACAAAAATTAATATTTTTTTTCTTTTTTAAAATATGTTAGAAATTAAGTGTGTGAATTTTTGTTAAATTGGTAGGGTAAGAAATATGTAAGAATATTTGTTGTGATTAATTTGTAATTAGCAAGATTGATGTAATTGCAAAATATGTTAGAATATGAAGTATTTGAATATTTACTTAAAGTTGGTATGATTAGAAATGTGTAAAAGTAAGCTCGTTTAGAAATTAGAATTGAAATGTTTAGAAATTAGAATTTAAACATTTGTTACTTAAAATTTAATTTCTTGATTATAAAAATCAATATTTTTTGTTCCTTTTGAAAGTATGTTAGAAATTAAGTGTGTGAATGTTTTTTTTTAAAAAAAATTGGCAGGGTAAGAAATATGTAAGAATATTTGTTGTGATTAATTTGTGATTGGTAATATTGATCTAATTGTAAAATATGTTAGAATATGAAGTAGTTCAATATTTACTTAAAGTTGGTTTGTTTAGAAATTAGAATTTAAATATTTGTTACTTAGAAATTAATTGCCTGATTGCAAAAATTAATATTTTTTGTTCTTTTTTAAAACATGTTAGAAATTAAGTGTGTGAATGTTTTTTTTTTTAAAAAAAAATTGGTAGGGTAAGAAATATGTAAGAGTATTTTTTGTGATTACTTTGTAATTGGTAAGATTGATCTAATTGTAAAATATGTTAGAATATGAAGTAGTTCAATATTTACTTAAAGTTGGTATGTTTAGAAATTAGAATTTAAATATTTATTTCTTAGAATTTAATTGCTTGATTACAAAAAATTAATATTTTTTTTCTTTTTAAAAATATGTTAGAAATTAAGTGTGTGAATGTTCTTTTTTTTAAATTGCAGGGTAAGAAATATGTAAGAATATTTGTTGTGATTAATTTGTAATTGGTAAGATTGATGTAATTGAGAAATATGTAACAAGGTATGTTTAGAAATTAGAATTTAAATGTTTAGAATTAGAATTTAAATATTTGTTAGTTAGAATTTAATTGCTTGTTTTTGTAAGTATGCTTGCATCGTCCTTTTGACATGCTACCTCTCATATGTGTTAACATGTATGATAGATTTGAAAATTTAAATCCAAAAATTGTTCATTAACTTGTTGGTGTTAACTTTAAAATGGATCCTAATCACCTATAATCTTTCATGAACTTACTTACCACGGATAATTCACAACGGAATCCCGCGAACAACATGAAAATTGTCCCAAACCCTCTAAATTGGCAATACCATCCACAATATCCTCCACAATACCCACCTCCACAATACCCTCAACCACCACCGAACATTCCCCTTCAAGGTCAGAACGCCCCCCAAATTCCAAATTTCAGCTACAGTTCAATGCCCCCTCCTTATCAGCTACCCCTACCTGATAATAGACCTCATCAACACCTCGTCCTCCACCCAACCCCACCCACAATGAGGGTGGTGGTGTGGCTTCCAAGTGGACATTGGAAGAAGATCGCCGTTTGGTCACCTCATGGATAAATGTTAGCACAAACCCCCTTATGGGGGCTGACCAAAAGACAATGGGGTTCTAGACAAAGGTCGCAAGCGCCTACAACCAGCACGCTATCAATGGAGCTGTGAAGAGAATGGCGAAAGCTTGCAATGCCCGCTGGAACCGAGCAGCTCCACTTGTGTCCAAGTGGACCGCTTGTGTGGGCCAGGCTTACCAGGCAGTAGGGTGAACAAGGATGGCATTATGCAGAAAACCCAAGATCTATACGTTGATATGGTGGGAAAACCGTTCAACCTGATACATTGGTGGGTGCTACTGAAGGACCAACTGATATGGGAGGTTAACTGCGATCAATCTGCAGATGTCACTTCTAAACGCTTAAGGATCAATGCGGTGGGCGGGTACACTGAGAGTGAGACATTCGGCACACCCAACACTCCTGGCACAATTAGTGAAGATACACCAACAGAGGAAGTTGGTGGGCTGATCTACCCCATGGGAAGAAAAGCCACAAAAGAAAGGCGAAGGAGAAAGCGCATGACTTGGTACTTGATGTTGTGACCAAGGAGCTGTCAACGTTAGGGACAACAAATGTGAAGAACAGCACCATGTGGGAAAGATATGCCCTGGCACAAGAGAAGAAGGTGGAAGCCGCTAAGGTGAAGGCAGATGTAGCTAAGAAAGCTATTGAACTAAGAGACTCTTATCAGCACCTGCAGGTGATGAAGTACGAAGACAAGATATTGACAATGAACATTGCTAACATGTGGCCTGAGGATCAATCGCGATATGGTCCACTCCAAGAAGAAATTAGGAGCCGATACCGCCAAATATCATCCTCGTCTAATGCTAGCCCTTCTTTAGATTAACACCAATGTCTTAGGAATAATATGTTCTTTACCTTGTGCTTTTGTTGTTCTTTCTTTTCCAAAGTGTTTGTTGTAATTGAACCGCTTTATGTTGTGCAATGAAATATTTTATTTTATTATAATGAGTTTAATTTTAAGTTCACATCATAATGTTGGATTTAATATGTTGGATTTTAGCTACAATGTTTAATTTCATTTTAATGAGTTCAATTTTAATATGTTCAATTTTAACTATGATGATCTCTTAATCACATTAGCTTTATTGATTTGTAAATTTCCCTAACATTGTAAACTTTTGTCATAGGTACTACAAAACGAGTCACCCATCTTCTTTATCTTCTACAGAATCAACAGATGGTCTCAGCTTCATACTAGAGTCATCCTCTTCTAGTGATGACTCCCCGATACTTGAAACCATACTCAACATTCAACGTCACATGAAGTCATTAGAGTTAGCTCTGAAATGTGGACGACTTAGACAAGAGGGCAGAGCTTCATCATCCCAACGGCCAAGAGAGCAGAAAAGATTCATTCAAAGAGATCAAGAAGACGCACACGATTGCCTCCACAGAGACTACTTTGCAAATGACTCCATCTACAACGAAACCCCTTTCGGTGTAGATTTCGGATGTGGAAACACTTGTTCCTCCGTATTGTTGACGCCCTTAGTAGTCGGTTTAGGTACTTCCAGTTGAGGTACGATGGTATTGGTAGGTGTGGGTTGTTGCCGCTCACCAAGTGCACCGCAGTGATGCGTATGCTCGCCTATGGGATATCGGCAGATTGTGTTGATGAGTACTTGAATATTGGAGAAAGCACGGCTACGGAGTGCATGAAAAACTTTGCTAGTGGTGTTATTTAAGTGTTTGCGGACTAGTGTTTGATAAAACCAACACAAGCTGATCTTGATCGACTATTGCAAGTTGCCGAGGCCTGTGATTTCGCCGACATGTTAGGAAGCATAGGTTGTATGCATTAGGAATGGAAGACCTGGCCATCAGCTTGAAAATGAATGTTCGCAAAAGGGATTTACAGAGTCCCCACCTTGATTCTTGAAGCGGTTGCTTCATATGACCTGTGGATATGGCACGCCTTGTTCGGATGCCCGGGTAGCCTCAACGACTTAAATGTTCTTCACCGATCCGATGTTTTCCAAGAGGTGTATGAGGGTCGTGCTCCAAAATATGAGTACGTCGTGAACGGTTGCAAGTACAACATTGGATATTTTTTGTCCAATGGTATTTATCCAAAATGGGTAATATTCATGAAGACTATCCCTCTTCGCCAACGACCTAAGGCAAGATTGTTCGCTGAACGTCAAGAGTCTGTTAGAAAGGATGTGGAAAGAGCATTTGGGGTTTTACAAGCCCACTTCGCCATCATTCGTGGTCCTGCTCGAAACATGGATAAAGCTGAGTTGGATATGATGATGAAGGTATGTGTTATACTCCATAACATGATCATCAAGGACGAAGGAGATTCGTATGACCTTGCTTTTAACTACGATGATGTGGAGGACAACACCTCGCAACCAAATATCCAACGGAACCATCATCCATGCTATCCAGCCTACCTCCGTAGAGCATCAGAAATTCATGACCTAGTGCTACATGCACGTCTCCAATCAGACCTTGTGGAGGAAATATGGAATCTACATAGGGCGGGATAAAGCTCACAACCATAGATGTCAAGGGTTATTCGTCATTCACTTGTGTTGTATTTTTTAAAAAATGTTCAACCTTCATCGTCTAATATTACTGTTTTAAATATCGGACACTCAGGCAGTAATTTTCTTCAATGTCAATCCTTTATATTTGCATTTGTATCAATTGAATTTTACATTATATTCCATATGCTTTCACTCGTTCAACCAATACAATTTAACTCATCAATTTTTAGAGAATTTAAAATAAATTAATATATTTTTCGGAAACATAGATTACATATTCTTTCATTCGGGAAATAAATATTATTTTTAACTTATACAAAACCAAATATGCAAAAACAAAACTGATAACATGAAACTAATAACATATGTTTAGTGGTGGGCTCCATTAACAAATATTAAATCATTTGTCCTGGAATGAATTCCATTGGCTGGGAAAATGAAGGAATGCAAGTTCCAGAATTGTGCAACTTTTGCTGACATGGCATGCCAGAGTTTCACAAACTGGAACTCTGGCTGGGAATGCTCTAAGGGAGGGAGTGGTGAAAATGATTTTTTTCTCAAAGGCAAATCTGGCCACGGATA
>JAKOGI010000995.1:292500-340339 GCA_029747015.1 Carnegiea gigantea
GATTTCTTCTTTGATTTTTGGGCTAACGTTTCTGAGATTTTTTGAGAGATTTTCTGCTGACTGTTAAGTCTAAAAAGGCTATTCTTGGCTTTGAAAAACTTGGGGAGAATTTCGAGCCTATTTTTTATTCTCCAAGTAACAACATCTCTATTTTTAGAAAATGGCTGAATTTGTGGAGAAAATCATGGGCTTAGTTGTTGAGATTTTGTGGCTGACATTTAGCCGTGTAGCTCAAGCAGTTAGTGGGAGAATTGAGCTCACACTTCCCACTTCTTACGGCCCAAGTATTTCTTTTTTAGAAAATACATGTGATTGTTCCAACCGGTTTTTTATTTAAGCAAGTCTCCTCATTCATTTTTCATCATCAGTTTTCACAGCAACTTTCAAGAGTTTTATGAGCTAAATTTCCAGAAAGAAAACTGACAAAGGTGTGTGCAAAATTGAGCTTTCCAAATTGGCATACTAGGCGCATATTTGTACCTTACACTAGCTTATTAAGAAGTATTCAAAAGTAAGGTGTTTATCTTATTCTCTCTCTTTCAAAAGTGAGTTTACTGTGTCCAAGTCAAGGGGACTTTTGGATGCGGGGTAATCGGTCTTAGGAAAGACAGTTATGTGTGAGTTACAAGTTGTAATGGCGAGGGTTACATTGTAATGTGTTTAGCCCGAACAGTGAAGTGGTGTGAAAATCCTACAGAGGTAGGTCGTGGTTTTCACCTCAGTTGGGCTAGAGGTGTTTCCATGTAAAAATCATGTGTTCACTTTCTCTTCTACTTATTTCCGCTACATTTCCATTTTCTAGGCGTGTTACAAAGAGTATGTCCGAACAGGGTCTAAGCCTGTTTCCAGAAAAGTGCGAAAATTTGGCAACACAATTCATCCCCTCTTGTGTTTGCGTACTCTCATTTCTATCAAGTGGTATCAGAGCAGGTTCTCATTTAAAGGCTAACTCCTTGAGAGATCCTAGAAGATGAGTACACCACAAGGAGTACTTGAAGGTTAATCTGTGGCTCGAACACCATACTTTAATGGTCAACATTATAGTTGGTGGAAGAATCGCATGGAAAACTATGTTCAAGCTGATGATTATGAGTTATGGATGATTATCAAGAATGGTCCACTCATTCCCAAAAAGGCAATCGAAGATGGGAATATGGTTCCCAAGGAGCCTCAGGAATTCAATACCGAAGATTTTAAGATGATGGAAAAGAATACAAAGGCTAAAAAACTCTTGTATTTTGGTCTTGGTCTTGATGAGTACACTCGCATTTCTAAGTGTAATTCAGCCAAAGAGATTTGGGATGCCCTCCAAGTAGCTCATGAAGGCACAAATCAAGTGAAGCAATCAAGAATTGAGCTTCTTATGAGAAAATATGAGCTATTTGAAATGGATGATAAATTAACGGTGATGGAGATGTATACCCGCTTCACCCATATTGCTAATGAGCTAAAATCATTAGAAAAGTCCTTCACCACTGAGGAATTGGTGAGGAAAATCCTATGATTTTTGGCACAGTCATGGGAAGCCAAAGTCACGGCCATTTAAGAGACCAAGGATATGAAGAAAATCTCCTTGGATGAACTTATTGGCAATCTCCAAACGTATGAGCTCAGGAGAAATTCTCAACAAAAAGAGGAGATCAAAAAGGACCGACGCATTGCTCTAAAGGTCTTGGAGGAGGATAGCTCGGACCTTGATAAGGAAGAAATGGCCATGATCACCCGAAAATTCAAGAAGTTTTTCAAGAAGGCCAAGGAAAACTCTAAGAAAAAAAAACTTCAGCAGGTCCAGGAACAATGGCCGGGAACAGTTCTCAGGGTGTTTCAAATGTGGTAAACATGACCACATTGTGAAAAACTGCCCATTGTTGAAAGAGGAACAAGAGCCCGAACAGTCCAGGAAATAAGGCAGGAAACAGGGTGGAATAGTTTTGTCAGGCGTTTCTCCAGGGCAATGCTTGCGGCTTGGGGAGATTCCACTGAGGACGATGAAGGGACTGAAGAAGAGGATGCTGCCGTAGCTCTTATGGCCAGAAGTGATACAGACTCAGATGATGAACCACTGGACAGCTTAGCTCAACTCAAGGATAAGGTACGTGGTCTCAGTAAAGCAAAACTTGAAGATTTATTATTCACTTTAATGGATGAATGTGATTCTATTAATTCTGAGAATTGCATGTTAAAGGATATATGTTCTGAGTTAAAAAGGGATATTAGAGAACTAGAACATGAGAATGAAATCCTTAAAAGTGAAAAATTTGAAGTTGACAACAAGACACTTGTTTTGCATGAAGACCTTAATAAACTTAAAGAAACCTTGAGTATGAAAGAAGAAGCATTTTTAATTAACTTCTCTAAGCTGGAAAGTGAGTCCTTTGAGCTGAAACAGAAGGTTGAATCTCTACTTGATGAAAACAAAAAATTGCTTGAAAAATTAAAACAAGTGGAATCTGACCTCACAGCAAATAGGCACTGGAACAGGTCCTCACAGGCGCTAAATTGGCTGAATACTCATTATAACCAAGGTAAGAAGGGACTAGGTTTTATGCCTAAACGAACCGTTTACCCAGTCAATAGGAAATATGTGGGTCTACCTGAAAATATTGTTTGTTTTTATTGTGGTAAAACGGGTCATTATCGGTATGCTTGTCCCATAAGAAGGTGTGCCATGGAAAGGAACTTGATTTATGTAAAGCAAATTTGGGTTCGAAAAGATAAGCTTTGCATGTCTAAGGGAATGGGACCCAAGTGGATCTGGGTTCCCAAACCTAACCCCTAATTTGTTTTGCAGGCTAAAGTGAGAGGGAACAACCCAGCAAACAACCTAGGGAACAGCTCAGCGAACAACCCAGGAAACAGCTAGCTGTGGTATGTTAACAGCGGGTGCTCAAAGCATATGACTGGTGAGAAATCTAACTTCCTCTCACTTACAGCCTCAGAAGGAGGGAGTGTGGCATTTGGTAATGGCAAGTCCGGGACAATTGTCGGAATAGGTAAGATAGGTGAGTCGCTCTCTCATTTTATTGACAATGTATATTTTGTAGATGGCTTAAAGCATAATCTACTTAGTGTGTCCCAACTGTGTGATAAAGACAACCTAGTAGTGTTTTTTCCAAAACGTTGCTTAGTTATTAATATCAACACAGGAGATGTTGTGTTGAGGGGGAAGCAACACAAAAATGTATATAAAGTGTGTATTTCTTCTCTTCCCCAAAATAATCTGACTTGTTAAGTGCTTTGAATGGCGATGTTATGCTTTGGCACAAGAGACTAGGTCATGCAAGTCTCTCTCTTTTGAACAAATTGGTTTCCAAAGATCTAGTCGTCGGCTTACCTTCTATCAAATACAATGATGGCAAGGTATATGACGCTTATGCAAGGGGGAAACAAGTCAGAAATTCTTTTAAATTGAAAAATTGTGTTAGCACTACCCGACCTCTCGAAATGTTACATGTCAATTTGTGTGGTCCTATGAGGATCACAAGTAGAGGTGGGAAGATGTATGTGCTTGTTGTAGTGGATGATTACTCTCATTTCACTTGGACCTTGTTTTTGGCTTCTAAAGATGAAACATTTAAAAAATTTCTTGCATTTCTTAAAAAGATTGAAAAGAGAGTAGGACACTCATTGGTTTGCCTAAGGTCTGATCATGGTATAGAATTTGAAAATTCGAGCTTTATTGACTATTGTAATGAGCATGGTGTTGATCATAACTTTTCAGCTCCAAGAACACCCCAGCAGAACAGGGTGGTAAAGCATAAAAATCGCACTCTAGAAGACATGACTAGAATAATGCTTATTGCTAGTGGTCTTCCTAGAAACTTTTGGGCAGAAGCTTTGAACACATCATGTTACATTATAAATAGATGCATGATTAGACCTATTCTAAACAGAACTCCTTATGAACTTCTCAAGGGTAGAAAACCCAATATTATGCATTTGAGAGTATTTGGTTGTAAATGTTTTGTGCATAATAATAGGAAGGATGCCTTAGGAAAGTTTGATCGAAGGAGTGATGAGGCAATATTTCTTGGTTACTCCTCACACAGTAAGGCATACAAAGTGTTCAATAAGCAAACCTTGTGTGTTGAGAAGAGTGTGCATGTGCTATTTGATGAAACTAACTCTCTAATTGAGGATGATGCACAGGAAGATGATTACGAACTGGGCCTTGCTAGAAAAGATTTGTTGCTCACACATAAGAAAGGTAAGAGTCCTGAGGATGGATCAGGGTCTGGAGCTATTTCCTTGGAAGGTGGGCAAGGTCTGAACCAGACAGGGGGAAGTACTACTGAACCCAGTTTGAATCAAAACCAGCCTAATTCTTCTCGAACAGGCTGGGAAACAGGCTCCAGAATAGGCTCAGGAACAGGCTCATAAACAGGCTTCAGAATAGGCTCGGAAACAGTTCCTGAACCTATTTCGCCGAGTATTCCAGCAAGAGTAGAAAGCGTGCCTGTGGTTCCACTTACTCCACGACCATGGAAGCCCCAAAGTTCGCACCCTCTTGATCAAATTTTATCTGACATTAATACAGGAGTGCAAACTAGATCCATGCTTAAAAATTTCTGTGCTTTTTATGCTTTTCTCTCTAATATTGAGCCAAAAAATGTTAATGAAGCTCTTGCAGATTCAGATTGGGTCACGACAATGCAAGAGGAGCTTCATCAGTTTGAAAGGAACAAGGTGTGGCACCTTGTACCATGGCCAGAGGATAGATCAATCATTGGCACCAAGTGGGTGTTCCGGAACAAGCTTGATGAGTTCGGAACAGTCACTAGGAACAAGGTTCGGCTGGTGGTTCAAGGCTATAACTAAGAAGAAGGCGTTGATTATGAAGAAACCTTTGCACCCGTTGCAAGGATTGAGACTATCCACATTCTGGTAGCTTTTGCAGCTCACATGGAGATAAAGCTATATCAGATGGATGTCAAAAGTGCATTCCTCAACGGATACCTGAAAGAAGAGGTGTATGTGATGCAACCCCCTGGTTTTGAAAGTAAAGAATTTTCTAACTATGTTTTTAAACTTAACAAAGCGCTTTATGGTTTAAAACAACCTCCTAGAGCTTGGTATGAACGTTTGTCAAACTTTTTATTGGAAAATGGTTTTAGAAGAGGGAAGGTTGATAATACCTTGTTTCTGAAATCTAAGGGGGAACATTTGTTGATTGTCCAAGTATATGTCGATGATATTATATTTGGTGCAACACACAATGATTTATGTGAAGAGTTTTCAAAAATGATGAGGAGTGAGTTTGAAATAAGCATGATGGGTGAGCTTAATTTTTTCTTAGGCTTGCAAATCAAACAAACTTCAAACAGCACCATGATACATCAACAAAAATATGTCAAGGAATTACTTAAGCGATTTGGAATGGAATCGGCCAAGCCCATTGATACTCCCATTTCTCCTTCAACCAGGTTGGTAATGGATGATGGGAGTCCCTCAGTCGCGGAGAAATCCTATAGGGGCATGATAGGGTCGCTTCTTTACCTAACTGCTAGTAGACCTGACATTGTTTTCAGTATTGGTTTGTGTGCCCGTTTTCAGTCTAAGCCTAAAGAATCACATTTAAAGGCTGTTAAATGGATTTTTAGATATTCAGAACATACACCTGATTTGGCTTTATGGTATCCTAGAAGATGCAACTTTAACCTTGTTGGGTATGCTGATGCTAACTATGCAGGCTTTTTGGTTGATAGAAAAAGCACCTCAGGTATGGCTCATTTTCTTGGATCCTATTTGGTATCTTGGGTGATCAAGAAACAACACTCAGTTGCCATATCCACAGCAGAAGCTGAATATGTTGCAGCTGCCTCTTGTTGTGCTCAACTGTTGTGGATAAGGCAACAACTCAAAGACTTTTGTGTTAACACGGGATGCATTCCTATTTTTTGTGATAATACAAGTGCAATTAATATTTCCAAAAATCTATGTCAACATAAAAGGACTAAACATATTGACATTCGTTATCATTTTTTGAGAGATAATGTTGAAAAGGGTTTGATTTCAATGAATTTTTGTGTTACTAATAAACAAATTGCTGATATTTTTACCAAGGCACTAAGTAGAGAACAATTTGAGAAGAATAGACTTGAATTGGGTTTAATTAAAACAACTTGATCATACTTCATTAACCCCCAATGATTGTCTAGTTAAAAAGGTTTTTTCAAGTCAAGCATGTTAAAATTATTGGATGCAGTCAAACAATGGCACTATAATTAGCACATGTGTGGGATACAGTTTGTTGACACTCGTTGAGGTCTGATGATATTGCCCTTATTGTCCTATGTTACTGAACAACTGATCACAGAAACAAGCACCAAGAACAGGTATGGCCACTGTTTGTTAAACGTGTACAAATCAGGTAGTTAATTCAGTTGTTGAGAATTTTTTTTAAAAATTTTCTCCTTTCCCGAAGCGTGCGCGGCTGGGAGACTTTAATGCTCTTCTTTTTCGGTTAAAAGCCAGTCGACTCTTTAGCTCCCTCGCGCGCACACTTTGCTCATCAGCCACCGAAAAATCTCTCTCTCTCTCTCTCTCTCTCTCTCTCTCTCTCTCTCTCTCTCTCTCACCCAAAACCCTAATCTCTCAAAACCCAAGCTTCTCTCCAGCTCCAATGGCAACCTCCGGTCGCAGCTCCTTCGCCTCTGTGAAGCACAGCACCACCACCTCTCAAGCTCCGGTCTCGAAGTGCACACGCATGGCCTCTCCACCAGCCGCTCCGGCTCTGCCCGTGTCAGCCACAATAATTCCGGCATCTCTTGGAGGTATGGCATTCGCATCTTTACCACCATTGCCCTTACTTTCGAAGACCTTTGGTTTTTTAAAGTGTGTAAATTTGAGCTCAGTGGGGCTAGGGTTGACTGATATTCCACCCGAATTTGGGTGGGATTTGGTTTTGTTTGAACCAATTACTGAACAATCTGGGGTTGAGACTCAAACCGAGATTGATGGTGATATGTCTGTGTCTGAGGAAGGTTCTGAAGTTTTGTATAAAGATATGTTGGCCGAAACAGGGTCAGCATATGTTTCTGACCCGCGGAAACCCCAAACTGAGACTAAACCTGTGTTTGAGGAAAGATTAGATGATTTTTCAAAAAAGGTTGCAGACATTGATTTGGATGAGGGGCCAGAGACCCCCATTGAAATTGTTCACACCAAGCCCGTCCAAATACCCCAAACCAGTGAGGGCCCGAGAAAGCGAAGAGTCAAAGTGCCTGTGGAACGAACAGATCTCCTGCTTGTTCGCAAATTTAAGGCTATGCACTCTAAAGCCTCCACCTCTCCCTCATAACCAAAATCAACTACACCCAAATCCACTCCCAAACCTTCCCGAAAATCCTTCAGGCTAGCCTCCCAAAGCACCCCTCGAACTTCTAAACTGGCTGGACCTTCCGAACAGCGGCCCACACTGATTGAGGAGATTGTTTCCTCACCAGAGAGTTCACCTGTCCAGGAGAAAGGGAAAGCCCCTGCAGAATAGGGCTCACCCCAGGTCTCTCCTGTAAAGACACCAGCCACAGACAAAGGTAAAGGTCCTGCAGAACAAAGCTTCAAACAGACCCCACCAACGCTAAAAACACATTCGAAGAGGACGTCATCCAAGAGGAAGGTTTCTCCAAAACAAGTCCCCGAACAGGGCCTTGCTGAGGTTGACCCTGTAGAGCCTAGCTCCAAGAAGGCCAAAAAGGCTACACCCACCACTTCAAAATTTGCCCAATTTCTTCAAAGACGTGTGGTGAGGGGCAAAATTGTGAAGGTTGAGTACTTCCAGGAATAGGGCCTGGAGGTGTTTCTGGACAAGCTCAGGGCTCAGGGTTGGCTGGCTTTATTTACAAACACCCAACTAGGGTGTTCTGTTCCAGTCTTGGCAGAGTTTTATGCCAATTGTGTTGTCACCCAAGGTGTGGTAACAAGTGAGATTAGTGGGAAGAAATTGCATTTTGACGCAAAGAAACTAGGTGAAATTTTGGGTGTTCCGGCTACCGGTTTCGATGTGTATGTCAGAGAAGACAAATCCGTGCTTGGAACCGCACGGTTGCTGGAGCTAGCACAAAAACTGAGTCAGCAAATAGGGCTGAAAACACCCCAATCCATCAAAAAGGCTGACATGTCATCTCTACATCAGTTGCTTTTCTGGTTTATCATCAAAAATGTCATCCCTAGGGTCAAGGACGCAACCTCACAGATGCCATGGACTAATGCTTTATTGATCTGCTGGACAGAGGGGAGCAAGTAAACCTCCCAGCCATCATGATCTGCCATATTGCTAGGATTGCAAACACCACCCGAGAACATGATCTAGGGTATGGTTTTCTCTTGACTCTGGTTTTTGAGCATTTTGGGGTGTCTCTTCAGAAGAAAGTAGGGGTGTAGATGATTGATGAAATAGGGAGTAGCACCCTGACAGGGTGTGGTTTTAAATTGATCAAGGGAGAGCAAGCTGCTTCGGAACAGGGGCCTCGAACACCCTTTCCCCCTGTTTCTGGTCCTTCCTCCAGTGAGCCTTCTACTGATGCCTTGCTTCTAGACCAAACCCGGTTGAAGACCGAGCTCGCTGAGGTTAAAGCTGCTCTTGCTGAGGAGAAGGCTCTCAATGCCAAACGCCATGAGGATCTAATGTCGATTCTTTCAGTCCTCAACGCCAAATTCTCTTCTCCTCCTCCCTAAATCAGCCCTACCCCCTGATCCCTTCCCTGTTCTGTCTTCCCTTATTTTTCAACTTGTTCTCAACACTGTTCTAAACTGCTTGTCTTGCATGGTCTGATAAATTGTGGTTCTCCTAATCTTGGTTGGTTATGTTTTAATGATCTGCCTTGCTTGTTTCTTGTCGTTACTTGTTTGTGCGTGACTCGGATGGCCAATATCATTACCGTACGATCTACTTGAGTGTATCGCAGGTTGTTTTTCCTCCATTACCCAAGTGGTGGTGATTGCAAACACCCTGTTTTCACCTGTTTGCTCTGATGCTCCTTTTTTCGATGATGACAAAAGGGGGAAGATAAGGTTGACCATGTTGCTTTTCTTTAGGCTTTAGTTGAGTTAACTTCTTAAAATTTTTCTTTGCTTGTGTTTGCTCTTGTGTGATGACTAGCATGTTTGGCACTAACCGATTTTTGTTCTGATTTTTTTTCTTATGAATGGTCAATATGGTCATTTGGTTTATCATCATCAAAAAGGGCGAAATTGTTGACCCTATCCTTATGTAATGTAAGGTTTTGATGATAACAAACACAAATGTAATATATACTTGAGTGTGTTGATCGAACAGGTTCTAAATATTGTTTGGAATACTTTGAAATTGCTTAGTTAACAATGCTCAAGAACAGGTCTTAAGAACAGGTTCTCAAGATCAGTTGGCTGGCAAGACATTCCAAAACTCCAGAACAGCCTTAAGAACAGTTCTGAGAAGTGTTTGGAGCAACAAGTTAAGTTTCTACAAGATGTCTGGTTGAATTAACAAGAGTCTTTGTCTTGCTATGGTTTTTATTTTATGAGATCCTTGTTAATATGCCAATTAGAAAGTCTTGATGTAACATTCACTTTGAAATGGTTTTTCTCTTTGAAAAAAATTTCAGAACACTGTTTCAGAACAGTTCTGAGAACAGGGTGTTCAAGGTGTTTTCAAGCCAAAACTGCAAAACTGATTTTTGACGATTTCGTCCTTGATTTTTGGGCTAACGTTTCTGGGATTTTTTGAGAGATTTTATGCTGACTGTTAAGTCCAAAAAGGCTATTCTTGGCTTTGAAAAACTTGGGGAGAATTTTGAGCCTATTTTTTATTTTCCAAGTAACGACATCTCTATTTTTAGAAAATGGCTGAATTTGTGGAGAAAATCATGGGCTTAGTTGCTGAGATTTTGTGGCTAACATTTAGCCGTGTAGCTCAAGCAGTTAGTAGGAGAATTGAGCTCACACTTCCCACTTCTTACGGCCCAAGTATTTCTTTTTTAGAAAATACATGTGATTGTTCCAACCGTTTTTTTATTTAAGCAAGTCTCCACATTCATTTTTCATCATCAGTTTTCACAGCAACTTTCAAGAGTTTTATGAGCTAAATTTCCAGAAAGAAAACTGACAAAGGTGTGTGCAAAATTGAGCTTTCCAAATTGGCATACTAGGCGCATATTTGTACCTTACACTAGCTTATTGAGAAGCATTCAAAAGTAAGGTGTCCATCTTATTCTCTCTCTTTCAAAAGTGAGTTGAGTGTGCCCAAGTCAAGAGAACTTTTGGACGTGGGGTAACCGGTCTTAGGAAAGACGGTTACGTGTGAGTTACAAGTTGTAACGGCGAGGGTTACATTGTAACGTGTTTAGCCCGAACAGTGAAGTGGTGCGAAAATCTTACAGAGGTAGGTCGTGGTTTTTCACCTCAGTTGGGCTAGAGGTGTTTCCACGTAAAAATCCTGTGTTCACTTTCTCTTCTAATTATTTCCGCTGCATTTCCGTTTCCTGGGCGTGTTACAAACAGTCTGTCCGAACAGGGTCTAAGCCTGTTTCCAGAAAACTGCGAAAATTTGGCAACACAATTCACCCCCCTCTTGTGTTTATGTACTCTCATTTCTAACAAATTGGATAGGCCCGACTCTTTTTTTTCACTTGAAATGACATTACTGTCATTTCATATAAACAAAGTTTGTTAAAAAAATCTTCAGAAAAGTTTCAATGCGTAATAAATCTTGTAAAACAATATAAAATAATATAATTTGCAACAAAAATTCATGTAGAATATACGTTGCAAAAATTGTAATAAAATTATATAGTAGATGTAAAATTTAAATAAAATAATTAATATTTTTATATAACATGCTAAATCTTCGAAGACATTATAAAAATTACAAATCATTTAAACAAAACTCGCAAAAGCTATTAAAAATTAAAATATCATAATGAATTATGAAATAATTTAGTGAAATTTAAGTAAAGTTTTAAAAGAATTTATATCTACAATAATCGAATTACATTACACAAAAAATATCACAAGCTAATTAAGAAAAACTCATTGAAGATATTGTAATTTACATTCTACGTGGATCTTTTATTACTTATACGATTGTTTTAGGTTAGTTCATTAAATTTCTCATATTTTCCTTTTTTTAACATTTTTTACTTGACTTTGTTTGTGCGAAAGGACAATTATGTAATCTCAAGTAAAAGAGAACTTATAAAATTATTTCAAGAAAAGTTAAAATACTTACAAATTATTTTCAAAAAGTTAACTAGATGTGCTTAAGAAAAAGTGCCAGTCAAGAATGAAAGGCCAAGTATTCGATTTAACTACCACCAAATTTTGTTAGAATGATTCTCAAAATCTGTTTGACCATAGCAGGATTCAAATTTCAGAGACGTCAAGTAAAAAGATAAAACATCTGAATTTTTCCAGTCCCCTCTCACTATGCTATCTATTACCCGAATGATATATAAGTTACCCAAATAACTAATCTCGTTACACAAAGTTGGAAGCAGCCACTTCCACGTGTTACAATTTACAACATATGCGAGGGTACACTTTTCACTAGGAGTGAAACGATAATGGTAGCTTAGATGGATTTGTTATAAGAGTTTGATTCTGGACGACAACAGAAAGAATATGGTTTTTACTATTGAAAAATTTTGATGACTTAGGTGGATGTCTAATAAAATATGGTTCTTTGCATTTGGGTAGATTAATCCTAAATATTATGTTTGATATTTTAATTTAAGTTGTTATACGTTATCTTTCCTTTGTAGTTTACAAGATGGACTAATCTTGAATTTAAGCATCTATATAAATTTGCTTATTTTTTTTTAAAAAAAATTTCCTTGCACTTGTGTAACAATAAGTAGATGACTTAGTTCTCAGTAAGTTGTCTATCATATTGAAAATTATAATAGAACTAATGTGAAAGTATAAACGTACCATAAATGTACCAACAAAGTAATAACTCTTATAATAATTAAAACATCATTTAACATGTGTAGCACTTGAGGCACAATCTTAATTATTAAAAACTAAAAGAACTGAACTTTTCTAAATGGGGCTAGTTTATTTAGTAATTATATATTACAACGGGCATGTGTCATTTTTAGGTAACTATATAGACATATATTATAATAAGCATGCCATATTTATTTAGTAACAATATATACTACAGTAGCTAGCCATGCCTCAATCCATAAGAGGAAGGACTGTAGCTTGAGAGTATGCACGCTTCTTGTTCTAACAGCCCCAGTTGTATGCCATACATCATACATAGCAGATAAGGCTTACGCTATCAGTGGGTAGGCCTACAATTAGTTGTCCACAGCAAAACCACAAACAAGTGCTGGAGTATTAGTGATTGCCTCAATCACAGCAGTTGGGCAGGTCTTAGTCTTGGTGTCCACAGTGGTAGATGAACTCTTAGAGGCTTCCACTCTCTTGTAAATCTCATC
Source organism: Carnegiea gigantea (assembly GCA_029747015.1). Taxonomy (NCBI): domain Eukaryota; kingdom Viridiplantae; phylum Streptophyta; class Magnoliopsida; order Caryophyllales; family Cactaceae; genus Carnegiea; species Carnegiea gigantea. Next base: position 304,923 of record JAKOGI010000995.1, read on the forward strand.
AACATGAATGGCTGTTATGCTTCCTTTGGCCCCACATTCCACATAAACCTTCAAATCTATGATTTATACAAACATGTGTATAGGTCATGATTAATTGTAAACAAAATAAGTCAAAGTAGCAAATAAGCGTATTCCATTTCTTGCCCTTATAGTGGATGAGCCTAGGTTAGGACCTAGGAGAAGAGGTGATGAGATTTATACACACCTGATTACCACGACCAAGCATGTTCTAAGCCTGGAGCCACTCACAATTAGAGGGTCTGCCTTGGACATTGGTGTCCTCATAGATCACATACCCTTTGGAGTTCGCGGTCACGAGGAAAATAGAATTATTTTGGAGGATAGTTTCATGGGCAAATTGGTCCCCACGCACACGCTTTAGGTTCCCTCAGGTACAGTTGCTTACAATGGTCGATGCGTGGTGCTATTGTTGAGCCATATCTGCCCGCCCAATTGAATAATAAAAATACCCAAGCAACATGCATGATTGATCAATGTAGGAAGACAAAGAAAATTGCAACTGTACTAAAACACTTCTAGCAAACTAAATTCCCTAATCACAATAAAAAGAAAGACTTAGCATGAATGAGAAATTAGTTGAGAGTCAAAAATAATTGTACCTTAAGACTGGGCACAACGGCCTAGCTATAGTATAATTTATTTGTGCTCTCTTCTAGATCTGCCTATATATGTTGAAGTACTTCAGCTTTTGCCCATTGCATATTCACACTAGGGAAATTACGCCCAAAAAAAAGAAAATAAAATTATATGACCTCAGTGCAGGATCAGTTGCTTTTTTGTTTTTCTTTTTATTTTTTGGAAAGGGAATGCCCCAATCAGAATCTTTTTTTGGGAGGGGGTGATGAAGCATGTAATCAGATGCTTGACGGCTTGTTAATTTTAATTATTTCATAAAGCGTTATGAATTATGCTGCAAAAAGAAAATAAAATTATATGACCTTAGTGCAGGATGAGATACTTTTTTTGTTTTTATCTTTATTTTCTTGAAAGAGAATGAATCAAAATCTTTTTTGCGGGGTGATGGAGCATATAATCAGATGCTTGATGCCTTGTTAATTTTAATTGTTTCATAAAGCATTATGAATCATGCTACAAAAATGCATGTCTACCTCATTAGCACTTTTGACTGACATTTATAAGGTCTAATAATGTTGTCGAGTCCCTTCTTATCTATTACTGCAATACCACTGTAGTATTTATAATTATTACTTTCAAAAAATAATGCACTGATCTGTTAGTGTAAATTCATGAGCATTTGCTAAATGGATGAGCATTAATATTGTTTACTTATATCCTCTTTTTAGGTCATTAGGCCTATTTTTTATTAGAGTCAACCTACTGTCAACCCATGAAGGGATATAGCTTTTCTATCGCAAATTTTTTTTGTATTCACAAGACTTGAAATTAAGATCTTGCTTAAGAAAAATTAGTCTCAAACAACTTAGACCATCTTGCATTGATTACTCATAAGAATTTTGGGGCATGTTTCTTTCAACTTGTCATTAGTACTTATCATTATTATTTAGCACTAATCAGCATTGATCAGCACTCATCAGCACTCATCAATATATAGTCATATTTTCTACTCACAATTTTTTCCCCGATTAGCACCCATCAACACTTATCATCACTCATCAGTATTGGTCAACAATAAGTTGAGATAAGTTGAAAAGAACGGGCCCTTAATAGTTGTTGTCATTGCATTTGTCATACTTCCTCTTGATTAGTATGTGCAATGAGATAAGAGCTGTCTAAGTTTCAATAACGGTGTGCACATTAAATTGCAATCCCATTAACACAAAAAAACAAAAACAAAAACAAAAACAAAAATTAATTTAGCACATTCAGTTTTTTGCTCCCCTTTACACTACTTTATGTTCACAATTTTCTTTTTACAAAACTTAATTTGGCTAGTAAACAATTTGATTTGACCCAATTTCACTTGAAAATTTAGGGTTTTAAATATGACTTTTTCACCCAAATATATATTAAATGAAACCAGCCAAAATTTATAATTAGCAGCAAAATTATATCGGATGTCAACCGACTCATTGGGTTACGCACTTTTAAAACAATATTATTTGTTGCTTTACATGTTGATTTGTATAGCATACGATCCTAATCTAGTTTGAATAATGAACGATACAACTATAATATGATTCTATGACTCTATATACTGATCAGTGATCCTAGATCAAATTCATTATATGCATATGCATAATTACATTTAAGAGTTTCTTTCAATAATATAGATTTTGTATTAAAATTTTCTACAAAAATGTAGTTAACTTGAATTTTTATTTTCATTATAAACATTTGTTATGATTTTTATATCTATAAAGTGAATGATTAAGGCGTGTTTACAGGTGGGTGCCTCCTAAGATCAGGGTAGGTTTATCCTAATATAGAGACAGTATAGTCTCCTCGGGTTATTCCATACGGTCATTTGGTTACGTACTATGGTACATAGGTGTACATGAAGCTGGGTTCTAGGAACCCATGAGGGTTTTGGTAACCCATGAGGTTGTTTGCCAGATGTCCATGAGATCCTTTGGTGGGGTCGGTCACCATTAGTTGAACTCTGTTTTAGGTTTTCAATAATGGTTAAAAATGTTCAGTTTAAAATTCTTGAAATGACCAGGGACCAATGTTTGAAATGAATTTGAGCATTTTACTATTACGGGTAGGCATTATTGAGCTCCGTCTCACTATTCGAAATATTTTGTTTTCAAGTACTGACTTGTTGCATGGGAGCAGGATGTGTGCAAGGACATGATAGAAGACTTAGTTAAACTTTATTTAGCATGGAACAATGTTGAACTTGTAGTTGACTATGTTGACCATTGACTTTTTGATTATTGACTTTGGATTTTATTTTTGCTAAGTTCAACAAATATTATCATCATATACCTCACTTCGTATTTGGGGAAATGTTACTCATAACCCACAGTTTTTACAATTATTATTGAATACCCTAGCGTTGAAATTTAGTATCATATGGTATATAAAAGTACCTATATAAATGGGTTAAATAATGGTAAATTTCCTATATATGATAACAATTTCTAAGGTACGAGTGTTAAATAATAACAGCTAAAATAGTGGGTTACAAATAACATTTACCTTGTTTCCCACCTGCTGGCACCCTAAACTTGTCTTCTTCACCAGCTCCCCACCAAACTCACCACTAGAGAGAGAGAGAGAGAGAGAGAGAAAGAGAGTGAGCGAGCAGAGAGAGAGCGAGCACATAAGGAGGAAGAAGAGACACAGCAGTAGCAATAGCAAACGCCTACGCTAGGAAGGGGTGGAAATTAAACTGAGCAGTGGCAACTCAGGACAGGGGAAGGGCTTGGTTTAGCAATTGTTGTTACTTGCTGCTGTTTTACTGCTGGACAGTGTTGGATTTTATCGAAGCTTGGTGGGGTTATGGTGAAAATAATTTGATTTGATGAAAGATGTTTGATGGTTGAAAGCTTTATAGGAGGAGAGACTAATTGGGAGAATGAGAAGTGTTGTATTGCATTGCTCCAAGTGCTCCTACAATGTAGTATTTATAGAGAGAGATTTGGCCTTACCCTCCAAAATTATCTAAGATATTTTCAATTTTAATTTAATTCTCCTTTTAAGTTTTTATCTAGATTTTTCTTACAGATTCTAGGGCCTAGGTAGATATAGCGTACAATTCTAGATATTTCTACAATACACAATCTAGATTATCATCAAGACTTTTCTAGATTATTTGACACTAAGATTTTTTTAGATTATTTTATCACTTCCCCTAATCTAAAAAATCTTGAACTCTAAGCTGTTGCCTGAACTGGATGAATTTCTCCGTCGATATGACCTTGGTAAAGATGTTTGCTAGCTGCTCCCCCGTCTTGCAAAATTGTAACTTGATCTCGCCCTTTTCGACTAGTTTTCTGATGAAGTGATGTCGTATCTCTATATGTTTGGTCCAGCTATGAAAAACTGGATTCTTTGTCATGGTGATAGCTGACATGTTGTCACAGAATATTATTGTAGGTTCTTTGGTGTTGACTTGTAGATCTCTCAAAATCCTTCTAAGCCACACTGCTTCATATGCTGCATTTGTTGTTGCTACGTATTCTGCTTCTGCTGTTGATAGTGTGACTGTAGCTTGCTTCCTTGAAGACCATGAGACGATCTTGGATCCTAGTTGAAATACATAACCACTTGTACTCTTTCTGTCATCGATGCATCCTACCCAATCGCTGTCTGTGCATCCTGTGAGGCTGTAATCTTCATCGATCTTGCAGAGAACCCCAAAATTCTTCGTCCCTTTGACATAGCAAAGTATTTTTTTTGCTGTTGCAAAATGTGCCTTGCTAGGTTCACTCATGAACCTAGAGAGAATGCTGACAACATGAACAATATCTGGCCTTGTATGTGTGAGGTAGATAAATGATCCCACAAGACTTCGATAAAGTGATGCATCAACTTTCTCTTGGCCACCATTCTTAGATAGTTTCTCATTGATGGCCATAGGTATGGCCATGGGCTTACAGTCAACCATATTGAATTTCTTTAGTAGGTCATCTGCATACTTCTCTTGAGATAAGAAGATGTGACCTGGACTTTGCTTTACTTGCATTCCAAGAAAGTATTTCATTAGCCCTAGGTCTGTCATTTCATACTTTGGCATCATTGCTTTCTTAAACTCATTGAGCATCTTCATGTTGGTACCTGTGTAGATGAGATCATCTACATAAAGGCATAAAATGAGGAAATCATTTGGCCCATGGGTTTTGACATAGAGAGAGGGCTCGCTTAGGTATTTTAGAAAGCCATTTTGTAAGAGATAACCATCTATCTTACTGTTCGATGCTCGGGGAGCTTGCTTGAGGCCATATAGAGCCTTGTGTAGACGATAAACTTTGTATTCCTGTCCTTTGATGATTTATCCTTGAGGTTGCTCCACATAGACTTCTTCTTCAAGCTCCTTATTAAGAAATGCTGATTTGACATCGAGCTGATAGACTAGCAGCTTTGGCTGTACTGCGATGGAAAGAACCGTTCTAATGGTCTCCATGCGTACAATTGGAGCGAACGTCTCATTGAAGTTGATCCCTAGTTGTTGTGAGTAGCCCTTAGCAACAAGTCGGGCCTTGTACGTTTGAATTGAGCCATCTTCATTATACTTTATCTTGTAGACCCACTTGAGGCCTATGATATCTTTATCTTTGGGCTTATCTATAAGCTCCCACGTATCATTTTTCTCGATCATCTTGATTTCTTGGTCCATGGATTTGATCCACTTCTCGTCTTGAGCTGCTTTTTGAAAACTTTGTGGTTCACTTGTGAAAAAAACGGTGATGGTATGGCCACATTTGTAGTCTTGGATATAGGTTAGAGGATGTCGGTCTCTTTGTGAGCGATGTGTTGGTTGAGGAAGGTTTGGAATTGGAGTTGTTGTGGGTGTATTTTTGGGAGATTGTGGGCTTGATGAAGGAGGTGAATTTGGCTTGGGTGTTTGAGTGTGTCCTCCTTCTTGAGATAAAGTTGGGAAAAGGTTTTGTGATGTTGGATGTTGTGTAGAGTTGTCTTGCCAACTCCACTGTGCATCTTCATCGAATATGACACCCCTTGAGATGATGAGTTTCTTTGATTCGGGCTTATAAAGGCAATATCCTTTTGACTCATTACTGTGTCCAATGAAGATACATTTTTCTCCTTTTTCATCCAATTTCTCCTGATTTTCTTTAGGGATGTGGGCATAGGCAATACAACCAAAGATTCTAAAGTGTTCCACTTTGGGCTTCCTTTTGAACCATGCCTCATAGGGCATTTGATTTGGCACTGCTTTTGTGGGGGATCGGTTAAGAATATACACTGTTATATTTACAGCTTCGGCCCAAAAATATTTTGGTAAATTTTTACTTTGTAGCAAGCTTTGGGTCATTTCCACAATTGTTCTATTTTTTCCTTTCGGCAACACCATTTTGTTGAGGTGTTCGTCTCACTGTCAATTCTCTTTTGATGCCATGCTTCTTACAGAAGCTCATAAATTCCTTATCTATAAATTCTCCCCCACGATCTATTCTTAATATTTTCATATTATGCCCACATTGTTTTTCAACAAGAGCTTTGAATTCTCGAAAATATGTAAATGCTTCTGATTTTTGCTCCAGGAAATATACCCAAATCATTCGGGTATAGTCATCAACAAATAGTAAGAAATATCTTTTTCTACTAGTTATGGGATTTCTAGATGGGCCCCAAATATCAGCATGCACCAATTGAAGTGGGGCTTTGGCCCTCCACGAGGCCTTTGGAAATGGTAATCTATACATTTTTCCAAATATACAACCCTCATATATTTTTGTTATTAATAATAGAGGGTACGCCAATTACCATTTCCTTTTGTTTTAATACTTTAAGACTTTTATAATTTAAGTGCCCGAATCGTAAATGCCACAATTTAGTGCTCTCTAGTGTAGTAGTGAGAGTAACTTTGTGCTCCAGTGGCATCATCAAGGGAAATATCCTATTAGGAGCCATAGTTACAAATGCAATTAATTGGCTCTTTTTCTTATCATGTATGAGGCATCTATTTTCATCAAATTTCACCATATAGCCCCTTTGGAGCAATTAGCCCACACTTAATAGATTTTGAGTTAGGCCAGGACATATAAGACATCTTATATAAATTTAATAGAGGCATTTTTAGCTTTTACTGTAATTGTCCCTTTGCCTGCAACGTCTTGGTGACTACCATCACCAAGAGTAATATGAGATTTTATATTTTCATCAAGGCTGACAAAAGAGTTTTTATTGCCACTCATGTGATTTGAACAACCACTGTCTATGTACCAAACATCAGATGACTCTTGTCGTGTGCTCAAATAAGAATAAAATACATTTTCAGTAGAGTCATGTTTTTCAGAAAACTTAGCTTCATTATTATTTTCCCGATTTTTGCAATCTTTAAAATGATGAGTATGCCATGTACATTTTTTGCATTTAAACCAGCAATCTTTAGTATTATGATTATTCTTTTTGCATAATCTGTAATATGAGCCAGTTTTATCATTTTCACGGCTGGTTTGATTTTCTCTCCCCCTACCACGGTAATTTGATGTCCCCCCTTTCTGAGGGAAGTTTCGACCATGGCCATTTTTATTTTCTCCATTGTAGGAGAATTTCAATTTAGCCTAAAGAGATTGTTCTAGTGGCTGCTCAAAATGTCTACGCATTCGATCCTCATGAGCTTGTAGAGAACCCATTAATTGATTTAAAGTTAGCGTAGATAAATCTTTAGATTCTTCAATTGCAGCCACTATATGATCATATTTAGGAGGAAGGCTTGATAATTCATATTTTATATATAACTTTCTCCTTCATTTTACCTACTTTTATGTTTTTGAAATATATTTTTGAGTAAATAATGCAGATTTTATAAAACTTGCAGAAAAACTAAAATAGACGAATTTGGATGAAGGTTGTTCAATTTTACTCGGATCACCTACAAGTGCAAAGTCTAAAGTTCAAGCCCAAAGAAAAGAAAAGGAAAAAAAAAGGCCTAGCAGTCAGCAACCGTGGCCCAGCTTCCGATTACGCGGACTGGTCCAGTGGCCCAGTCTTATTCAGCTTCCAGCGGCCCAGTGACCCGCCTCCCTCTCCCTACCCTCTTCTTCTCTCCAGCCCCGTTTGGGCCTGAGTTCGGTTAGTCCAAACGCTCCACAAGTCCCACGCTAGCCCCATTCCAGCCCACCTTCTCCTTTTCTCTTCCTCCTCTCTATCTCTCCGTGTGGGCTTGTTCGCGGCTCAATTTGCCAAGTCCAGCGGCCATCCTAGCAGAATCAGCCCCTCTCAAATGCTTCATCTCCAATTTTTTCCACATGACTAATTCTTAACCTAGTCAAATGTCATTAATCAAGATTAATTCTATACTTATGACTAGCCATGACCATGCATGTAACATCCCAAATTAATTGGAATTGATTTTCATTAATTTTGGGGTATCCAAAGGGGTTGGATTTTCCACTATAAAAAGGGGCCATGGGTTGAGAAAAAGGGGGAGCCACACACTCACACTCCTACATTCATCCGTTCTCTCTCTCATTCTCCCATCTCCTATCTTCTATTATTTTTTTTTTTTTTTAAGAGTTGAGAGAGTCTTTGTAAGACAAAATCATTTAGGTTGAGGGGTTAAGAAGAAAATAAGCTTTGTTAGCTATTTTTCTCTTCTCTTCTTATCTCATTTGTGAGTTAAATTTAAGAGTTTTACATTTGATTACATCATTTGTGTAATTGAGTACAAAGTTTTGACATATGAAGTGAAAAATACCAATTCTAATGGTGTTTTCACTATCTATGGCCGGCTACACTACTCATTCTAGGATTAGGATGGATACTTGATAATAATATTCTTTTGCTAATTTCTTATGGGGTTATTTTTGTCTCTTTTGCATAATCTTGAGTTTATATTTGATCATCGTCTACTTATGCATCTTAATACTAATGTTTAATCATATTGATGACACTAGTTTAATTTGCTATCTCAAATGAATATTAGACCTTGTAGGCTAATATGACGATTATGCAATTTGGGCTTAAAATTATAATTGTTTAAATTGAATAATTTATGCTAGAAATTAGATGAGTTATGTCTAAAAAGAATAGTTCATGCTAAACCACTAGATAAATCATCTCACATTATAATTATAATGATCTTTTTAATTTATGACTCAATGCTTGTAGTTTGGATTGAACAAGAAACAAATTGAATCCCCATTTGAATTAGTAAATCAATATTGACATCAAAGGTGAAATCCAAAATTCTAGAACTTTCTCCTATTTGATTTCTCTCTACTTTGCTACTCATTTGCTCTTCATTTTGTTCGCTAATTCATTTTGATAATCCAATTCTGAAAATTAAATTATTCTTTATAATCGGAAAGGCCAAGTCTAAAATCACTATTGTTCCTCGTGGGACCGACACCCTAATACTCGCTAGTCTACAATTAACCTTGTGTACTTGCAAGTAAAAAGAATTTTAAAACTAGAACATAAAATCCACATCAAGTTTTTGGCGCCGTTGAGGGAACGAATAGTGATTTTTGAATTTTCTTTTCCTTTTATTTTTTGATTTTTTTTCCCCTTCCCTACTAATCTAACAATTTTATATGTTTATTCTCCACCCTTTCCCTTTTATTTTTATTGTTTCATTCCCCAATCCCTCAAAATCTAACCATTTTATTTTTGCTATTTTCCCTCTCCCTTCTAATCTAATCTAATCCAACTCTTTTATTTTTTTTATTTTATTTATTGCACCTAATCTAACAATCCCCTTCCCTTTTATTTCCTTTGTTCTTTTATTTTATTTTATTTTTATTTATTTCTTTTATTTTGCTTTATTTTTTTCCTTTTTCCCCTTCCCTTTTATCTTTCTTTTATTTTTATTTTATTTTTATTTTTCTCTCCTTATCTCTCTCTTCTCTTTTCTTCTTACTTTTGTTTGGTGATTATTGTGGTGATTTCATTCCTTTCTTTTTATTGTTTGTTGGTATATGCTTGGTAGACGTTCTTTGTGCTTAGATCTTAAACCATTTAATCCTAAAATTGAACGCTCTCTTCGCGAGATAAGAGCTAAGCAAAAAGAATCTAAGAATGGGATGGCTAAAGAAGAATCAATCGCACCACCTAAGCAACTTAAGGAATATTTCACTCCCGCCACATATGACTCACCAACAAGAACCCGTATGCCCACTGTTACGGTGCCATTTGAGATTAAGCATTCTCTTATCCAAATGCTCTCGTCGTTTTATGGGTTAAAGTCTGAAAATCCTTTCAAGCATGTTGATGCATTCTTAGAGATTTGTTCTATTGTGTCTTTAAATAATATCTCTGATGATGCGCTTCGCTTGCGGCTTTTTCCTTTTTCTTTAAAAGATAAAGCTAAAGCTTGGTTGGACACTAAGACAAATATCACCACTTGGGATCAATTGCAGCAGGAATTCTTGAAAAAGTTTTTCTCTATTGGTAAATTGACTGCCTTAAGACGTGCTATAATCACCTTCTCACAGAATAAAAATGAGCAATTGCATGAAAGTTGGGAACGGTTTAAAGAATTGTTGCGATGTTGTCCTCACCATGAGGTCCCTATGTGGCAACTTGTCTAGAATTTTACTCTGGTTTAGATGAGCACAATAGGCAGATAGTCGATGCATCATATGGTGGTAGTTTCTTGTACAAAATTCCTGAAGAAGCTTGGGAATTGTTTGAACATTTGAGTGAAAATTCACACCTGTATGCTACTTCCTCACATTTTGATTTGCCTAGGCAATTAGGAACTAAAGGGGGGATTTATGAGGTTTCACATTCAATTGACCTTTCTAGTAAAGTTGATGCTTTAGTTAAGAAATTTGATCAATTGTTGTGCATGAACAAAGTATCTAATACCCCTTCTATGCAAGATGTGTGTTCGCTTTGTGCTAGTCCCATACATGCTTCTGTTGACTATCCTTGTATTGGTAAGTCTGACTGTATGACTAAACAAGTAAATGCTGCCAAAGAATTTTCTCCATCCAATAACCCTTATTCTAGTACCTATAATCATGGGCGGAGAAGTCATCCTAATTTTTCATAGAGGCCTCAAAATGTTGAGAATCCTCAAGCACAATCTTACAGACCTACCCCTCCTGGTTTTCAAAACCAGAGATATGCTCCTTCCTCTTTCCATCAAGCTCCATCTGGGAGCTCTGATATCGACAAGGTATTTTATGCTCTTGATACCTTGACTTCTGTTGTGCAAAATATGGATGCTAGGGTCCAAGAAATTGAGTTTAAAATGCATATTATTGACTCTCACTCACACTTTATAGCTAAGTTAGAAACCCAACTTGGGCAACTAGCCATAGCTGTAGGTAGAAGAGAAGAAGGAAAACTTCCAAGTCACCCCATCCAGAACCCCAAAGGCCAATAATTTGAACAATTGAAAACTATAATGGTTCTTAGGAGTGGTAAAGAAGTAGACAACAATGTGAGTGAGAAGAAACATGATAAAGATGAAAGACTTGATGTTGAGATTGAAAAAGAGAATGACCCATCCCCTTCTCCTGTTATGTCTTACCCCATTGTGACATATGATCCAAAGGTTTCTTACCCTCTAGCTTTGTCTGCACTATTCCCTTCCAAGCAAGACAAGCAAAGAGATGACATCCTTGAGACCTTCAAGCAAGTTAAGGTCAATTTTTCCCTTTTGAAGCAATTAGACAGATCCAGCCTATGCTAAGTTCCTTAAAGACATGTGCACTTTTAAAAGAAAATCTAAAGATGACAAGTCTAAAAAGGTTCTTCTAAGTGAACAAGTAAGTTCGATTTTGAAATGTGATACTCCTCCTAAGTTCAAAGATCCTGGTGTCCCTACCATTTCATGTTTTATTGGCAATCACAAAATTGAAAGGGCACTTTTGGATTTGGGTTCTAGTGTCAATTTGATACCATATTCTGTTTACTTAGAGTTGGGATTAGGTGAACTGCAACCTTCCAACTGTACCCTTTAGCTTGCTGATAGGTCGGTTAGGACTCCTAGGGGGCGAATAGATGATGTCTTGGTGCAAATTGATAAAGGATTCTTTCCTGTTGACTTTGTTGTGTTGGACATGGACCCCACTCATGCTTATAAGCAGATCCCTCTTATTTTAGGTCGTCCCTTCCTAGCCACAGCTAATGCCACCATTAACTGTAGGTCAGGAGTGATGGATGTCTCGGTCATGAACACGAGGGTTAGGCTTAACATTTTCAAAGCCTCTGCTTGATATTGTCTGGCTGAAGACATTAAACTTAGCACTTGTTGGGAGGCAACCCAATCTTTTTAGGTGATTTTGAGTCTTTTCTTTTTTCTATTTTTCTTTTTGATCAAGGTGTGCTTGTGTTTTTGGGTGTGATTCTTCACTTGGTTTTTGGCTTTTGAGGTTGGTGATGGTTGTGAAGGTACTTTGGGAGTTTGATTGTTGAGCTTACATGGAAATAACTTCCTCGTTCTATCAGGTTATGTTGCTCTTTTCTCCATTTTCTTTTATCTTATTGTTTTCTACATTGAGAACAATGTGAGATCTAGGTGTAGAGGGAAGGCAAATGAAAATTTTGAGGAAAATTGAAATTTGATAATTTGCGAGTGAATTTGATTTTGGAAAGAGCTTGAGTGTTCAACTTATGTATGTTTTCTTCCTATTATGTGTATTTGATTCATGTGACCCATGCTCACCAGAGATTATTTCTAACTTTGACTAGTCGAGGGCCATAATTTTTGCTGTGCTAATGTCACTATGTAGCCGATTTTGAGTATGAGATATAACCCCATTTACAATGTCGTGATGAGTATTCGATAAACATTGAGTTCCTCATTGACTTTTCAATCCCAAAAGAAGAAAATCAAATAAATTAAATTAATTGAGTTCTGATTTCGATACCAATGTTCAGGTCCTATTTCTATTCATATCTTTAATTGCCTGAATATGTACTAAGTGTTTCTCTGAGTGTTATCTTCATTCATATCTTTATCCACTCAAGAAAGCACATGAGATCAAGTAACTTCTGAAAACCAAAAAAAAAAAATTCAAAGTCTCAAAAAGAGGGGAAAAAAAGAGGAAAAAAATAATCAATTGATTTGGCATTGGGGACTCGATTTTGAAAAATGCTCTTGTGATTTTTGTTATGTGGGGTGAAATTTTGTGCTTACGGTTTGCTACTGGTTTCGTTGTGTACTTAATTTGCTTGAATCTTGGCCTATTGACTTAGTTGGAATTGGAAATCTTTGATAATGAGTTGTGGTTGGTAGTGAATTGATACATGTGATTTGGAGTGGGCATTCATAGTTGGATCACTTGATTTTCTTCCCTAATCTTATTCTTATTCTTCTTGATGGTTGAATGAATGTATGCATTGTTGTTGTTCTTTGCTCTAGGACTAGCAAAGTTCTGATGTGGGGGAGTTGATAATTCATATTTTATATATAATTTTCTCCTTCATTTTACCTACTTTTATGTCTTTGAAATATATTTTTGAGTAAATAATGCAGATTTTATGAAACTTGTAGGAAAACTAAAATAGACGAATTTTAGATGAAGGTTGCTTAATTTTACTCGGATCGCCTACAAGTGCAAAGTCTAAAGTTCAAGCCCAAACAAAAGAAAAGAAAAGAAAAGAAACAAAAGGCCTAGGAGTCAGCAACCATGGCCCAGCTTCCGATTGCGCGGTCCGGTCCAGCGGCCCGGTCTTATTCAGCTTCCAGCGACCCAGTGACCCGCCTCCCTGTCCCTCCCCTCTTCTTCTCTCCAGCCCCGTTGGGGCCTGAGTTCGGTTAGCCCAAATGCTTCACAAGTCCCACGCTAGCCCCACCCCAGCCCACCTTCTCCTTTTCTCTTCCTCCTCTCTATCTCTCCCTCCGTGTGGGCTTGTCTGCGGCCCAATTCGCCAAGTCCAGCGGCCATCCTAGTAGAATCAGCCCCTCTCAAGTGCTTCATCTCCAATTTCTCTCACATGACTAATTCTTAACCTAGTCAAATGTCATTAATCAAGATTAATTCTATACTTATAACTAGCCATGACCATGCATGTAACATCCCAAATTAATTGGAATTGATTTTCATTAATTTTGGGATATTCAAAGGGGTTGGATTTTCCACTATAAAAAAGGGCCATGGGTTGAGGGAAAGGGGGATCCACACACTCACACTCATACATTCATCCATTCTCTCTCTCATTCTCCCATCCTCTATCTTCTATTTTTTTTAGAGTTGAGAGAGTCCTTGTAAGACAAAATCATTTGGGTTAAGGGGTTAAGAAGAAAATAAGCTTTGTTAGCTATTTTTCTCTTCTCTTCTCATCTCATTTGTGAGTCAAATTTAAGAGTTTACATTTGATTATATCATTTGTGTAATTGAGTACAAAGTTTGGACATAGAAAGTGAAATATACCAATTCTAATGGTGTTTTCACTAACTATGGCCGACTAAACTACTCATTCTAGGATTAGGATGGATCCTTGGTAATAATATTCTTTTGCTAATTTCTTATGGGGTTATTTTTGTCTCTTTTGCATAATCTTGAGTTTATATTTGATCATCATCTACTTATGCATCTTAATACTAATGTTTAATCATGTTGATGACACTAGTTTAATTTGCTATCTCAAATGAATATTAGACCTTGTAGGCTAATATGATGATTATGCAATTTGGGCTTAAAATTATAATTGTTTAAATTGAATAATTTGTGCTAGAAATTAGATGAGTTATGTCTAAAAAGAATAGTTCATGCTAAACCACTAGATAAATCATCTCACTTTATAATTATAATCATCTTTTTAATTTATGGCTCAATGCTTGTAGCTTGGGTTGAACAAGAGATAAATTGAATTCCCATTTGAATTAGTAAATCAATATTGGCATCAAAGGTAAAATTCAAAGTCCTAGAACTTTCTCCTATTTGATTTGTCTCTACTTTGCTACTCATTTGCTCTTCATTTTGTTCGCTAATTCATTTTGATAATCCAACTCTGAAAATCAAATTATTCTTTATAATCGGAAAGGCCAAGTCTAAAATCACTATTGTTCCTCGTGGGATCGACACCTTAATACTCGCTAGTCTACAATTAACCTTGTGTACTTGCAAGTAAAAAGGATTTTAAAATTAGAACATAAAATCCACATCACGTTTTTCTTAAAACTTTTTGTACAATTTACATCTTCAATTGTGTCCCCATATGTTCTAATTTGATTTACTATATTAAAGACACGATTGAAGAATATTTCAATGCTTTCACCTTCCTTCATAAGCAAAGTTTCAAATTCTTTCCACAAGTTTTGAAGTTTAAAGGATATTACCTTTTTTGAGCCTTTATAAGCTTGCTCCAATATCTCACAAGCCTCCTTAGCCGTCTCTGCAGCCATGATTTGGGGAAATATGGATGGAGTGACTCCCCTTTGAATTAATGAGAGGGCATTACAATCCCTCCTTTGATTTTCTTCATATTGTTTTTGCTTATGTTCATCCCAAGATTTCTTTCCTTTAGAATCTTGGGGTGGGATTTCATATCCCTTTGTTATCACATCCCATAGCCCTTGCCCCTTTAGAAGAGTTCTCATTTGGACACTCCATATTTGATAATTTTCACCATCAAATATGGCCATCTAATTATTTAGGACATAGTTAAAGGATGTATTTGGGTTAGTAGAGGCCATGGTATTTTTATGGAGTTGAAAGTTTGAAGATGGAGGATTTAAGAGTTGAGATATGAGTTATGTGGGGCTGAATTATTTGGATGTGAAGGAAAGGAAAGACTTGGATTAAAAGTTGGCTCTGACACCACTGTTGGATTTTATAGAAGCTTGGTGGGATTATGGCGGAAATGATTTTATTTAATGAAAGATGTTCGATGGTTGAAAGCTTTATAGGAGGAGAGACTAATTGGGAGAATGAGAAGTATTGTATTGCATTGCTCCAACTGATCTTATAATGTGGTATTTATAGAGGGAGATTTGGCATTACCCTCCAAAATTATCTAAGATATTTCTAAATTTAATTTAATTCTCCTATTAAGTTTTTATCTAGATTTTTCTTATAGATTCTAGGGCCTAGGTAGATATTCTAGTGTACAATTCTAGATATTTCTACAATACACAATCTAAATAATTATCAACACTTTTCTAGATTGTTTGACACTAAGATTTTTTAGATTATTTTATCATATAGGAGGTAACAGGGACGAACTCTATATATTGGCTAGTTCAGTCCTGAAATTGGTCAATGAACCAGTCAGCAGACAGGTTAGCCTTGCCAGTTCTATTCAGGCCTTTTTGATAGTTTTACTTTGTGAAATTGATAACCCAAAAAAAAAAAAAAGAGGGAGATATATGAAGAAGAAAGGACCTAAACCTGATCTGAAATTGTTGAAAATTGAACCAAACCTGAACATGGACTGAAGAATGCCCACACAACATCCTATGTATGTTCGACTCTAAAAAAATTTGAAAAAAGAAATCAAAGGAACTAAGGGAAAATCAAACCTGCACTTGAATTAAACCTGAGCTGAACTAGATTATGCCTGAGCTGAATCGAATGGAAGTAGAACTAAACTGAACCTGATGTGAGCTGAGCATGAATTGAAAGCACCTGAACATGAACCCAGCAGCACTTTGAATATGTTCCTTGCACTTAGATGTTCACTTTGAATTGTTAAAAAAACTAAAAGGAACAAGAGGGAACCGACATCAACCTAAACCTGAACCTATAACTTTTTTTTTTTGGTTTGAATTTATATACAAGTGATGAGCGTGTTATGGTGTGTGTGACCCATGGAATTAATCTTGGCGACTACAATACCAGAAATTGGATTTGTGCAATTTTGAACTTGAGTACTCAACGTTTGAAATGAGTGGGTTCACATGAGTGTGAATTTGTTTGTCTTTGTAAAAGTACTGCCATGCTTGTGCTTAAACAAGTGATTCAAATGATTTTGAGTGGTGTCCGTTGGTTGAATTTGTTAGCTAATGTGATACTTTGTTTCTTTAATAATTTTAAAGCGATTTACAATTTGCAAGCTTTGTTCAAAGCAAGTGGATTCATGTCAAACAAAAATACTTTAAACGTACCCTATTGTATTTAAAAAGGGAGCGTGAGTCCAAAGTTTTAAGGTTGTGTATGGTCAGCTTGAATCAAGTTTCAACAACATTTAACAAACTAACTGCTGTGGACTTTCCTTAATTACATGGTCCTCGTCAAACGGACCAATTTTGCTAGAACTAAACTTAAAAGGAAAGTTTTATAAAGAGTTGATTTGATCTATGGGTCAAAACCCTTCTTTCTTTTTAAAAGTAAATGAGCCTAACTTCAAAAAGAGTCAGTTAATGCCGATCCTTGAAATGAAGTTTCGAAACTCCTTACATAATATAAGAGTTGGTTGTTAGCATGTGCAATGACAAGTGCCTAAGAATCTACTTTACAACCAAATATGCATATGATCTTCTTGTGATTAAAGCTGGCTATCAACAAATTATTTTGGGAACTGAATTCGATGATATGCATGTTGAAAGTGAATTTCATTTGAATATGTTTTGGGCTAGGAGGATAATGTTGATCATTTGGACACGATTTACGTAGAAGACCCAGTATGTGCGAACACTAATTCCTAGGGAGTAGAGCAAGAACTGGGAACCCTAGTAGACCTTGACAAGGGTAAAAGTCCACTAACTATGAGAGGCCCCGGGGATACCATGAGTCGTGAGCTATGAGACTCACTTAAAGAGCACACTAGCATGTGAAACTGATGCCCAGAGAATGATTTCTATCTATTATGCATTGGAAAGTACTCTCTTTGAGTTATGTTAGTGCAACAGTTTTGACAAGGGGAAGTACTATTTGAAAGGTCTTTTATTAAATAAAAAAACAACCTTCTTTATGTGGAACAAGTTTTATATGGGCTCAACTTGGTTTAAATAAGAGTTTTTAGTCCTTCTCGATCGTTGTTATCACTTCCATGCCAAAAGAGCTCAAGTTAGTCACCCAAATGAACCCCCTTTAATGTTAAGTGTTCACTAAAGAGCCGAATGGGCTACTCTCTCCATGCTCTTCAGTGGTATTAAAGGTCAACTAGCTATTATTTAATTATGAATGCTTAGTACGCTAATATTAAGTAAGGATCCAATGTGTTTGCTACTTATTGTATTGTATGTAATGGTTTTGGTTTTGGTGATTGTGGATTATCCACTGAGCATGTGGTAGGTCATCCCATCTCTTTCTCCCTTACCCCATGTCTAATTATTCTTGAGAAATAAGTAGAAGTCACCGATTCAAATAAATTAAGTTAGGATCTCCCATTTTCTTTATAGCAAGGTCATTTGTATGAACATGTTAATTCATGAGTTGTAATGTGATTGATTTACAAATTTTGAGTATATGTTTAGTTCAGGCATTACATAGTGTCTAGTTGTCGCTTTGAATAGTTGTGTGAGCCAACCATCTAAGTAGATAATCATTGTCTTATTGTTGTAATTGATTAATTATGGAATGTAAATCCCAGTGCTCCGGATGTGTGATCTGTTGAGTTATACCTCTCAGTTCTTTTTTCTCTTTAATTTTTTAGTTTATGTACTCCGGGTGTGCAGCCCGTAGAGTTATGGTCTCCGGCATGCGACCATCCAGTTATTTAGATATGCCTTTTATGCTTTTTTATTATTGCAAGTATCTAATGCAATGCTTTAAGTCTAGGTTATAGTTAGTTTTCGGGTGGAACTCTGTATATTTCATCCCAAATCTATGAAATCACTAACACATCTAGCCCTAGGGGTAGAGGTATTACATCATAGGTTGCTACTTTTATAATACTAACTACATGAAAATAGGCCATCAAAATAATTAAACTAGTCTTTATCCCTTGAAAGAAGGCTTAGATGACCTCTGGTGGTACCTCTCCTATGTGAATTCTCAATTGCTTAAAGAAAATAAGGGATGTTTCCATATCCATGCATGCAAATTTGGGTGATAAATAGAGTCTTGTTGATTGTCACTAGGTTGTTACGCTTTATCGAGGTTATATATATGTCCTAACTCTCCTTGTTTGCCCTTTTAAAATGTGTTTCGTATGTTTGTAAATTATTCATGTGACTTGCATTCTAAGAGGACCTTTTGTGTAAAACTTGAATAGCGGCATATGATTTTATGAATTTCTCATCGTGTTATATGGTGTTGCAATTGAATAGTTATACTTAAGCAGTTCATGTTTAAAAGCAATTAGCCTAAGTTAATAGAAGTTTTGATTAAGATGCGTTGGGCTTACTCGGAGCCAAATGGACTTATTCATAACATACTAAATCCTAAAGTGAAAGATTAAGACAATTTTATAAGAGGGTGCCTCTCGAGATCATGGTAGGTTACACCCTGATATAGAGACAAATTAGTCTCCTCGGGTTATTTCATTCATGTGTTTGGGTACATACCATGGTAGATAGGCATATGCCAAGATGTGTTCTAGTATTCATGAGGGTTTTGGTAAACCATGAGGTTGTTTGGCAGACATCCATGAGATCCTCCGATCGGGTCGCTTGCTATTAACTGAATTTTGTTCCAGGTTTTGAATAATGGTTAAAAATTTGCAGTTTAAAGTTTTTGAAATGACAGGGGAAAAATGATTTCGAACTATTTGAAAGTTTCCCTTTCACCCGTAAATGTTTGAAATGAATTTAAGTGTTTTACCATTAGGGGTAGGCATGATTGAACTCTGTCTCACTATTCGAAATGTTTTGTTTTCAAGTACTAACATGTTGCATGAGAATGGTATGTGAGCGAGGCCATAATAGAAGTTTTAGGTGAACTTTATTTAGCATGGAATAATGTTGGACTTAGAGTTTATTACATTGACCATTGACTTTTTGATTGTTGACTTCAGATTTTATTTTTGCTAATTTCAATAAATATTATACCATATACCTCACTTCACATTTAGATAAATGTTATTCGTAATCGATTGTTTCTGGAATTATTATTTGACCCTCATAACCTTCAAACTATTGTCATACAGCATCTAAAAGTACCTACGTAAGGGGGTTAAATTGGTAAATTTCCTACATATGATAACAATTTCTAAGGTAAGGGGGGTTGAATAATAATTCCCGAATAGTGGGTTATAAATAACACTTACCTTTCTGTCGACGGGGTATATGGTAATAATTCATTTCCTTTTGCTTTGTATCTCATAATGAAATAAGGCAGTGATGCCTACTAGGTTATTTTCTAGTGCATTAAGTAGGCTAAACATTAGAATAAAAATGAAATAGAATTTTCGGGGCGTCACATATGTGTGTGTGTGTGTGTGTGTGTGTGTGTGTGTGTGTGTGTGTGTGTGTGTGTGGGCGTGTGTATGTATGTATGTACGTGTATATTATATATATATATATTATATATATATATATATATATATATATATATATATATATATATATATATATATATATATATCTATATATATATATATATTATATATTATTATATATATACACACATATATATAAATATATGTGTGTGTGTGTGTGTGTATATATATATAGATATATATATATATATTATATATATATATATATATATATATATATATTATATATATATATATATATATATATATATATATATATATATATATATATATATATATGCTATAGAAAATGTAGCAACTCGTAATTAAATTTTGTTTTCTCCCTGCTGACATTTTAGGAACCCTTCCACAATTTACTCATACTTACATTTCCAATTTGTTGTTGCCACTTGCTACTACTATGGAGTTTTGCTGTTTCGGCTGTTTGCTGCTACAATTACATTGCTGTTGTTTTAAATATCATACATTATTTGCATATGTTCAATTTAAGTGTAAATTTGCACAAAAATTTATGTCGCAAAAATGGAAAGCAATAGTGCCTTTTCTTTTCTTATGGATAAGCAATGACACATTAGGTACAGCATCCAGCCTTCATAGTGTAACACCCCTACTCCTGAGGGCTAGTGATGTTAGTGATTCTAATTTTTTGGAACAAAATGGATAGAGTTTTGCCTAAATATTGAGCATAACTTAGACTCAAAGCCTTACATTAGGTACCTGTAACAATAAAACATAAAGAATACATCTAACAAGGTCAATGGCTATGCGCCAGAACTCACAATCCCACGGGCCACACGCTTGGAGTACATAAGCTATAAGGTTGAATAAAGAAGAAAGGAATAACGATACAACTCAACAGATCATACGCCCAGAGCACTGGGGTTACATCCGAAAAACAAAACAAAATTTCTCCCACTATAACGACTGAGTATTCAGATGGTAGGCCTACATGGCCATTCAGAGTGACTGCTAGCCAATATCCATTATATGAACTATAGTAATTAACTTAATATATATCTTAGAACTTACAAATGCATCATATTATATCATTTAACTCATGAATCAATGTATTTTTACATATGATTCCTTTTTCAATACCAAATCGGTGGTTCTGTCCGAGGACTTTTACCTGTCTTCTCCAAACGTGGGGGAAAAGGGAATTAAAAGGGGATTAGCTATCACACACTTAGTGAATGATTCTCAACCCAAAAAAAAAAAAAAACAATTGCATACAATACTTTTAAGTAGCATCCACACACAAATGACATTTAATGTCACATACTAAACAAACAAGCCCATCCATATCCGACAATATCCCAATAACCCCAGAATTCATAGGGCATCCTTTCCCCTCCTTTGTTGAACAAATGAAAGACTTAACATTGATTAACCAACAACTCTCATATTTTAGCAATGACAACCACACATTACACTTACTTGACATCACATAATATGCACCCATGCCCCAATAGCAAGCTGACTCATGCGAAAATCTAGGCATTGAGGATAGTAGTCCGTTCAGTACACATAAGCACTTAACATCAAAGAGTTTAACTAGAGTTACCAGTTGGAGTTATTTTAGTAAGAAAATGGGATTTAGCACATAAAAGGCTAGATCCCTTAATCAACAGTGCCGTAAGCACACGGGTGTTCGTAGTATAGATAAAGATATCGTTCCTCAGGAACTAAAGTAATCTATCGAGCCCAGTCTTGTCAGAATATGCTAAGCACAACTCAATTTCAAGTGGATTCGATTAACTACCATAAATAAACTTGTTTAGATCAATAAGAGAAAAACATCCAGGAATTTTTGCAGCTATGGAAGAGAATTGGATCAGAACGAATAAACATGTGCTATTCTCTAACTGGTTAATTCCGAGGAATTGTAATCTTATCAAGAAACTTGATCTATTCTTTTGAAATTAATCAAATTTGCCTAAACTAAGCAAACATCGCTCTTTCAAACTAATTTGACTTAATCCAAGTTTAATATATTCGATTACTTACTAGCCCTCCTAGTGCATAAATCTCTCTTTCGAGACGAAGTTATGCTATGTCTAATCAAGCAGTCCAACAACTAAATGTTGTCTTTCAAATGTTCACTCAATTGTTTCAAATGTGCAAGTAAATTTTGGCCAAAAATCAACTCACAGCATGTCAAACACTTGATAAAATGAAATCAAACCAAGCATGAAAATAAGCACAATTCTTTAAAAGTCAAAGTATGATCCAATAACAATTCTGAAAAGTACTAAATTCCTAGACTAAGAAAACTACTCAAACATTATTAAAGATAAACTAACTAAAAAGATCGATGAAATCTTAAGCCGAAAGGACTCGACTGAAATGGCCTCCACCAAGGGCTTCAGAACCGCCTCAGAATCAAACTCTCTCACACTCAAAACTCACTCAGAACTATACTAAGAACAAAATTATAGAGAAAACTAATCTAAACTAAACTACTTGCTTTGCTTTAGAAATGAGTTGAAGTTGAGTGCGCCTTGAAATGCAACAGAACATCCCTATTTATAGAGAACTTCAATTGATCTCAGCCACACAGCCAAGGGAAAACGAAGAGGCAATAATTACAAGCACACCACAGTCCATAGGCTCCACCACGGGCTGACCATGTCTGTGCTGGATTTGGAATTTTGCTCTTTCTTTGCTCTATGGTCATAGTAACTCATGAATGACCCTGGGGGAGGCCAAAACACAACCATTAAAGGGCAAATGTTGGGTAAAAAGACTGAAAATCCTATAAAACACATAAAACAACTATACTCAAGCATAAATCGAGAATATGAGAGTAAATAACATCATTAAGTACAAAATTCTCCTAAAAATGAGGCAAAACAGCCCTAGAAAGATGTACATATGAAGCACTTATCAAACTCCTCCATGATTAAACTGTTGCTTGCCCTTAAGCAACGCAAGGATTAAAGATATGCAGAGCCTCTTCAAGATAGACATAGATAACATTCAATGGTAAGGATGATCCAAAGGTAGCCCAAAAAGATGCAAAAATATCATTAACGAATAGAATAGGGAATGAAATTTCAAAAACGTTTTATAGACCATAATGCAAAACTTGAACCATTCGCCTTCCAAATTGTCAAACACAATCATTTTAGCACACGAAACGAGTAAAACTAGCAAGGTTGGTAGAGCCTCACTATAGTTATGTGGCACTCAGCACTCATGTGTTTGATAATGTATATATAAAGGTTCTCTCAATTCTCATTCCTTTGACACAAATCTACCATAAGCTTGACAAAATTCTCAAATTCGCCACCACTAAAATGTAAATACATTAAACAATTATGAGGACTTTCACAGGGATGTAACGGGGCTTAGGGCAAAGGTAAAAGGGGAACAAATATTATTATTTTTTTTGTTTTTTGGAAATAAGGAGGTAAAAGCCATAGACTAAGTGCTTAAGCAATTTTGATGCATCATACTGCATCCTCCTCGAACCATATGAACTCATCAACAAAATAAACCCCAAAATGAAAAGAGATAGAGTCAAAAATCACAAATATCTTACATTCCCACCAAGGTTGATCACTTTCTTCGAAATTTTTTTCTTTTTTTTTTTGGTTGATTACTTTCAAAGATGAATATCCAAGGGAATTCCATAACGAACTTTAAAATCGAACTCTTCTCTAAACTTTACATAATAAAACAGGGATTTATTAAATGTTTGCATCCTTACACCAAACAGCCAAAATTCATAACAATCCACCTTGGTAATGCCCTATCAAACTTGATGCAAAAGAATGTAACGCTCCTCTAGCCTTGGCTTAAGGGTAGGACAAGTATTTGGCCATGGTCTAAAAGTAGGGGTTCAAATTAAGAGAAACGGTTACAGGCTCAAAGGGGCTAGCAAAGGATACAATACATAACAAGGGTGACTATTTAGCGATGGGTTTCAAATAAATCAAAGAAAGAAAAATGCCTCAACCATATTGCCTAAATGCATATGCGAAATGTGGTCTTGAATGAGAATCAAGGCAAGTTCTAGAGAAATGATATCAAGGAAGAGTCACACATGAAAGAAAATATGAGACTACTAATGATAAATAGTATCTAAAGGCTGAAAGTCCTATGGGACATCTATCACAGTCAAAACTAGCTCACTAGCCCACATGCCAGAAGTTTATATAAAGATTCATGGGGAAAATCAATTCGCATTCAACATATGGTCAAAACATGGAATTCAGTTCGAAAATTTATGCACAAACTTTTATGCACAATCTGAGCGAATCAAAGGATCAAACTAACCAAAGAAAGCTACCAAATCTATAAAGATCATCATTTTTAATTTTTATTATTTTTTTTGTTTTTATTATTTTTTTTTGCGTTTTTTTATGCATGCATGCTCCTGCAAACAATGCAAACTAAAATGCAAAAGAAACTTACAAAAGAAAGAAATTAAAATGCAACCTAGAAGAAAACTAAATGCACTACTTAAAACAAAACTACCAAAACTACCACTAAAAATATATGCAAAGCAAGAACAAACAAACACACACCAAACAAAAACAAAAAAAAAAAGGCATCAGACGCCAAATGTAATAACTAACTCTGCCATGCTTGAGTCACCCATTACCCTCAATGTGGGCACATCATAAAGGGGAAGGGAGCAGCAGAAATCAGAATCAGAGAGGAGGAGGTTACCAAAAAACTTTGCGACACTTGCCCCTTTCTTCTATGGTTGAACCGGATCAGAGAGCACATGAACATTGATGTTTTCCATTGGTTGTCCCACTAGATATGGCTTCAATTGCTGTCTATTAACTGTGAAAGCTTCGGTAGACTCACTCTGTATCTCCGCTGCTCCACTGGGTTGAACTTTGGTAACGGTAAATGGTCCCGATCATCGGGATTTGAGTTTACCCGGAAACAATCTCAACCTTGAGTTGAATAGGAGGGCCATATCACCTTTTTCAAAATGCTTCGTCACATTGTGTTTGTCATGCCAATTTCTTAGTTCACTCTTTGTAAATACGTGAATTCTCATAAGCCTCTAACCTTAGTTCGTCGAGCTCATTTAGTTGCAGGAATCTTCGTTCTTCTATTGCTTTGAGATCAAAATTGAGCGTCCTTATAACCCAATAGGCCTTATGCTCCAGTTCCATTGGCAAGTGACAAGGTCGCCCAAACACTAACCGGTATGCTGTGGTGCCTGGAGGAGTCATATAAGCTGTTCGGAATGCCCATAGAGCATACCAAGCTTCAAGGACCAATCTTTGTGGGACTGATCCACCGTTTTTTCCAATATGCTTTTCAATTCTCTATTCGAGAGTTCCACCTACCCACTTATCTGGGAATGATAAGGCGTAGCGACCTTAAGAAATATCCCATTTTTTTTTAAGAGCGACTCAAGGGGTTTGTTGTAAAAATGTGAACCGTTGTCACTTAGAAGAGCTCTCGGTGTGCCAAATCGTATGAAAATATTTTTCTTCAGAAATTTAAGGACAACTTTGGAGTCATTTATCGGCGATGCAATGGCTTCTACCCACTTGGAAACATAGTCAACTGGTGCAAGGATATAAAAGTTTTTATGGGAAGGAGGAAAATGACCCATGAAATCAATCTCCCATGCATCAAACAACTCTACTTCGAGTATGCCAGTTTGAGGCATTTCATGCCTCTTGGAAACGTTCCCTGCTTACTGACATCTGTCACATGTTATGATAAATTTCCTTGTGTCCTTAAAGAGTGTGGGCCAATAGAAACCTGCTTGGAGTACTTTCGTAATGGTTTTATCTGGTCCAAAGTGACCACCATAGGTTGAGACATGGCAGTGGTGTAAGACACTATGGATCTCTTCTTTAGGCAAGCATCTTCTATAAATCCCATCTCCGCATAGCTTATAAAGGAAAGGGTCTTCCCATACATAGTATTTGGCATCCGTAAAGAACTTCTTTTTTTGTTGGTAGGATAATCCTGGAAGTAACATGCCGCACACATTGAAGTTAACCATATCAGCATACCATGGAGCACCTTGTTGGGATATAGCTAATAACTGCTCATCAGGGAAAGAATCATCAATGGGAAGCTCTCCACTAAGAGTGGACTCTGGGCCTAGACGAGATAGGTGATCTGTAACCACATTTGCCAATCCTGCCTTGTCTTTGATTTCTAAATCAAACTCTTGAAGGAGGAGGACCCATCGGATGAATCGAGGTTTAGAATCAGATTTCTTCAATAAATGTCTCACAATGGCATGATCCGTGAAAACTATGACCTTGGAATTGATCAAATAGGACTGAAAATTTTCCAAGGTAAAGACAACTGCCAAGAACTCCTTTTCGGTCGTGGCATAATTGACTTGAGCCTCGTCAAGAGTGCGGATTGCATAGTATATGGCATATGGTTTATTATCCTTGCGCTGACGAGGGTAGTGATTAACGCCACTTTTAATCTGTGAAAAGCACTCAAGCATTCTTCATTAAACTCAAAAGGCACATCCTTGACAAGCAATTGGGTGAGAGGTTTTGCAATCCTTGAAAAATCTTTTATGAACCGTTGGTAAAAACCAACATGTCTAAGAAAACTTCTCACACTTTTTCCAGAAGTTGGTGGCGACAACTTCTCAATTACTTCTACCTTTGCTTTGTCAACTACAATACCTCTGTTAGAAACAACACGACCAAGGACAACTCCTTCTTGCACTATAAAATGACATTTCTCCCAATTCAAGACTAAATTCACATCTTCACATCTTTGTAAAACCTTAGATAAGTTATTTAAACAATGGTCATACGTTGTACCATACACAGAAAAATCATCCATAAAAACTTCCATTATACCCTCAATAAAATTTGAAAAGATAGCTATCATGCAATGTCGAAATGTGACAAGGGCATTACATAACCCAAATAGCATTCGTCCATAAGCATACGTGCCATATGGACATGTAAAGGTAGTCTTTTCTTGGTCATTTAGGTGAATAGGAATTTGAAAGAATCCCGAGTATCCATCCAAGTAGCAAAAATATGAGTTCTTTGCCAATCGTTTAAGCATTTGGTAAATGAAGGGAAGGGGAAAATGGTCTTTGCGGGTGGCTTTATTCAATTTTCAATAATCGATACACATAGGCCACTATGTAATAGTCCTAGTAGGGATTAGCTCATTATTCTCATTTTTTACAACAGTCATTCCTCTTTTCTTAGGTACTACATGGACCGAGCTTACCCACGCACTATTTGAGATCGGGTAGGTAATGCTGACTTTAAGCAACTTCAAAATTTCCTTTCTAACCACTTCTTGCACGCTAGGGTTTAATCTCCTTTGGCATTCAATTGACGGCTTATAATCGTCCTCCATCAAGATTCAATCTATACACAGGGAAGGATGAATCCCTTTTAAGTCGTCTAGGGTGTATCCTATGGGTTTACAATGCTTATTCTAAGTAAAGAGTCAACCTGGGTAGCATTCAAATTTGCATTCACAATCACAGGATATGTAGATTTTGGTCCAAGGAATTCATACCTCAGTGATGAAAGGAGTAGCTTTAACTCTACCTCGGGAGCTTTTGCCCAATCAGACGAGGGTTTATTTTCATCTTGCAATAATTCCATCTTAGTAGAGGAAGGCAGAATTGGTGGAGAGGCTTCTAACAATTTAGCATATTCGGCTACTTCGGGGTTTTCATCCTCAGTAGTGCTATTATTCAATATCAAGTCCTCAAGTGGATCATTAGAATTAATGTTAAATGTGGTTTCTTATATTAAACTATCAACCACATCAATGTTATTACATTCATCAGAAACAGAAGAAACTTAGCAGCTTTTAGTAAATTAAATTCTACATGAAATCACCCACATTGAAAGTTAATATACCGTTTTTTACATCAATATGGCACCCTACAGTGGACAAAAATGGCCTCCCGAAAATGATTGGGGTCTGTGTGTCCTCTTCAATTTTTATAATCACAAAGTCCACTGGTACGTATAAATATCCTACTTTTATTGGGACATCCTCCAAAATACCCATAGAGTATTTTACAGAATGATTCGCTAACTACAAGGAGATAGTAGTTGGTCTTAACTCTACTAATTCCAGTTTTTCACATGGAGAAAGGTGCATCAAGCTTACACTGGACCCTAGATCACACAAAGCACGGTTTATAGACACATTCCTTATTAGGTAGGGAATTGAAAACTGCCAGGATCCTTTAATTTAGTAGGAATCTTATTTTGAATTGCTGCACTGCATTCTTTAGTCAAAGCTACCATTTCATGTTCTTCTAGCTTTCTTTTATTAGACAGGATTTCATTCAAGAATTAGCACATGAGGGCATTTAGGTTAAGGCTTTAGTAAATGATATGTTTATGTAGAGTTTCTTAAGGACGTCTAAAATCTTTCCAAATTACATATCAAGTTTTGCCTTAGCCATCATTTGAGGAAATGGTAAAGGTGGTATGTAGGGCTTTGGAGAAATGGCCTTGGGTTCCTTAGGAAACTCGTCAGGCTTATGCGTGACATCATCAATTATTTCCTTAGAAGGCGAAGATATTTCTTTCTCAACATTCCCGACATGCTTATTCTTATCTTATGAAGATTCATCGTGGGTAATTTCCTTAGGCCTTTCTAGTTGCTTGCCTCTTTATAGAAGCATTGCATTGCATTGCTCCTTTGGGTTAAACTCAGGTTCACTAGGTAGTCTATCCGAGGGCGTCGATGAAAAAGTATCTTTCTGGGCAATCTGGGTCTCTAACTTCCTATTATGAGTTGTAAGCACATCAACCTTGGAGGCTAATTTCTTTATGTACTCATCTTGTTTCTGTAGTGCCATAAGCATGTTTTCCATTATTAACTCTAAATTTGATTTTTGGCGCATCTGAGAAGGGAATGGGGGTCTTTGAAAATCAAGGGGTACTCTATCATTCATAGGGGGCATATTCACAGGGTTTGGATTCGACTTATAGGAGAGATTCTTTCAAATTGGATCATAAGTATTAGAATAAGGGTCATTGGTTGGTCTTGGGTTGAAATTTTGAACATAATTAACTTCATCGAGACCCTGAGAAA
This sequence comes from Carnegiea gigantea, assembly GCA_029747015.1. Taxonomy (NCBI): domain Eukaryota; kingdom Viridiplantae; phylum Streptophyta; class Magnoliopsida; order Caryophyllales; family Cactaceae; genus Carnegiea; species Carnegiea gigantea. Next base: position 333,873 of record JAKOGI010000995.1, read on the forward strand.
AGAGACTCCCAACTGGACAGTGCAAAGATATATGCTCACTTGAATCACAAATCTCACAAGGGGACCGGACACGAGAGTTTACAGCATTAACGTTCAGTTGGTTCAATCTTTTAGTCATATCATCTACTTTAGCAAAAAGTAAAACAAAAGCATCAACTTCAAGCTTACCTCCAACCTACCTGAGTTGGGCTCATTCAGTGGACCATTGAAAGTTATTAAGCGCTATGTCCTCAATAAGGTTATAGGCTTCATCCTTGATCTTGCTCATTAGAGTTCCTCTTGCTGTCGCATTGATAGTGGACCTCATAGCTTAGGTCACACTGTTATAAAAAGGCCTAGATAATCATCCAGCTCTGAAGACCACGATGGGGGCACAACCGCAGTAAATCTTTAAAATGCTCCCAGGCTTCATAGAGCATCTCATCCTCTTTTTGCAAGAAGTTGGTGATTTGATTTCTCAAGCTCAATGTCTTGCTTAGAGGGAAGAATTTGGCGAGGAAAGCTCTTGTCAACTCATCCTAAGTATTTATGCAACCAGACGGCAAAGAATGCAACCAAGCCCTCGCTTTATCCCTCAATGAGAAAGGGAATAAGTATAGGAGAATCGCATCACTGGAGACTCCGTTTGACTTTAGCATATGGCACACCTTTAAAAAGACTGAGAGGTGTAGATTCAGATCTTCCAAAGGAGTTCCGCCGAACTGAGATTACTACACCATGGAAATAAGTGCTGGCTTAAGTTCGAAGTTGTTGGCATCTACAGCAGGCCGAGCTATGCTTGAGGTGATCCCTTGGACTACGGAACTAATGAAATCATAAAGGGTCCATCTTTCTTCACCTGCCATGTTTGGATTCCTTCTTGCCTCACGCCTTTGTTCTTCGATCCTTTGCTTTTTCCTTCTTAAGCAAAAAGTCCTTTCGATCTCTGGATCGGGCTCGTACAAAATCAGGCTTCGCATAAACTAGGAAAAATTCTTGCAAGCACTTTCATCAACACTACCAGCGCGATTAAACAGGAAAAAGATAAATAATAAGAAGACAAAATGAAACAAAACAATAAAAATGCTTAGTCATGTTCTTAAGACAATCCTCAATAGATAGCTGTTTAGTCCCTGGCAACAGTGCCAAAAACTTGATCAACACTGCCGCAAGCACACGTGTGTTCGTAGTATAGATAAAGATATCGTTCCTCAGGGACTGAAGTAATCTATCGAGCCTAATCTTGTCAGAATATGCTAAGCAAAACTCAATTTCAAGTGGATTCGATTAACTACTGCAAATAAACTTGTTTAGATCAATAAGAGAAAAACGTTTAGGAATTTTTGCAGTTTTGGAAGAGAATTGGATCAGAATGAATAAATATGTGCAATTCTCTAATTGGTTAATTTTGAGGAATTGTAATCTTGTTAAGAAACTTTATCTATTCTTTCGTAATCAATCAAATTTGTCTAAACTAAGCAAATGTCATTCTTTCAAACTAATTTGACTTAATCCAAGTTTAATATATTTGATTACTTACTAGCCCTCCAAAAATATAAATCTCTCTTTCGAGACGAAGTTATGCTATATCTAATCAAGCAGTCCAACAACCAAATATCAGCTTTCGAATCTTCACTCGATTGTTTCAAATGTGCAAGTAAATTTTGGGCAAAAATCAACTCACAACATGTCAAACACTTGATAGAACGAAATCAAACCAAGCATAAAAATAAGCACAATTCTTTAAAAGTCAAAATATGATCCAATAACAATTCCAAAAACTACTAAATTCCTAAACTAACAAAGCTACTCAGACATGATTAAAGATAAACTAACTAAAAAGATCGGCGAAATCTTGAGCCAAAAGGACTCGACTGAGATGGCCTTCACTAAGGCTTCAGAACCGCCTCAGAATCAAACTCTCTCACACTTAAAACTCACTCAAAACTAAACTAAGAAAAAAATTAGAGAGAAAACTAATCTAAACGAAAATACTTGTTTTGCTTTGGAAATGGGCTGAAGTTGAGTGTGCCTTGGAATGCTGCAGAATGTCTCTATTTATAGCGGACTTCAATTGATCTTAGCCATACAGCCGAGGGAAAACGAAGAGACAATAGTTACAAGCACACTGCGGTCCGTGGGCTCCACCACGGGCTGATCGTGGTCTATGTTGGATGTGGAATTTTGCTCTTTCTTTGCTCTACAGTCGTGGTAACTCATGGATGATTGTGGGGGAGGCCAAAACACAGCCATTAAAGGGCAAATGTTGGGTAAAAAGACTAAAAATCTTGCAAAACACATAAAACAACTATACACAAGCATAAATCAAGAATAGGATAATAAATAACATCATTAAGCACAAAATTCTCCTATAAATGAGGCAAAATAGGCCTAAAATGTTGTGCATATAAAGCACTTATCATCCCTCACTTAAACTAAATTAAGTATTTATAAAATCAATTTCTTCGCAGGAAAGTCATTTAAAGATCAACAAAAGCAGTGTTGAAGGGCACATGTACATTTCCAAACATCTATGCTAGCAAAATCCTTAAAGGAGGAGTTTTCAACTCATAATGAGTGAGAAATCACTTTCTGGGCATCAGATTCACATGTTAGTGCTATCTTCAAGTGAGTCTCATAATTCACAGCTCATAGTACCCCGAGGCCTCTCATAGTCAGTGGACTATTACCCTCGTTGGGGTCTACTAGGGTTTTCACTTTTGGATCTACTCCTTAGGAATTAGTGTTCCCACTTCTGGGTCTGCTCCCTAGGAATTAGAGTTCCTGCATACGGAGTAGGACTCCCTAAACTTTGTCTAAACAATTAGCACTATCCTCCTAGCCAAAATATTTAAGATGCATCTCACTTTCAACACGTTTTGCATCAAAACTCCCATTGTATTATAACAATGGTATTTCCATTTTTAAAAAGGCTAAAATGCCTTAATAACATCAAGTCGGCTTGTGAAAAGCATAGAACCACTCATTTGGGCAAAGCACGCGTGTAAACGAGTTAATGGCCAAGTAAGCATTCATTTTTTACAGAAAGGGATATTAAAACGCATTTTAGAAGCTACTAGTTTGTGACCTTAATTAGCTTCACTTACAAGAACTTTAGTAGTTTGGTTTTGCAAATCAGCTACAGCCTTTAGATTTGTTAAATTCAGTTCAAGTTACGCGAATGAAGCATTTAAAACAAACTCGCAACCTTAAAGTAACACGTTGCCTGTTTCAGGTTTCCCATTTAAATGGTTCAACCCACTAGAGAATTCAGCTAAATTGTTCGGCTAAATCATACAGCTACCCAAATGTTGTTCCTAGTATAGGTGCTACAAGAAATAAAAGCAAGGAATGCAAGCATAAGTAAGTGAGTTTTAGGTAGGTATATCGGGACAGGAGAAGTCACCACTTAGTTCACAAATCTAGTTCATTATCGAACCAATTCATAAGCCGTTCATCTGATTCTCAGCCTTGCTGATTCACTCTAAAGCAACAAGGCATATATGCTCGACATTTAACAGTCATGATGAATCTAATGGCCAGCTAGTTTTCACGAATTCTGTCATCCGGTAGAATCGACATATCATCACACACATGAACACACTTCATAATCTCACTATTTTTCACATAGCCTAAGCTTCCTCCTTATAGCACCGCCCACAAGAATCCGCAAAATCAACTTAGTTTCAACCCCGAACAATTACAATTAACTCCAAACAATCCACCTACTACCCACAATTCTCAATTTATCCAGGTCCCATTTCCACAATCGAATAAACACATGAATAAACGACGAAAACTTTGCAAATTATTATTAGTTTAGGAATCAAGAATCACCCACCTTGATTCCAAGCTACAAGACCCAAATAATGGGCTAGTTGGGTTGATTTGAAGCTAGTGTTTGGCCTCTCCACCTTTGCTATTCATTGCCTAGCCTGCTCGTGCCCTTCCTTCCTTGCTGCTACTCTTTGTATTCTTCTCACCTTCACTCCCCCCTTCTGGTGAATGCATTCAGGTCAAATCGGCAACAATGGCGGCCGTGGTGGTGGCGCTTAGGGTTCAAAACCCTAGCTGCTCAATCCAGCCCATGTGGGCACTAGATCCCCACCCTGACCAGTTGAGCCACTTCGACGTGGATGGCCACCATCCAGCCTAGCCTCGTTGCCGCCTACTTCGCTGCCGCTGCTTCTCCTCCTTTCCATCTCTCAATCTTGCTCACCTTCACTCTTTACTCACCTTGGTTGTTGTGCAAAACCAGGCACCCTAGGTGTGATGGTGGTTGACACACCAGCCACCAGTGTGGTGGCAATGTCGTCTCTTTTTATCTCCTTCGGTCATAGCTTAAGTGGCCAAGAGATTGAGTCCCCCACCTCTTTTCTTTTGCAGCGTAAACCCAAAGGGGTCTGCCCCCCTTTTCTTTCTCTTTTCCCTTTTTCTTTTTTTTTTTGGGGTTCTTTGCTGCTAGACCATAAAATAGGGTTGACTTAATTGCACTAAGTCCAACTAATACAGAGACCACTAGCCCGATTTAAAAATTCTCGGCTATTACGCATAGTTAGCTTTGTTTGCTCAAATGAACGTGAAAAATTACACTCTCAACCCAATCGATTGATCCAAGAGCCCTATAAAAATTGAATAAATGCCCATCCATATTTTACCAAAGTTCACAACATGCCCAACCCATGTTTGCTAGAAACCGAATTATACTAAACTCAAGTTTTATCAACCGTCCAAATCATCATGCATGATAAAACTATTTGCCAAATGTGACAATGTTACATTCAATGAAGGGAATAAAATGACGAGGACCCCAAGAATAAATAAGATAATGACATTCCGATATAAAGGGTACGTGTTTTGAACATAAATCTATACTCATCACAGAACATTAAAAAAAGGACAAAGAGAAGGGAACTAGAATCTTATCACTCACCTGCCTAATAACATAACCCTCATTACTCTACCTTTACTAAAAAGTAAATTCTCACACATCCCTCTACCTGACTTTCCGATAAGTTAGAAAATATATTGATCTTTAAACCAAAAAAAAAAAAAAAACCCTTTTACTTATTACAATGTGTTAGGGAAATGGAGATGTAGATGAATGTGGTATGAGATAAATTCATCAGCCATGAACGGAATTAGTTTCCTTAAAACTTATATCATAAAAGTCTTATGGATAAGTGGTAGCGAGAACAAGTGTAAACATTCATCCTCTCTCAAGTTCAAATTATGGGGATGCCGTAATCATTCACATAAACCATGGTTTGTTCCAAGTCATGTCTCTCTTCTTCCTTTCCCTTTCTTTATATTTAGCCATCATGCCCCAAAATCAGATCACTTTTGGCAGTTGATTTAATTTGGTGAAAAAGTGCTGTCAATTTTATCCTAAACATAATTGATCAATTACGGAAAAACCAATCCACGCAAACCACGTAATAGTACACGGATCAATCATGCACTTTGCTTAAACACGCGATAGAAAAATCTGTCAAAACTCACAGATAAGACAACATACAGTCAAGTTGCGTGACATCATTGGCCGTGTGGTTTCACATGGTCCAACCATAAGACTCTCTATTACAGCATTCTTGGGATTTTCTCCAACCCATGATATGCATATGTATGTATATATGTACATACATACATATATATATATATATGTATATCTACGTATATATATATGTATATACCTACACACACACACATATATATATATATATATATATATATATATGTATGTATGTATATATATGCATATATATGTATAAATGTATAGATATGTATATATGTATGCATGTATGTATATATATATCTCTCTCTCTCTCCCTCTATATATATATATATATACATATATATATATATAGTCTTATTGATATATATATATATATATATATATATCTATATTTATGCATGTATCTATATGCACGACACACACACACACAACACATATATATATTATATATATATATATAGATATAATAATATATATATATATATATCTATATATTATAGACACCCACACATATAATACATATATATATCATATAATATACCAATTATAATATATATATGTGTGTTATGTATAATATATATATAATATATATATATATATATCTATAATATATATAATACACATACACACCACATATATATATATATATATATAATATATATATATTATATATATATTATATCTATATATAATTATATCTGTGTGTGTGTGTGTGCGCGCGTGTGTGTCTATATATATATATCTTTATACGTATAGATATGTATACATATGTACATATATACATAGATATATAGATATGTATATATATGCATGTATATATATAGACATATAGATATGTATATATATGTATGTATCTTTACATGTATAGATATGTGGGTATATGTACATATATACATACATCTATATATATACATATATATATATATATATATATATATATATATATATATATATATATATATATATATACACA
>JAKOGI010000996.1:0-190000 GCA_029747015.1 Carnegiea gigantea
TATGCAAATATCCACCACCTTTAATGTTGGGAATCTCAATCCTTACCTTGAAGAAGATAAAGAACATGACGAATATTTAAAGACAAATGCTCTTCAAGGGGAATGGGTTAATGTGGAGCAACTTGTGAGCTCGGACCTACTCTTACTAGTTATGAACTAAGATGGCCCAATATTAACTCTAGGTCACGGATTAGGTCCCATAAGTGAATTTTGATTTTGGGTCCTTACGAAGGTCCAAGTAGGGTTAGAAAATGTGGTTGGGTCAATAGTAGCCCTAAATAAGGAGTTAGCCACTTAATCCTCTCAAAACCATCTCATTAGCTCATTTTTAGTTTCCAGGCAGAATATTTTACTTCATTTCTCGCTCAAATTTAACTAGGCAAACGAGCTCCCATTTTAGCAAATTATACATGGATGGAAAGCGCCAAATGTCTATTTTCTAATCAGTCTTGAATCACTCGCAAACTCCAAGTCTTGAGGACGTTATAGGCTAAATACCAAGCAAAGGTTGGTCTAAGACTGAAAAATGCACGGTTCCAATTATGGGATTAATTGTGGAGGTTACGACTGTAAATTTGACGATTAATCAGCATGGAATGATTCTTCACACACAATGGAAGAGTCAACAAGTGGTGGAACCTCCATTAGAGGAGTAGACCCTACTCAAGGCTCCTTAGAGGACAGAGGATGAATCTTGAAAAATATAGCTCATTGTGATTATAATTATCTTAAGCATCTTTATTTATTTTCCTAGAATATTTTGGACATCTTCTAATGGTCCACTTGCCCTATTAATGTACAGCTAATTTTCCCTCTCATTGGGTATTTATGGACCAATTACCTTTATAAAAAATCAGATTTGATGAATAATATGAGAGCTTGAAGCCTGATTTTTCTCAAAATCTCAAATTCTTTATCTCTCTTAGGAGGATTGTGATTTGAATCTTCTCTTTAATCTAATCCTTGGTGCTAAGGCTTTAGAGGGTGGGTTTATTTATCCACTTGCTACCTATTTCAAGTATTAAATCTACTCCATTAGAGGATTTCTTTATTTGAGAACTCTCTCTCTCTCTCTCTCTCTCTCTCTCTCTCTCTCTCTCTCTCTCTCTATCTCTCTCTCTCTCTCTCGGTTCATATTTGGAGAGATTGGTCTTCAACATTCATTAGGGATCGTCTACATGCATTTCATACCTTTATTTAGATAAATAGAATTCACCATGCATCAGGTGCTTACAAATTGATGATTGTAAATTCGCATTTTGAGAAAGAGGAGGACCATATGGTGACCTTTAAGAGTGGCATCACAAAGACTAAAATTGACTGCTCTCTAATTAGAGTAGACAATAGGAGGATTTGTAAAGATTGTAAAGCAGTACCAAGTGAATATTTAGGAGCACAACATATGCTATTGGTTAGGGATATGGAGATTAAAATTTCGGTGAGGAAGAAAAGAAGTGTTAGGGATCGTAGAATTAGATGGTGGAATCTTATTAAGGAAAACGCAACAAATTTAGCGGAGAATATTAAAATAGAAGGGAGCTGAAAACAAATAAAGGGCACAGACAAAATGTGAGAAGAAATGACAGAGTGCATTTGGACGTCGACCAAGGAAATCTAAGATACATCAAGGGGAGGTACATGCAGAATACAAAGAGCTTGTTGGTGGAATGATGAGGCGAAGAGAATGTTCCGAAGAAACAAGAAGCATATGTTGCTTTAAGTAACAACAGAACTGATGAAGAAAAAGAGGTTAATAAATCTCAGTGCAAGTCAACAAAAAAAAGGTAGCAAAGAAAGCCGTCGATGTGGCTAAGAACACCACGTATGAAAGGTTATATCAGAAACTCGAGTTTAAGAGAAGTAAAAAGGAAGTCTTTAAGCTAGCAAGGGTTAGTGAAAGGTGAACAAGAGGCTTGGGTAATGTGAGGTGCATCAAAGGTGAAGACATCAAAGTCCTAAAAGAGGAAGCAGAAATAAAAGAAGGATGGCATCTATACTTTTATGAGCTCTTTAATGGCAGAATGGTTGAAAACTCCTTGAGGAGGGAGCAAGGATTGCATCAGACGTGACAGAACTTTCGATTCTACAGCCCGATTAGCATAGATGAGATTAAAGAGGCCCCAGGGAAGATAACCAAGGGTAAGGCAATAAGCCCAAACAAAATCCCTATGCAAATATGAAAGTGTTCGGATGAAGAAGAACTAAAGTGGCTAATGGAACGATTTAATAGGACTGTGAAATGCCCTGTAAATGTAGACTCATCACAACCATCCCTCACGACAAGAACAAATGGGATATTCAAAATTGTAATAATTATAGAGGCATAAGGCTACTTAGCCACCTGATAAAGTTACGGGGAAGGACGATCAAGAGAATGTTGAGGAAGGATATTTCAATCTCAGAGGATCAGTTTGGTTTTATGCCCAAGAAATCGAACACATAGGAAATTCACCTCCTTAGAAGGCTCATGGAATTTTATAGGGCTAGGAAAAATGAACTCCATGTGATGTTTACAGATCTATAAAAAGCTTGTGACAGAGTACTGCATGAGTGTTATAGAAGATGCTTGGACAAGAAAGGAGTATTAGCTACATATATCTGAGTTATTAAGGATATGTATAAGGGAGTAACGGCAGCTCTTAGGACCTTAGGAAGGCACAAAGGACTTTCCAGTTGATAATGGGCTCCCTTTAAGCCCATTTTTGTTCATTATTGTCAGAGATGAACTCACAAAAGAAATCTAAGATGACATACCATAATGTATGTTATTTGCAGATAACATTATTCTTATTGATGAGAATAGGAATAGAGTAAACAAGTTGGAGTAATGGAGACATACCCTAAAGACTAGAGGTCCTCGATTAAATAGATCAAAAACTGAATATTTAAGGTGTGGTTTTAATAGAGGGAAATAGGGTGGTGAAGTCACCATTAATGGGTATGGCAATATGAAGGGTTGACAAATTTAGTTATTTGGGCTGAATCATTCAAGAAAAAGGGAATATTGACCAAAACATTGACCACCGCATGATGGTGGGGTGGCATAAATGAAAGATTGTTTCTAGAGTGCTGTGTGATAAAAGGATTCCTGTAGGACTAAAAGATCGAGTTTATTGTATTATAATAAGATCAATATTATTGTATGGCTCCGAGGGTTGGCCAATTATAAGGGACCCAAGTTCAAGTTTTGATGGTAGTAGAAATAAGAATGATTTAGTAGATGTATGACCACATTAGATTGGATAGGATTAGGAACATGATGATTAGATATGAAGTGAAAATACCACCCATAGAAGATAAAATGAGAGAGACTAGAACTAGATAGTTTGGTCAGTGAAGTAAAGGAGTGTGGATGCACCTGTGAGAAGACGTGAGATGATTAATCGTAAGAAATGTAGAAGAAGTAGAGGACGACCAACAAAAAACTAGACCAATGTAATTGGGTGCGATTTAAAATTTTTACAGGTAACGTATGACATGGCTCAGAATAGGAGTCTGTGAAGGTATAAGATTAAGGGCACGAGCCATTAGTGACTAGCCTTTTGACATTTGTCGGCTTCCGAATGGTAGGAATTGTTGTTGTATTGTAATGGCCATTGTTTTATCTTAGGTTTGAAGTATTTTCATGTGCTTGTAGTAATCTCGACATCCTATAATTATTTTGTCTTACCTTTGATTTGTTGAGGTAGAGTGCACACCTCGCCTTTGTTGTTTTTTACATTTTTATGCTATTTCTAAGTACTTTTATGCAATGCTTTTACACATAGAAAGTTTCAACTTTAAAACAATTTTTCTAATTTTTTTTTATATGCTTCTCTTAAAATCAGTCTCTTCGTATGTAAAGATGTCTACAACGGCAAGCTACCCATTGCTAGATTTCCCCAAACCCTACGAATGCGAGAACCATAATAAAAGTTGTTGTTATTGAAAGTTAAATGTAGAGTTGTCTAGTAAAATTTATCAGATTCTTAAATATGCTAGTTGAAAAAGTTACATCACTATCTTGCAAACCAAAGTTACAAGTTGGTGACTAAGGCTAGCTCTTACTCAAACTTGCCCCTAGAGTTGCCCTCTCACTAGAAACCATTCCACACAAAGCCACTATATGACAAGGGCAAAGCTACTTGAGGGCTAAGGGGGGTCGTGGCCGGAAAATGTTGATGACAGGTTTGTGGCCAGTAGAGTCGTCATGTGCATTGTGGTAGCATGGTTGGAGAACCTTAATAATCCACATAATAAGTGTTGTGCTCAAATCTCATTCTGGGTCTTTTCGCTATCCTCATTTGGCATTTTCGGAGGTCAGTGCAATTTGGTGGACCTTTTATTATTATGTTTTCCGCATCTCATTTCCATCTTCTCCTCCTGTTTTGCTGCTATCTAGTACTCTTAACATTTTTGTTAGTTTCCATACCCATTCTTTTCAATTTTTTAATAGATAAATATTAATTATTTTATCATATTTTAATTTTTAGGAAATAATTAATATTTTAGTTACATATCATAGTCTTTTATAATAAACTTTACTACGAACTTTAACTCAAATACATATTTATCATTCCATGAGACATTACAATTTCCCCCCTAGTCTTAGGGTGTGTTTGGTCAGGGGTAAAATCATTTTCTCAGAAAATAATTTTCCTATTTTACGTTGTTTGGTAAAAAACGGAGGGGAAAATCATTTTCAGGGGAAAATCATTTTACCTCATGAGAAGGAAAATGTTTTCCTGTGAAAATGGCCATAAAATCATTTTCCTAGGGCTCGAAAACAACTTTGCTTCTGTAACTTCTATTCGATTTCAGGAAAAGCTTCAGCAACGTTCGAAAGTCTTACTCCCTCTCTTGAATTTGGAAGTTTTGGCTCTCGTCATTATTGGAAGCCGGTTGAAGCACTCTCGCCACTGTATTTGAGTCTCAGTCCAAGCACTCTTGCCACTGTATTCATATTCAATTTTTCAGGTAAGTTTTTAAATCTAGGGTTTCAATTTCTCTGAATTAGGCTGAAAATTTCCTGAATTTGGAAGTTTTGGCTCTCGCCATTAGTGGCTTTTCTCTGTTGATGGAACTGAAAATTACCAATTTTTCTATCTATTGCGTTATATATATGGTTATTTAACTGAAATTTTTCATTTATCTCTATGTGGTATGTTAAATTTTACTTGAATTTGGAAGTTGTGGCTGGTTTGGGTGTACCTTTGAGGTGGTTGATTTGAGAGAGGCAATGGCTTGTGGAAGGATTGTTTAAAAACCTGAAAAACCATCCTTTTGCTACCGGAGCATATTCATGTCAGCTGATCTTTGAAAGAGTTGTTGATTGCTGCTGTGCTTGCTAAAAATTTTGCTATTTGCTGGAAATTTTACTTGAATTTGAGATTCATGTCTGCTGTGTGTTGTATAATTGGACAAGTGATACCATTATTTGTCATATCTTGCAAGGCTTTGTGAAGCAAGAGAGGGTTTAAACCCTTTAATTTTTTCTGATTGTTAAAAGTACATTATTTGCCAATATGCTAACTGGTGTTGACATGCATTGTTAAAGTTACTTTAACCTTAGTTAGGTGGTTGAAGGGCTTTCTAGCGAAGAGCGACAAACTGAGAAGGATTTGGCTTGAAAAATTCAAGGAGAATAATTAAATAAAGTGATATTTCTCTCTCCTTTTTTTTTTTTGGTCTCCCCTTTTTTGACTAAAGAGAACAAACAGTTGAGAATTATGACTTTGTGACTGTTTGATGACTTTGAAAGCACTGTTTGATAACTAAATTTACTGTTTAGCTATTAGCTTAGCCTATTAGTATCAAACACTTGAGAATTATGGTATTGGAAAATGATTTTTCATTCTACCAAACAGCAGAAAATGATTTTTCGGGAAAATAATTTTTCATTCTACCAAACAGTAGAAAATGTAGGTGAAAAATTATTTTCCTTGGGAAATCATTTTCCATGGAAAATGATTTTCCAGGAAAATAATTTTCCCCCCTACCAAACACACCCTTAGTACGGTGAATTTTTCTTTTTTTTTTTTGCATATATAATCAGATATGTTCAGTACTCCGATAATGGGATCCAAATTTTTTGATTTTGTTTTCACTAAAAATTCTGTATTGGTGTCCTTTACAAATAATTGGCCACCAAATACCTAAGACACTGATGACAATTGTGCGCATCTGCCCTTGACTTTAGCCCCCCTTGACATAAAAGCCTAGCTTCGCCCCTGAGTATATGTATGTCTTCTCTCCGTTGACAGTAGCCATTGATCAAGTAGTCAAGAGTCGCAATGTCAATCACTCTAACTGGTTTGTCTACAAGGCCTTTGCACAGGATATCAAGGAAAAAAAAGGCCTTCGCATCAAGTAGTCCTCCAAAGAAGATGTCATCTCCTCCCATCGGCCTAAATGCTAAATGTCGTGGCGAATAACTTCTATTGTGAAGCCTGTGTTACTTGAACTTGCCACTTAGACCATACTCTTAAGGTTATTTGGACTTGGTTAGAAGTGTTTGATACATGAGGATATTTGATCATAGGACTCAAGTATTTTTAAAAATTTTTGAGGATTTTTACTGGAATGAAGATTCTGAGTAATATGGACTAACAAGTCTATCATAAACTACCATGACACTGAATTTACATTCATGGCATTAAAAATGAATTTACATGATCTAATCGTTAGGACTAAAAAAAGAAATGCTCATATCATCCCTAATATTCTCCAAAAATTTGCACTGTACATCCATGACACTAAAACATTTCATTCTAATCATCTGAAACAAAGATTGATTTATTGGATAAGTAAGCAATCTAAGCCCAACACTGAAAAACTGATGAATATCTGGTTAGTGGAAGCTGACATTTCATTTCAATGAGTCTACAAATCAATGAAACAAAGATCCTCGGCTTAAAATTTTGAAAACACGAATCCAAGGTATCAAGTAAGAATTACAAAAATCTAAATAGGAATACGAACTCTAACGAGTTATAGAAACAGGAAAAAAAAGGACAGAGACCAAAAGTACAAGAGTTCACTTCGTAAAAAACAGCAACAGAAAAGACAACGAGAGTATCCTCAAACAGTCACTTTTACAAGGACCATCATCACCCAGGCTTGTACTCGAGGAATGAGACTAGTGTTCCTTTTAACACCTCAGCATCTCCAGCAACGAATGACGTTCAATTAGCCAAGACTGACTAAACAAAGAGCAAGCAATCCCATATTTGATAAGCAGAATCAGAGATGTTTCATTCCAATGAGCTGACAAATCTATCAAAGATCCATTATGACAAGTCTATCAAAAATCCATTATGTACAAATTCAAGAACATGAATCCAAGGCACTGTGGCTAAGAGTTACAAGAATCTAAACTCAAGGCGGGTTCTAGAGCATGTTTTTGTGCCCAAAAAAGACCCCAAACCCAGATTCACAACTTCAATGACATGAGCGCAAGGTATGATCAAGAATCACAAAAATCGAAACCAAAGTCGAGTTCTAGGGCAAGTTCTTGCGCCAAAGAACCACAGTAAACTCTACAAGTTATAGAAACAGGAACAGAAAGAATTCACAAGACCACTAAATTGCCAGTCCGCTCAACTGGGAAAGAATGAAGAAAAAGGCCCCCTCAACTCCAGGGTCTGGAGGTCGTAGAAACAGGAAGAGAAAGGAATGTATAAGGATCTTGTTTGTGCTCGATCTTCCATTGAAATTCTTCTTCCCGATTCCAGAACTGAGCAAATAAATCCTTGACATTGGCCTTCTTCAGCCTCATTTTCTCTCTCCGCAGTTTGTCACGGCCACGAGCAACCATTGATGTCCACCATGGCTTCTTCTTCTTCTTATTCTCCATGCCCACTTTCTTTCCAGTCAAATCGAAGCACTTTTCGATCGGCAAAGGCCCGAAAACCCTAATCTGATTCTCCTCGGATTGGACCGAAAAGTCGGCCCTGATGTAATCGAACAATCCCCAGAGATAATCAGTGGTCTCTTTCTGGGTTTTGAACTCCGAATTTCGATTTTCAGTACACAATCGCTTTGATGGACGAGGGTTTGGGAGGTGGGAATTGTTGACGGAATCTGAGTTCTGCGAAAAACTCGGGAACACTGGAATTGGCCATTGCTGATGTTCTTGAGTTTTGGGCGGGAAGAAAGCGAGGGTTTGGCGGCGTTTCTTGATCGGAAGTACCATCTGATCAATTCCCTCCATTAGAGGCAGAAAGAAAGAGAAAGATGCAGAAGAAATCGATCGAAACAGAGAGGTTCAGAAATTCTAGGGATTATTTTGCGTCTTAGGCAGAATTTTGTTGAAATGAATTCGTTAATGGAATAAGGGAATGGCGGTGCGCAAGTAGGACGCACAACAAGAATGCTACCCAAATGCGCGGCGTAGTTACCGTTATGTAAACCGCCTTTGGGTGGAAATAGGGCGGCATCTGATTTTGGTGGGTTTTCCGGCATCTTATTTTGATTCCTTTTTTATTTTCAATTTCTTAAGGTCTAGTTGTGGACAGACTGGAGGAGAATGTATTCTGGGTTCTATCAAAAAACCGGGAAAAAAAAAAATTCTTTGGGTTCTAGTTTAAGCGATGCCTTTTTTTAAGAAAATAAAACAGAACAATTAGTTGTCTTCCACCCTTATTTGATTATTTTTTGTGTCACTTAGGAAGTAACTAAAATTTTTATGGAATATTTTGGCCCCAATAATTTCACCTTTGAGGGCTTTGAACGAGAATAATCCAATCTTCAAATTTAACACTTAGCTTTGGACGAGATAATGCAAGCTAGAAGATTCCTGTTTTCCCCTTGGTAGTGTTGAACCCTATCCTTCTTTTCCCCCCTTTCCCTCAGGATTTTAGTTTGAATTACAGTAGCTTTGCCACTAGAAAATTGGTTGATGAAGTTTGAATTTTTCAACAAAAAAATGTTCGATCGTATTGATTGACAAACAAGAGGCTTGAACAACTACAACAGGTTAGCGGTGGCCGATGAACCCCCCTTCGGATTTGACGGCCACCAACTAGCCTAATAGCAGTTGTCTTCAAGTCCACAAGATTGTGAACATGGGAATAGGTCTTGTACATGGGGCACACTTAGTGGAAGAAAGATAATTGGGAGAGGCGCTATCTTGGCCAGTCGGTGTACATTCAGTATGCATTCGTTGATGTAATAGAATGATTGTTTATTTTGAGCAGACTAATTTTAAGTAAACAATACTTTTGCTAACTTATTTGATTTTACAATGGCTAATTTATCACATGTCAATGAAGGTGTTGGCAAAGTTAAGAAAAGTACACTATCTACTTATGATAAATAACCTATCACCTTTCAAATTGAAGAATAAAATTCTCTGCGTACGACTTGATGATATTATAGATAAAATAGATACCTCTAAAATTTAGGAAGAAACAAGGTGGTAGCTTAGCCATCACATGTGGATGATGGCTTTGAAAATAGGAAAGCAAGATATACCTTACACGTAAGATAAATAAGTTGACATGCTATCAAATTGACAAGTCCAAGAGAAGTTGACTTTGTATTCGTACATTTAAAAAAAAAAGCACTCCCAACGATTGACCTATTAGGGACCAAATTTAAAGCTCGGATTATTCTTGTCTAAGAGTCCAATAGGTTGGATTATTAGCATCTCAAATTCTTTTTAATGCAATAAATGCTTCTTCGATTAGTTTTTAAAATTTATTTATATTAGGAGAGAAAGCACTTTTAATTTCATCTCGTAATATTTATTTTTAAAAATTTTAGACGTGGGTGTTTGACTATTTGAGAAGGACTAGGGTAAAGGTGTCTAATACATAATCATATTCAAGTGTAGGAATCCACTACTTTTCAAATTCTATGAGGATTTTTAGTTTGAACGAAGTACCTTAGCTTATAGACAGTTGCTATATGGTCCACTCGGTTGCACATTTCCAAATGTACAACTGCCCCACTATTGTCCCAAATGGCCCGCGCCACATCAGCAGACCAAGTAAACGAAAAGTAAAAGCTAAAAACCGCTAGGAAGCCATCAATTCAAGTGATTTCACATGCCACGAACCCCCTCACTCTCTCTCCAAAAACTACCCACATTCGTGCTCAATTTGGTGAAATTTTGCAGCGCTTGGCCATGGATTCTTGCCAAAAATCTTCAACAAATCTTTCCTAAAGCTTGAAAAAAGCATTTCAATGTAAGTTTTACCAACAAAACACTATTAATTTGCACACTCAAACAAAAACAATGAATTCACTTGAACGAAATGAGATTCTAGGTTTTAAGAAACTTGCTCTCTTATAATCGTACTTTTGCAATGTTTGCAAATGGAAAGAAGCATTGAAGAAGAGATCTGCAAGTAATGAAGCAAAATCTCCTTAAAAAAGGTATTCCGAAAACCTTATAGCTAATATTAGTAAGCAGTAAATCATTGTTATTTAGTGAGCAAAGTACATATTTAGTGAGCAGTAAATCAAAAATTTCTTTTTCTAACAACACATTCATAATAAAACACTTAATTCGTTGTTATTTAATGTTACCCAAAAGAGTTTTATCTATATTTCTAAAGAAAACTAGAAAAAAATACAAAAAGAGTCATTATGCATAGCATATGCATGTTAGTAACATATATGTGCTATTTTAGTAAGCTATGAAACATGTATAATGAGCATAAAATTAGTAAAAAGTCTTCCCACTATCGTGATGACAATACTGAACGTCAGCATAAATTTCCTCAATGAATATTGTTGATTATATTTAGTTTTGATGATAACAAATCCAAGTGTAAAAATTTGTCCAAGTAATGTTGCTCCGAACACGATCTCCAAACAGGCCTAACTGGTGTTTGTGCTCTTTATTGTATTAACTGGTTTGCTACATGTGAGAACAAGTCTTCTAGACATGTTTTACTTGGTGATTCCATATTAAGTCAAGAACACCATCTCGACAGTTGATTGTAAAGCGTGTTCCTGAACTCTAGCAATGCAAATAACAACCCCAGCAAACAAGGTGGCCTTGGTGTTCACAGCAGCTCTACAAATCTCGGACAAGATGACTGGTTCAAAATAAGAAATCTTGGGTATATAGGTTTTATTTAATTAGACTCTTGTTAATATGCCAATATTGAAAACATCATTTTAAACACCTCTTGAATCGGTATTTGCGCTAAAGTACTTCAGAACACAAGTTGCGAACAACCCTACAAACAGGGTGCCTAGGGTGTTTCTGAACTGCAGTGGCCATACCCGATTATTTTTGAAAATTCATTTTGGTTGGCCAAGATCTCCAAAATACTTTCTTTGAATTTCAAAATTGCTATTTTTCTGGAGAGGATAGTTCTTGAAAATATTATGGAGATTTGCGAAAATAGGTTTTGGGAGATTTGCCAAATCAAAAGATTCCTATGACTATATTTTCGGATTTGGTAAAAGCTGAAAATCTCTTTAAACCTCTTCACGGCTATGGGAAGATAAGGGTTATCTTTTAAGATAACAAAATCCCTTATATTTTGGGATAAATTCATCATTAGCCGTTGGAGAATATATTTTGTTTGCAAATCATTTTCAATACTTAGCTGATTCTTTGGTTTTTGACCGTTGGACCTTGTGTTTAAAAACCGCAGCTTTTCTCTCCTATAGAGAAGCCAAGAAGCAGATAGAAAAAACTCAGACTGAAAAGAGAAGCAACACAGCTTTCTGAAAAATCTGGAAAAAATCAGGAAATACGGTTTTCACATTAAAATTCTTGAGCTTCATTCTGAAAAGCAAAACCGTAACAAGCTGTGTTTGATTTGAGTTTTCAAACCATTGGCATAATAGGATCTTTATTGTACCTTACATCTGCTTAGTGAGAAGCACCCCCTGTAAGGTGTTTGTAACCCTGATCTTGGATCAGAAAAGTGAGTGAGTGTGTCCTAGTCGTGCGGACTTGGACGTATCTAATCTTGCGAAGGTTGGACGTGGTGTAACCTGTCTTTGGGAAGAAGGTTACGTGGTTGCAAGTTGTAAAAAGGTGTGTTACATTTGTAACGTGTGAAGCCCGTTAGTGAAAGTGGTTAAATCCTACACGAGGTAGGTCGTGGTTTTTCACACCTCAGTTGGGCTAGAGGTGTTTTTCACGTAAAAATTGTGTGTGCTTTATTTTCCGCATTTATCTTGGTGATTTTCGCATCTGCAATATTTGAGAACACCCCGTGCAAACAAGCTATCAGGGTGTTTGTCATTTGAGAACAACCGCTGTGAGGGTGTTTGTTATTTACAACGCGAAAATCAGACACCACAATTCACCCCCCTCTTGTGGTTGTATACTCACGAACTCAACAAGTGGTATCAGAGCAGGTTCTCTTACAAAAGGTTAACACCTTGAGAGATCCTGAAGATGAGTACCCCACAAGGAATTCTTGAAGGGCAATCCATTACTCGTCCACCCTATTTCAACGGCCAACATTATAGTTGGTGGAAGAATAGGATGGAGAAATATATTCAGGCAGAAGATTATGAATTATGGATACTCATCAAGAACGGGCCCCTTGTTCCCACCAAGGTGCTTGAAGATAGTAAGAAGGTTCCCAAGGAATCCATAGAGTTTGATGCCGAGGACTACAAGAAAATGGAGAAAAATGCCAAGGCAAAAAAGCTTCTATATTTTGGCCTAGGACCCGATGAATACACTCGCATCTCTGAGTGTGAATCAGCCAAAGCTATCTGGAATGCTCTGCAAGTTGCTCATGAAGGTACGAGTCAAGTTAAACAATCTAGAATTGAGCTACTTATGCGACAATATGAGTTGTTTGATATAGGTGATCATGAAACTGTGATGGACATGTATGCACGGTTCACCCACATCACGAACGAGTTAAAATCCTGGGAAGATCTTTCACCACTGAAGAGTTGGTGAGGAAAATCCTCAGAATTTTACCTCGCACGTGGGAGGCTAAAGTAACAGCCATCCAAGAGGCTAAAGACATGAACAAGATCACCCTCGACGAGTTGATTGGTAATCTCCAGACATATGAACTCCGAAAGAACTCACAGCAAAGAGAGGAGCAAAAGAAGGATCGTGGGCTTGCCTTGAAAGCACATGAGGACACTGACTCTGGCCTTGAAGATGAAGAAATGGCCCTAATGTCCAGAAAATTCAAGAAATTCTTCAAAAAGGTCAAGGAAAACAACCAAAGAAAAGACTTCAGCAAGTCCAGAAACACCTCCAAAGAACAGCTCACAGGGTGTTTCAAGTGCGGCAAACCAGATCACTTAGTCAAAAATTGCCCTCTGCTTCGAGAAGATCAGACGCCCGAACACCCTCGAAGACAGGTTCGAAAACACCCTGTAAACAATCTGGGCAAGCGATTCTCGAAAGCTATGCTGGCTGCTTGGGGAGATTCCTCTGTGGATGAAGGAGAATCTGAAGCTGAAGAAGGGGTCATAGCACTTATGGCACAAAGTGATTCAGATTTAGATGATGAATCAACAATCAGCCTCTCAGATCTCAAGAGCAAGGTACATGGTCTTAACAAAGCTACTTTAGAAGAACTTCTATATAATTTGATAGACACTTGTGCTGATCTAAAAAGAGAAGTTCGGGACCTAGAACTTGAAAATGAAATTCTTAAAAATGAAAACCTCGGTTTACATGAGAATATTAACTTGCTCAAAGAAAACCTCTTTATAAAAGAAGGAGATAATTCTCGAATGGAGGAAAAACTCTTTGAGGTAGAAGGAATGGTTGAGTCCTTGCTCAGGGAGAACAAAGGTTTGCATGCTGATATAGAAAAACTGGAAAACGAGCTTACCACAACCAAGCGCTGGAATGAGTCCTCACAAGCCCTTGATTAGTTAAACACTCACCATAGTCGAAACAAAAAGGGACTTGGGTATAAGCCTAAACGAACAGTCTACCCAATTCACAGAAAGTATGTGGGATTACCTGAAAACAATGTTTGCTTTCATTGTCGCAAAACGGGTCATTATAGATACACTTGCCCTTTAAGAAAACATGCCAATGAAAAGAATGAAAGGTATGTGAAACAAATCTGGATTAGAAAAGATGAGCTTTACATGTCTAAAAGAATAGGACCCAAGTGGATCTGGGTTCCCAAAACTAACCCGTGATTTGTTTTGCAGGCTGAAGTGAGAGAGAACACCCTTACGAACAACCCCACTAACACCCTTGGAAACAGGCAGTTGTGGTTTGTTGATAGTGGGTGTTCACGGCACATGACTGGTGAAAGATCAAACTTTCTCTCACTTACAGCTCTGAATGGGGGGAGTGTAGCATTTGGAAATGGCAAGTCTTTGACAATTGTCGGTATACGTAATATTGGTAAAACTCTCTCCCACTCAGTTGATAATGTGCACTTAGTTGATGGGTTAAAGCACAATTTGCTAAGTGTGTCCCAACTATGTGACAAGAACAACCTAGTACTGTTTTCAAAAACACGTTGTTTGGTTGTAAATGACGACACAGGAGATGTTGTGTTGAGGGGGAAGCGATGTCAAAATGTTTATAAAGTTTGTATTTCCACTCTTCCCCAAAATAATCTGACTTGTTTAAATGCATTAAATGATGATATAATGTTATGGCACAAGAGACTAGGTTATGCAAGCTTATCCTTGTTAAACAAACTTGTTTCAAAAGACCTAGTTATTGGACTACCTTCCATCAAATTTAATGATGACAAGGTATCTGAAGCTTGTGCAAAAGGCAAACAAGTCAGATCTTCTTTTAAATTGAAAAAAATGTGTAAGCACTACTCGACCTCTAGAATTATTACACATTGATTTGTGTGGTCCCATGAGGGTAACCAGTAGAGGTGGGAAAAAATATGTGCTTGTTGTAGTGGATGATTACTCTCGATTTACTAGGACCTTGTTTTTGGCATCCAAAGATGAAACCTTTGAGAATTTTATTGCCTTTCTCAAAAAGGTTGAAAAGAGAGTAGGACACTCTTTAATTAGCTTGAGATCTGATCATGGAACTGAGTTTGAAAATGTAAGTTTTATTAACTATTGTAATGAACATGGTGTTGATCATAACTTCTCAGTCCCAAGAACACCCCAACAAAATGGGGTGGTTGAGCGCAAAAATCGAACCCTGGAAGACATGACCAGAACAATGCTTATAGCTAGTGGGCTTCCTAGGTATTTCTGGGCAGAAGCATTGAACACCTCATGTTACATTATAAATAGATGCATGATCAGACCCATTTTGAGCAAAACTCCTTAGGAACTTTTCAAGGGCAGAAAACCCAATATTACGCACCTAAGGACATTTGGTTGTAGGTGTTTTGTGCATAATAATGGAAAGGATGCCTTAGAAAAATTTGACCCTAGGAGTGATGAGGCAATATTCCTTGGCTATTCTTCTCACAGCAAGGCATACAAAGTCTTTAACAAAAGAACCTTGTGTGTTGAGGAGAGTGTGCATGTGCTTTTTAATGAATCTAACGTGTTGAGTGAGAATGATGCACAGGAAGATGAACTTGAATTAGGTCTTGTTCGAAAAGAAGTGTTGCTCCAAGATAAACGAGGTAAGAACACCATGGAGAAAACAACTCCTGAAGGTGTTCCTCAGAACAGCAGGCAAGGTGAACACCAAACAGGGAAAAACACCGCTGAACCCTGTTCGGAACCGTGTTCTTCAGGAATAGACTTACAAACATGTGCAGAAACAGGCTCGGGAGATGATCGTAAGCATTATGTTACGACTAGAGTAGAGCATGGGTCTGTGGATCCTCTTACTCCACGACCATGGAAGCACCATAGTTCGCACCCTCTTGATCAAATCTTGTCAGATATTAATACTGGAGTGCAAACTAGATCTAAACTAAAGAATTTTTGTGCTTTCTATGCTTTTCTTTCTAACATTGAGCCAAAAAGTGTGAATGAAGCTCTTGCAGATTCAGATTGGATCACGGCTATGCAAGAAGAGCTTCATCAATTTGAGAGAAACAAAGTATGGCACCTTGTACCTAAACCTGCAGAGAGAACAATCATTGGAACCAAGTGGGTGTTCCGAAACAAACTGGATGAGTCAGGAACAGTCACTAGGAACAAGGCACGGCTGGTTGTACAAGGATACAATCAAGAAGAAGGGATCGACTATGAAGAAACCTTTGCACCAGTTGCTAGAATTGAGGCTATTCGAATCTTAATAGCCTTTGCAGCTCATATGGAAATCAAGCTATATCAAATGGATGTTAAAAGTGCATTCCTAAACGGATACCTTAAAGAAGAGGTGTATGTCAAACAACCCCCTGGTTTTGAAAATGGTGATTTTCCAAATCATGTTTTTAAACTTGACAAGGCACTTTATGGTTTAAAACAAGCTCCAAGAGCTTGGTATGAACGGTTGTCAAGTTTTTTACTTGAAAATGATTTTAGAAGAGGCAAGGTAGACAATACCTTGTTTCTAAAATCTAAGGGAGAACATTTTTTGATTGTCCAAATATATGTTGATGACATTATATTTGGTGCAACTCATCATGATTTATGTAATGAATTTTCAAATATGATGAGGAGTGAGTTTGAGATGAGCATGATGGGTGAGCTTAATTTTTTCTTAGGCTAACAAATCAAGCAAACTCCAAACGGCACCATGATCCATCAGCAAAAGTATATCAAGGAGTTACTTAAGCGTTTTGGGATGGAGTCAGCCAAACCCATAGACACTCCTATTTCTCCTTCAACCAAGTTGGTTATGGATGATGGGAGTCCCTCAGTTGAGGAGAAACTCTATAGGGGTATGATTGGGTCACTCTTATACCTAACCGCTAGTAGACCTGATATTGTTTTTAGTGTTGGTTTATGTGCCCGTTTTCAGTCTAACCCTAAGGAAACTCATCTTAAGGCTGTTAAACGGATACTAAGGTATTTGAAACATACACCCAATTTAGCTTTATGGTATCCTAAAGGTTGCAATTTTGATCTTGTTGGATATGCTGACGCTGACTATGCTGGATTCCTAGTTGATAGAAAGAGTACCTCAGGTATGGCTCACTTTCTTGGACCTTGTTTGGTATCTTGGGCTACCAAGAAGCAACATTCAGTTGCCATGTCCACAGCAGAAGCTGAATATGTTGCAGCAGCTTCATGGTGTGCTCAACTGTTGTGGATAAGGCAACAGCTTAAGGACTTTTGTGTTGACATTGGATGCATTCCTATTTTTTGTGATAACACAAGTGCAATTAACATTGCCAAAAATCCATGTCAACATAAAAGAACAAAGCATATTGACATTCGACATCATTTCTTGAGAGATAATGTTGAAAAGGGTTTAATCTCTATGAATTTTTGCTCAACGGAAAATCAAATTGTTGATATATTCACTAAGGCACTCGCTAGAGATCATTTTGAAAGAAATAGACTGGAACTAGGGTTGGTGAGAACACCCTGAGATACCTGTTTCCAGAACATGAACTGGGTTTGGTAAGATCAACCTTTACACCCTGTTCTCTCCCCCTGTTTGCAAATTTTATTAATAACGGATGTGATTGCATACACCCGAATTGCGTGCATTTTTTTTGTCTCTTATCTACTTAGTACAGCATAAGGGGATGTACTGGAGCCGTCTTAATGCCATTCAGTCGAATCAGATCAGACGGCAAAGAACAGGCATAATACAGAGAACAGGTACGCCCCTTGGTTGCTCGGTGTGTTTTCTTTCCTTCCCAAGGCACAAGATGTTAATGCTCCTACCCGTTGCAAATCAAGAAATCTTCTCAAAGATTCGGCTGCTCTCTCTCTCTCTCTCTCTTTATATGCCCTGCTCTCAGTACTATCGTTCATCTCGCCCTCAAGCAAAAACCGAACATCCTGCAAACACCTTAAACCCTAATCTCTCTCTTCTAGCAACAATGGCTTCCAACAACTCTTCTCAATCAAAAGCCCTCGTTCTTGCAGCCTCAATCCCTGCTCCCCCTCGCCCAATTCTTTACAAGCCTTTCAAGTTCCTGAATCGCTTGTCCCTAAAATCAGTGGGAATGGGGATGGATGATATTCCCTTTGAATGTGGAAGGGAATTGGTGTTCCTCGTAGGGGCAATTGCTTGTCCCATTTTAGTTGAGTCAGAGGGAACAAAGTCAGGGTCTCAAGAACAATTCTTGGAAACCCCTGAAGGGTTTAATTTTGAGCCCTGTTCTTCTGGGTTGTTCTCTGACACCGCGACAGAAACAGGGGCTGCCTCTGTCGAAGGTGTGTTTGTGGAGGATCTGCATGTCGACTTCCAAGGGAAGTCGAATGAGTCGTCAGAGGAGAGTCTAGAGAAGAATTCTCTCCCTGAGGCTGAAATCTCCCCTCCAGTCTTTCAAACTGGAGAGAAAAGGAAGAGGGTGAAAATCGTGGCTAGGCGTAGCAGAACGCCAAGAACAAGGCCACAACCAAGGTCTCAACCCTCTCAAACTCCCTCTTCTCCTCAATCCTCTAAGCCCTCTCGAAAATCTGCAAGGCTAGCGTTTCAATCCTCTCATCGTCCCTCCAAACCCTCTGCTCCTATCATCGAGGAGATTTCTTCTTCTTCTGAAGGGTTCTCGAGTTCTGACTCTGAGAACACCACCTTCAAACAGGGGACACCGGTGTTTTCCGAGTCCTCTGAAGAACAAACTCCTCCAAAACCAACCAATAAACCTGCTGTGAAGCCCTCTCCTGCCAAAACACCCCTCAAGCGAAAGCCCAGAATAGCCCCCCTACCAGAAACTACCACCTCTGTTCCTGTCCTTAAACGCCCAAAGCAGTTCACTCCCTCTCCTATGTCTGACAAACATGCGCAGTTGCTGAAGCGCAAT
Organism: Carnegiea gigantea; assembly: GCA_029747015.1. Lineage (NCBI taxonomy): Eukaryota > Viridiplantae > Streptophyta > Magnoliopsida > Caryophyllales > Cactaceae > Carnegiea > Carnegiea gigantea. Next base: position 18,753 of record JAKOGI010000996.1, read on the forward strand.
GTCGTCAGGGGAAGGTAGTGAATGTAAGCTTTTTCGAGGAACAGGGTCTGGGGGTGTTCTTGAACAAGCTTCGAGCCCAAGGCTGGCTTGAGTTGTTTGCAAACACCCAGCAAGGGTGTTCTGTGCCTGAGTTGGCTGAGTTCTATGCCAACTGCTCTGTCACAAATGGGGTGGTGACAAGTGCTGTCAATGAGTGCCATTTCTCCTTTGATGCAGCCACCCTTGGTGACATTCTGGGCATCCATTTTCGTGGATTTGCTGTGTATGAGAGGGAAGACAAAACTGCCCTAGAAACAGCCAGACTCTTAGAGGTGTCCAAACGCCTTAGTCAAAAACAAGGCCTGAGAACACCCCTCTCGGTTAAGAAGGGCGAAATGACCTCCCTGCACCAACTACTGTTTATGTTCACCATCAAGAACATAATACCGCGAGATCAAGGGCGAAACTCAGCAGATGCCTTCGATCAATGTCTGGTAGACCTACTGGATCGGGAGGAACCAGTAAACCTCCCTGCAATCATGATTCGCCACATAGAGCGAATTGCGAACACCACCCGGGCACATGATCTTGGCTATGGGTTTCTGTTGACAAGGGTGCTTGAGCACTTTGGGATAGTGCTCACACGAAGAGTGGCGGCCCAAATCATTGATGAGATTGAGATTGACACTCTGCTAGGGTGTGGCTGGCGAAGGGTCAGTCTCCAAACAGAGTCGTCGACCACCTCGACCACCTGTTTCTGGGCAACCTTCCATCAAGGTTGAGGTTGTTCTTGAGGACAATGCTCGCCTCAAGGATGAGCTCTCAGCTGTCAAGGCTGCTCTTGCTGAGGAACGAGCTCTCTCGGCCAAACACCATGAAGATTTGCTTGCACTTCTCTCCACTCTTGCCCCTAGCATCCCTTCTCTGCAAACGAAACCACCCCCTGCTCCCTGATTCTCTAGGTTGTTCTCTTGTTTCCTCTCATCTCAGTTTTTTGGCATTGTAATGTTTTTAATGCAATATCCCTTCATTAATGCTACTTGCACCTTATGCTCTATATTGCTTTTCTTGCATTACTCCTGTTGCTTATGCTTTTTAATGATGCCAAAAGGGGGAATAAGACCATTTGGATAGATATGACCTAGCACCTAGAGGATCCCAGATATGACTTAGCACCTAGAGGATCCCTATCAGCAGATCCCTATCAGCATTAAACGTTGTTAAGCGCGTTTAAATTTTATCAATATGGTCACTTGGTTTGTCATCATCAAAAAGGGGGAATTTGTTGATTATATTTAATTTTGATGATAACAAATCCAAGTGTAAAAATTTGTCCAAGTAATGTTGCTCCGAACACGATCTCCAAACAGGCCTAACTGGTGTTTGTGATCTTTATTGTATTAACTGGTTTGCTACATGTGAGAACAAGTCTTCTAGACAGGTTTTACTTAGTGATTCCATATTAAGTCAAGAACACCATCTCGACAGTTGATTGTAAAGCGTGTTCCTGAACTCTAGCAATGCAAAGAACAACCCCAGCAAACAAGGTGGCCTTGGTGTTCACAGCAGCTCTACAAATCTCGGACAAGATGACTGGTTCAAAACAAGAAGTCTTGGGTATATAGGTTTTATTTAATTAGACTCTTGTTAATATGCCAATATTGAAAACATCATTTTAAACACCTCTTGAATCGGTATTTGCGCTAAAGTACTTCAGAACACCAGTTGCGAACAACCCTGCAAACAGGGTGCCTAGGGTGTTTCTGAACTGCAGTGGCCATACCCGATTATTTTTGAAAATTCATTTTGGTTGGCCAAGATCTCCAGAATACTTTCTTTGAATTTCAAAATTGCTATTTTTCTGGAGAGGATAGTTCTTGAAAATATTATGGAGATTTGCGAAAATAGGTTTGGGAGATTTGCCAAATCAAAAGATTCCTATGACTATATTTTCAGATTTGGTAAAAGCTAAAAATCTCTTTAAACCTCTTCACGGCTATGGGAAGATAAGGGTTATCTTTTAAGATAACAAAATCCCTTATATTTTGGGATAAATTCATCATTAGCCGTTGGAGAATATATTTTGTTTGCAAATCATTTTCCATACTTAGCTGAGTCTTTGTTTTTGACCGTTGGACCTTGTGTTTAAAAACCGCAGCTTTTCTCTCCCATAGAGAAGCCAAGAAGCAGATAGAAAAAACTCAGACTGAAAAAGAGAAGCAACACAGCTTTCTGAAAAATCTGAAAAAAATCAGGAAACTCGGTTTTCACATTAAAATTCTTGAGCTTCATTCTGAAAAGCAAAACCGTGACAAGCTGTGTTTGATTTGAGTTTTCAAACCATTGGCATAATAGGATCTTCATTGTACCTTACATCTGCTTAGTGAGAAGCACCCCCTGTAAGGTGTTTGTAACCCTGATCTTGGATCAGAAAAGTGAGTGAGTGTGTCCTAGTCGTGCGGACTTGGACGTATCTAATCTTGCGAAGGTTGGACGTGGTGTAACCTGTCTTTGGGAAGAAGGTTACGTGGTTGCAAGTTGTAACAAGGTGTGTTACATTTGTAACGTGTGAAGCCCGTTAGTGAAAGTGGTTAAATCCTACACGAGGTAGGTCGTGGTTTTTCACACCTCAGTTGGGCTAGAGGTGTTTTCCACGTAAAAAATTGTGTGTGCTTTATTTTCCGCATTTATCTTGGTGATTTTCGCATCTGCAATATTTGAGAACACCCCGTGCAAACAAGCTATCAGGGTGTTTGTCATTTGAGAACAACCTCTGTGAGGGTGTTTGTTATTTACAACGCGAAAATCAGACACCACAATTCAGCCCTCTCTTGTGGTTGTATACTCACGAACTCAACAGGTTGGCTGCTGAATTTTTTTTGTCAAGCGGTGAGACTACACCACTCACGTCGATACAATTTGCGATACGAAGGGAGGGAGCCACAGCCCGGGTGTGCACATATGGATCAACAGTGTACACAGTTAGGACTTTATTTCCAACTCTAACCTCAACTTGCATCTGGTATTTGGACTAAGGATATACAAAATCTCACCAAAGACACCAAAACCTTGAGCGTACAGCAGAACAAGGATACAAATATACACATTCAACACCACAAATCCAAAGATTCAAGCACAAATTGCCCTAAGTTGCTCATAAATGGCACTTATCAAGGTCATTGGCCAACGTTTCTTCACTCAAGAATTTGAAGTTCACCGGTTTGACAATCTTGCCTGTCATTTAGGAAACTTTCTGAGTTCCATAAGTTTAAAGGGCATCAACTAGACTCGACCACTTTCGCCAATTATTTCCGTCAGTCTAGGTAAGGCTGTAGAGAGTTGGTTTCATTCGCTTGACCCCCAAACTTGAGAAGGACTCACACATGAATACGTAGCCTAGTACTCCTAGGATCTATTGTAGACAGTATTTATAAAATAAAGGGACCGTATTCTAGCTTCAAATTTTGAGTTAACTTCTTCTCTGATTTTAAGGGTGTGTTTGTTAGGGTTGAAAACTATTTTCCAAGAAACCTATTTTTCATGTAACATGATTTTTTATGTATAGTGATTTTCAGCTCATATTTTCAGTTGCTTGGTAAAAGGGGAAATAAAATTTCTAGAAAATGAGTTTGATTATCAAAAATGAACAAAAAAGCTAAAAAGAGGCACATTAGGGAAAAATAAAAATAAGTAAGATATTTAGAAAAATAAAAATTTATATTTTGTTCTTTAGGGAATTATATTACATTATTGGTGTTATGCATATCAAAGTTATGACAATATGTACATTTTTTAATTTTTTTGATTTTACCTAGTGCCAACAATTTGATGTTAGTAACGCTTTATCGATTTTCTACCTTCCGAGAGGAATCCAAACAAAGTAGAGGAAAGACCTGGTGAATTCTCTGTCCTATTAACCCTAACGATAAATTGCAGAGCGCTTCGGATTTTGATGAAATTATAGTTGTTAGATTCACCGGCATCGATATCGATATCGGCATCGGGATGATACAACTTCGTTAATCTTTAATATGCCACCTTAATCTTCGAACTATATATCACTGTCTTAATTTTTGAACCATATGTCGAAGAAATAGACACGAAAGAGAGAAAAAATGAGAAACCGTGTGAGTGCCAAAGAAACGTAAAATCAACTTATGCTCCATTCAAAGTGAAAATATTTTCCTTTATTCTAAGGAAAATGATTTTCCCTGAAAGCAAATTTACCGTTCTTGTTTTACCAAGTATTGTAAAACGAGAAAATTATTTTTTAGGAAAATGATTTTCACTCCTACCAAACACACTATAAATGAAAATTTTCAGTTTCAAATTGTTTAATTTTATATCACAAAAAATTCTATTTAGTTTTATTACCTTTTGACTTATTATGGCTGTTACTTTTTGTTTTCTTTCTATATTCATTTATTTTTTTAATTTTACTTACATCAATGCTGACTTTTTGAAATTCGCTCCACTTGATTTTTAAAAAAAAAAAATTACCTCCACTCGAAATCGGGACTGATGCTTAATGCTTAGTGACTTGGAGAGTCCAAATGAATCAAATAGAAGTATTCTTTTCCGCATGGCTATTGATCGTACCATTGGATTTCGCAAGCCCAACTGGTTGGTGCAATAAACTGGAAAGCTTCATTGACCGGTAGCTTTATTTGGAATCATTTTGAGCGCTTGTAATGGGGTTCCAATATAGTAAGTTTATACAGATATATATATTTTTCAGATCAGATGGATGGATGTTACATTTGTATTCATATTTTAGGTCAATTGCATTGTTTCCATTGTTTCTGCTTAAGCCAACGAATGGGGAAGAAGGGGGGAGGGGGGGGATCACAGTTCAGAGCAAAGAGCGTGCAAGCCACCGGGAGACCCTTTGATTGTTAGAAGTGAAGCCTGAGAGGTATTATTCTTGTGTGATTATACATTAGGTCTCATGTATGATTTTCTATCTCTCGTTACATTACAATTGTGCCGTACTCCTCTTTGTGACTTCTATGAACCCAAAACAAAAACACGCACACCTATTATTATTCTATTTTTGATCCAAACCATTTCAATTGAATATCCTGCTATGACTTCTTTTTCTTTCCCTTTTTTTTTTGATTTAGAGTTTCAGAGCCTCTTAGCTCTAACAGAAATTCGGGTTCGAGTTGAATTCGGGCCAGACAAATCGAAAAATGTTAAAGTTCAGACAAGAAATTAATGTCAAATTTTCAGTTCTTTTGGGATTGGACAATTTGGGCAACGTTAAAATCGGGTTAAAATCAAGTTCAAACAATAAAAATATGAAAAAGTTGAGTTAGACGAAAAAATTATGACTGTATCCAATTTATCCTGAGTTAGACAAATTTAGGTATTTGGGTCGGACAAATTCTTACTAGTGCTAGAGCTAATAATCTAGCTCATGGAAAACAATTCAGACCAAATTTGCTGGTTCACTCATTGGTTATGACATAACTTTGATATTTAACATAAGATTACATCCCAAAACAATTCAGACCAAATTTGTTGGTTCACACATTGGTTATGACATAGCATTTCATATTTAACACAAGATCACGTCCATAAACAATTCAGACCAAATTTGTTGGTTCACACATTGGTTATGGCATAGCATTTCATATTTAACGTAAGATTACATCCATGTAAATTATAGTTTATTTGACCTTAGTAATGGAACCTAAATGAGTGCTAGTTATTCTGATGAAGTCTCTTAGAAATAACTAGCTGTGCGTGCGGCAAACATAGCGGTGAGTGTAATCTCATAAAATTGTTGGTGGCAATAAGAAAGTGTATGGAAATATTTTTTGTTGGCAAAGTATGGTAACATTGTAAGAAAATGTAATTTTAGAGTTAATATGAGTTGAAAATGAGTCAAATGTAATTTTCTGACCTATTTGCAAAACTACAACCAATTCTCTTGTAGATCAATTTTTAAGACATTCCCAATTCAATACACAGGGGTCATCCTTGGGAGACGGGTGGTAAGTTTCCTTCATTCACAAAAATTTAAGTCTTCCATGTTCCTTTGAAATTTATCTGACTTGACCACCATTATTTATCTCCAATTAATCAAGCACTTTTGCTCCACGTTTCAAAGTATACAATTATACATCCTTGTTGCAATAGAAGTGCTAGCAAATTCCACAAAAAAAGGTTTTTTTAGGGGGAGAGGGACTGGTTTAGTATCAAACAAAGGACTCCACCCCATGTGAATATGTAACTGAACATCTAAACAAACTTATAATAATATAGCCCTGAGATAAATTGTGAGAGTAGAAGATTTAGCAAGTAAAACATCAGCGAGTCAAAAGTCGTATCCCTATCAGTCATTTCCAAAAGAAATGCTACCAGGAGCACTAACCGTAAAATCCTAAAGTTTCATATTTATAATTTTTGAAGAAATAATTAACGCGATATTTAATTTCGACAATATATTGTTAAATTGCTTGAGCTCTTAGGTAGCAATTTAGTGTGGGGCCTTCGTACAAATTAGGATTTTGGGCTACGCCCAAAAAAACTCTTATCCTTGACCCAACCCAAAGCTTTTAATAAAGAAAATAACAAAATTTTAGTTAATAAAATTTAGATTTTTTTAATTCTTTCACCTTCCTTCCTGGTTTGAATTCGAAATTTAAATTCTTCCAATAACTTGGGAAAAAGATGTAAAGGAAAAAACAATCTCAAAATCCATCAATCAGTCAAACCAACCTAAAATTACTGCCTCCTCTTTTGCCGTAAGAAAAAGCAAAACAGAAAATTGGATCTTTTTAATATGAACCCCCCCCCCAAAAATCTCACGTCATTCTCTCACTACACTCCCCCTCTTTCATCCTTTTGCCCAACCACTACCACCGCCACCACCACTACTGCATTGCTTCCACCATTGCCATTGTCCAAGCACTACCACCGTAGCCTCCTTTTCCTCTTGTTTGGTTCCATTTGTGAATGGATGCATATTTGGGGTTTTCTCTAAGCCCTTCAATTTTGATGAAGTGATTTTGATTCAACCTTTTAAACATTGATTAACATTCTAACATGAGGGGTGTTTGGTAAACAGCTTTTTAGAGATTTTTTTTTTGAAATCAAAATTAGCTATTTGACTTAGTCAAAAAGTTAATTTAGGTGTTTTGTTAAATAGCTTTTTGGAAGAATTTTTGGGCTCCAAAAATCTAATTTGAGAAAGCTAATTGGATGAGCTTTTTGGAAGAGTTTTTTAGAGAATTAGCTTTTTATCTCACAACTTTGTTAGAAATATCTATCTTCGCCAAAGAGTTTCTCTACAAACAGTTAATTCATATAGCTAATACAAATAGCTAATTCAAATAGGTAACAGTTAATAGTTAATACAGATAGTTAACAGCTAATAGTTTTTTTCCCAACAAGACCATCTTCTTTTAAATGAAAATTTCAAATTTGGCGTTGTTTTTAAGGAGAAACTCCTCCTCTTGAGCATCCATTCTAACCTTAGAAGGTAAATCCTCATATTTCTCATTCCTCCATCCATATGTTGGGCTTTGTTAGGGTTTTCTGAAATTTATTAGTACTAGTGAATAATGGGGGATGATTTAAGATTGATTTTATGGAATGTAATGGTTGAATGAGATGACATCATGGACGCAATATAGCATAGCCAAGACTAGAAATTGGACCAACACTAGCCTATTTTGATGAATATATAGAATTTTAGCAAAATATCTAAAGATTTTTAGAGAAAATATATGGGAGTTTTAGCAAAATATCCAAAGATTTTTAGAGAAAATATCTAAAGATTTTTAACAAAATATCTAAAGATTTTTAGAGAAAATACCTAGGATTTTTAGCAATTATCTACAGATTTTTAGCAAAAATATATGAGGTTTTTGGGAAAATATCTATGATTTTTTTTGGGGCCCTATATAACCCCTCCCCCCATTGTTCATTTTGGCGCACCCCCTCATATCTTCGTGCCATGCCAAGGTACTTCTTTCACTTAATTTAAAAAAAAAAGGAAAAAGCCACTTTCATCATCGCCAAGCTGTAAATAATTATTTTTACAAGAAAGATATATACCTTCCAGATACATTTACTATTTGTGCCCCTCAAAAGATCACTTGTTGTTCGATAAATACCAAGTCTCATAAAATAAAATTATTTAATGAATCATTTTCAAGTATTGTTTTCATAAAGACTTACACCCTTCAGTTCACCCGCACGGCCTCAAGTCAGCCAAACCAATCAGTCTGGCAAGTGTACACCTATTCAATGATCGCAATATACATATGAGCTCATCAGTTGGGTTCCACGTTCAGATAACAATCAGTAGCAGTTTTAATATAATTCTCTCTCTTCCTGATTTCGAACTAAAATGAACTGAATGTGGCCACTCATTAAAAAATGAAATTCTATCTTTACATTATTGGTAAATGTATTGAGTTTTAGTTCACTATTTGAATATCTTGTGTTTTTATATTTTAGGTAAATAAATTGTGAAGTCTTGCTTGACCATGCGTCAAAAGCGAGGAGACGATCAATGAAGTTAGACAAGCTCACAATGACACTGCATAAAATCGTGAGCCATCAGAGTTTGCACTATTCAAATTGTAAGCTATGATGCATTATCATGATTGTGTGAGCAAATTAACTGAGCTTTATCCTCTTCGGAATGGCGGTAACGCCCTAACCCTGACACTAGCATTGTACTAACCACTAAGGGCTAGTTCACGTTAATTAAGACTGGTTAAGTGATTAAGAGTTAGGCGTTACAGTTCTGGTATCATAGCCTAGGTTTCAGGCCACTGTGAGCTTTAGGATGTTTACCAGTTTAATTGGAGTGCTAACTGTAATGCTGGGTGTGAGTTTTGGATATGTTATGAGCATATAATGAAGATGCTCTGAGCAAACTCATGCCCCTTGGTGCTAAGGTTAGTGACCCAATTTGGCAATCTTATAAACCCTACCTTAATAAGGATTTAGTTTGTGGGTTCTTAAGCGATGTTTCATGGTATCAAATTGTATTGTAATTGGCCGTAGCTATATTAAATTAAGCATGTAAAGAGGAATTGTAGTAAAACATATGCATAAGGACCTAGTTGACATCATATGGATCAAGTGCGATCGAATAACCAATGCTATGTAAAGACGCAATGATATTTGCTGATTTCAAAATATGTGAACTTATCTATGTTGCTATAAGCAGAATATATATCGAAGATATCACATGATAAACACAATTTTGCAACTGTGTAGGTAATGAAAAGATAGAGCATTCGAATGAGGATTCTAAGTGACACTATGAACCTTGGGTCATAGACTAAGGTTATCCAAATAGGCATTCTCCAATTTAGGTGTCGACAAGGTGGATGAGTTCTTAGAAGAACGAAATAAAAACACAGGGATTCGAGATTATATGATGTTAGGATGTAATTAAGATCACCATCCTAGAACGAATTATAAGGGTAAAATAGACCCTAAAATGATATGGATGCTATGAAAGGATGGATCTCAATGCTAAGGTACTCAAAGGAAAATTCAAAAGGGTATACATCACCTCTCATTGAATTTTAGTAGACTAGGGGATGTGTTCTTTTTGGGATGAGACATGCTAATGAGTAATTAGATTAGGGAAATAAAATCTAGTACTAAAAGAATTGATTTTGTAGAATATGAGGTGGTACTTAGATGACAGGGTCATCTAGGTGGCAAAAGCGGTGGTTAACCACCTTAAGCATGGTCATTTCACCAAAAGCATCTAGTTATACATATGGAGCTTAATGAGAAAGGCTCGAGGAAGTACAATACATGTATGTATATTTTAACTAAGAAATTCTAGGATGTTCTAATTTCTATTTAGTCAATGAATGAAATAATCAACGGATACAATTTGAGGTAACCAATAAGGTATGGAGAAGTATAATGAAAGTATAATCCCTTCATTGTTTGAACTTTGGATATTTGATCATATTTTCTTGCAATCCCCTTAAATAGGGAGTCATTGTACAGGGTAGGTTTGGCCATACCCTGACCCATACCCATTTTCAAAATTAATACTCAAACCCATGCCTATTGGGTATTACAAAGTTATAGCCATACCCATACCCACTTGGTATAGGGGTATGCGAGTTCCATTCCGATACATATAGACAAAAATGAATTAAACCCATTTTGTACCCATATTGGACATCAAATAGCCAATATGTCACATTAACACCAAGCTTTTAATGACATATCATATCACATCAAATACAACTAAAAGTTTGACAATCAAAACAATAAATTAGCACTTGATAATCACAGTTTTAAACAAAATGTTCCGTCGAAGTCTTAACTATTATGCAACCCAAAGCAACTAGCAAAATATTCAAGTATAAGTAACAAACTAGAACTTTAGACAAACGGGTATGGGTTTTATGTGGAGCGGATAAGAGACGGGTATAGGTAGGTATTGATAAAATAGGTATGGGTGGGTAAGACCAATACCCATGCCCACACCCATACCCATTTTAGCAATACCGGCCCTATACTCATTTTTTTTATTTCCATACCTATTGAGGTGGGTTTTGCAGATTTTAGGCATGTACCCATTTTTTTTGCCTGCCCTAGATATACTAGGTCTACAATAGAGGCCAAAAAGCTATAGCTAGCAATTCCAGAAGGCTAGATTGCCCTATTCATGAAGGCAAGACCTCAGCTTAACCCTAATGTGATCGAAAAGGTTTATAGAGTGAGAGGGGTATCAGACGTTCCGATGTAAGAATTTAAAACTTAGGTAACTTTCCTTTAAGTATATCAAACCCATGCAAACGCAGCTATGTAAATCTTTATACTGATTTAAGAGCGCTATGACAACCCATGGTTTACTAGCTAAAGTTTCCTTATAAAGTATGTACCGTTACATATTACATATTTCTTCTACAAAATGTTTGTACTTTTCAATTACAATTAGATGTTAGTCGTGTTCAGCCATGTTCCAGTGCAATTGAACCCATAAATCTTGTTTGAGTCGTAAACCTTTTGTTCATAATATTGCCCAACTATCCTGATAATACCTCACGGAATATTCTTCAAAAAATTGAGTTGTTTCATGACATTAATCCTCCCATGGAATCATGACCACCAAGTTGGAGTGCTACTCTCTTCGTTTGGTTATCTATCTTTGTTCAGGTTACTTCTCTTTTTGATGAATAATCGCTTCCCATCTTGCTTATAATAAACTTGGGTTCTTGTTACTCCCTTTTGTCAGTGTTCCTAAGTTCATTATATCTACCCCAGACTGTCCAGTTTATCTTGGATAATCTCAAATTAAACAAGCTAGCAAGTAAAGATTTTTTTTTCATAATACTTTCATCCCACTCCTTAACCCTCTACAGTTGCCCATATAAAGTTCTTGTGAGCACCTCCTAAGCTTCTTTAATAACACTTTGAATGTAAGACAAGTTTGTTTATTTACATCATCCACTATCTCGTCGTCGGGTGCTTTTGAAACCCATTTAACCTTGTACTTTTGATCTTTTATTTTGCCTAATAATTCTTGCGAACAAATTAAAAACCTATGTGACTCTTCCTTCTTGTAATCATGTCCACTTAAATTCCTACTAATCCGTGGTCATTTCGATGTTGTGAGCTTATGGGCTCCCAAAAGAGAATTCTATGTGGATAATTTTATAGTCCAATCTTAAATCAACACCTTCTACAATCTATTCTTAGAAAGTAAATATGTCCTCCCTATCGTTAATTATCGGATCATCACTTGAAATGTCTATCCTCACAAAATGCTTTGCTTTTCAATTGATATCAAATGTTCTTTACTTTGGATACCCAACGTTTGGACCCATTTGATCCTTACAGCCCTTCATTCTTGAATCATTTGTCTTTATCATTATTCTCATTCTATCCACCTTATGTTCCCCTCACCCATCATTTCATAATTTATCATCCGCTCTTTTAAATTAAAACATCACATCCGTAATATTTCCCATCGTTTTCAATCATTAGAATACTTCTGCCATGATTGTTTTGGTTTATTAAGCTCATCCCCCCACTATTGTGTGTTTCGTCAATCTGTACCATCTGTTTGAAAGGTTTGGATTGATATCTAAGGCTTACCAATGGATTACGCCTTTCTTATTGCGCTCTTCCTTCTAACATTTTTCATATTTGCGGAGCTACCTCATCCTTAAAGTAGCTTTCTTCTGCTATAATTATTTACCTTCCTTTTTTTTTTCATTTCAAACCTCCATAGGCTTGTGAATTTTCAAGAATTCTCATACATTCTTTTTGGCATGATTGACCATGTTTCTAAATCTTTTGGCTTATTACGGAATGCATCCCTAGTCAACCTTAAATGCTTGTTAACTCCTTGATAACTTTCATCCTCATTGTCTTCCTGTCCATTTCATTACTTATCTATAGCTTCCACTATGTTCATCCATATTGATAAGTCTATATAGCTTGTTTGAATTATAACTGTAATTAAGCTTTGTTGAGTGAGAGCGAATCCCTTATTGTTGCAATTTCACTCTTTCTTTTACTTTTAAACTCCACCCATAAGTTAAATTGATCTTTCTTTGTTCGATTCTATTACCTTACTTGAACTTACTTTATGTGAGCAAGGATTAATCTATCGTATCATGTTGATTGCCACCAAAAGGTCATCTGAGTGTAACCAAAATACCTTCCCCTAGCGAGATTTTCAGCCCTTTCCATAAGGCGCCTCTTAGGTTGTTATCTTTATGCCCTGTCTTATTTCCTAGCACGAACAAAATGACACCAAATCATTCCTAGTTATTGTAACACCCTCACTGTACCTGTGTCACTGTTCATCTCCATAATCTCTGTTACAATTAATAAACTCAATGAACAGGGCGTTACCGCCATCCTGAAGGACAAGGCTTTATATACCCTGACTGGATATAATATGGGTCACTTAAATACATATTCAAACTTCATCCAATCACATACAAGTAATGACTAACTAGCTTAAAGTTTACATCGCCATAAACCTACATCACTATCTACTGAAGTGCTTATCCAATGGTCTCCATATATTGCCACTATGAACCCATCTAGATGTCCTTAGACCCTTGATTTCTTCAATTAGCTTGGTAGAATAAAGCAACTCATTTGCATGCCTAAAACAAAACATGAAAACATTTCGAATGGTGAGCCGAAGCTCAATACATACATTATTGTATTGTAAAATAAACTTGTAACATTGGTTGGGCCCGCTTTGAAATTCATTTTAAGTTAAAACAATGACTAAAATAAATGTAAAACTAAAATGCTAATTATTATTTTGTAGTGAGCCCCTTGTAACTGTTACGATCTAAAGATAGGTGTATACATGTCAAGTCGATCGGAGGGCCAGGCCTAAAGCTGCGCGGGTAACTGAAGGGCAATACCCTGTAACTTATAACGGGTGGGGTCACTAATAATGTGATAAACCACTGATTAAACCGATTCATTGATGTACTTGTCGAAATATTATAATTTTGATAAATACCTACTGATTTCTAAAGATATAGACAATAAACATACCTGCAATCTTTAGAATGTAATCTAACTTGTAAAACATGTTTTTGACTTGATAAATATGTTGTGACTGGATAAGACTTATGTATAACGGGGAACGATAACCTAGGCCTCGATATTGTTCATACAATTGTAGGTATATATAATCAGTAAATGATATTCACTCATATACTTGAATAACTTTATAGAAGCAGAGTAATTAATGCAACTATATTAGTTAGCAAATACTTAAATGATATACATAACTTAAGTAATTCGATATAACTTTAAAACCAAATAAATGAAAGTCATTAAATCTGATATAAAGTAAGTAAAAATAGAATAAGCCATAATGAGACCAAAATTAGGGAAGGTCATAATGGCTGTCAATGGAAGATTTATGTTTTTCAGTCTTTCCGAAATAGGTGACTAATATGGGTTTTTAAGGCCCATTGAAATACAACTTGATTCAAGATAACATGGAGTACACTGAATTGGCATGGTGTACACTAGATTGGCCCGATATTTGATAGTGTGAGGCCAAAGGAGGTATAACTTGGTTCAAGATGGCATAAATGACACTTGCTTGATCCAATAAACATGATTTCTGAATCATTACTTTTCCCACTTCTTATATTTCATTCATAAGTCCATTAAACATAGTTTTCCACCTTAAATGAATCATTGAAAATCATAGAAGCTATTAAACTCACTAAACTTGGTATTTTCCTTTGTAAAGTCCATAACTCATAAATACACTCCTATAATACATACTTGTCTTCTTTCACTCCATAATCGAGCAAATGCCCTTTTAAACCCCTTAAACATTTGTTTCCACCCTTAAATGACCTTACTTAGCCCAAAATACACAAAATGAGTGCATGATTAATCTCACTCAATCTTTATTATTGCTCTTTACACAATTACTTAAAATACTTCCAAAAATCACCGAACCCAAAATACTCAACCAAAGTTCATGAAATCTTATAGGAAGTTCAAAAATAATACGGACAATTTACAGTAAAATTTTCAGAATTTTCCTCAAAGTATAAGCTGCACAGAAATTATAATAATAGCCCAATTTGCACCAAAGCAGGTTAGTTCACTTCAAAAGTTTATAAATTTCACCCTTAACCTCAAATGGAGACCTAAAACCCCAATATGGAAAGATTAAGAAGTCCCAAAAGGCTTTTATTCACAACACAACATATGATCCACGAAAGGGTTCCCAAAATGGGACTAGAATACAAGTGTGTTAGTTTTTGGTTCAACCTGCGCAGTTTTAGGAAAACAGTCATAGCTTTGTCCACAGAACTAGGATTAAGACAATTCAAAATATATTTGAAAGCTAACACATTGACCTATTACCACTAGAAATCATAATTTTTCAATGGGCTGATCATTACCAGTTTAATCCTAAATCACCCCTATTTTCTGCCATTTTCAGCCCTTACTATTTTTACTTTCTCCTCTTTTTTCACGTAAATCCTCACTAAGTTCATTCCAAATCATCACAATTACATATAAAAAGATCATTTAAGCCCTTATATACATAACCCATATTAAAATCACAACAAATGAAACAAGCAAGCTTGTATTCAACTTTCATGATTCAACCCATTTGATCACACTTCCAATTCATCACGCACAACATTAAACATCACTAAACTCAATACAAATTGCATAATAACCATCACTTGGTTCATATAAACATAAGCCATAACTTAAACAATCAATAAACTTAAAAAATTTTCATAAGTCGAGGTTAGGGTTATCTCACTTGGATGCTTGAATGAAGGAGTTCGGGCTGTGCTTGAACAGGGGGGAGGCTACCGTGGCTGTGGGGTGGCAAAAGGGCAGTGGTGGTGGCGGGAAGCTAGGCAGGGGCTGCTGTCCTGTTTTCCCAGCCCATGTCGTGTAGAGAGAGTGAGGGAGAAAGAGGTTTGTTTGCAATTTTTTTTGTGAGTAATTGATCAATAATGGTCCTAATTTCTTGGCTAAGATGTAGCTAAAATTTTCCTTGCCATAAAGTACCCTTTGCTAAGTACATCTAGGTGCAAATCATGGTAATTAGTGATAAATAAGCACAAGCAACTTGGGCCTTGTAGGATTGGGCCTAAATCATGTATTTTGGGCTTGATTTTGGGCCTAAAAATAAGTGAAAATTGCGTTAAGAATTTTATAAGGCTCGCGATTAAATTTTCCCAACATTAAAGAGAATAGTTAGTCGCGAAATCATGCTTAACGATGCCTGCTGTCGATTCACCTGATTTAAATGATAAATAAAACTTAAATTGCAAAGTGGATTCCAAAATGAAATATCTCCCAATTGGGATGATTAAATACAATAATTGAATGCGGAAAATTTAGATAACATAATGAAATTTTGTTAAATAAATTGGGGTGCAATTGAATCATTAGACATGACTTGGTTAAATAAATAAGCTTAAATGGTAAAATGAATAAACATGAGTTAAATAAATAAACATGATTAATTAGGTAAATAAATATGATTTAAATAAATAAACATGGGTTAGGGTCAGACTATTACAGCATTCCCCTCTTAAAGAGTTTTGTCCTCAAAACTTATGGTGCTTGCTAATGTATGTAATGCTACTTTAAATACACATGGGCCATTGGTTCTCATTGGTTCCCTTTGAAGAGGTATAATTTGCCTAATGTACTCCAACTAAGGATGTCTGTGTATTGTATAGCTGCTTAATCCCATGTTTCAGTAGCAGATCTAGATACTTCTCACACACTTACTTCATTGAACTCAATTACTTTGGTTCAAAATTGATATTCTCTTCGAAAGAAAAGAACCTTGTTATTAGTGAGGAGGTGCTCACTACTAGTTCATCACCATGCCCACTAATGGAAACTGTTGTATATCTAGATAAGGACTCTGATACTATTACGAGCTATAAAACACGTTATGTACGTGTCTGGGTTTAACAGGTAGGTGCAGTCAGCAAGCTACAGGATTTAACCTTTCAATGAATCATAAGGCCCAATGAAACTAATCCCTAATTGTCCTTGGATAGTCGGTCTCTTACTACCGTAGACTAGAAACGTCTTTTGAAATATTTTATAACCCATTTGAGACTTTGGTTATTTCCTTACTTTGCCAGCACAACTCTTTTGCCGACCTTGTATCACCTCAACATGTACTTGAATTTTCCCTCTTAATGCTTGCTTAGGTTAGCTCTTACCTTATACTCAATGTTTCTTCTGGCTCACTCTAATATAATTAGGCAGTGCTTGAGACTATGCCCTTATCAAAATGTCTGCATCTGATATTTGTAACGCATCACAGGATCTCACCTCATCATCCTACTCAAGGATATGCTCCCGGTCGATAATGGGCAATGAAATGACCATAGTTAGGGATGAGAGTGATGGAATTGTTAGCCAAGCACATCATTGCATTCAAAAGAAATGAACAATGAGACTAGAAAAGGCTAATAAAGGAGAGATTATCATGGGGTGGTTAGAATAAAGATAACCACGAGTGTATCCAGAATTTTGAAACATAATACCACAAGAATCATGGCTTATAAATATTGATTATGAAGGATCCAATACCCAAGAAGTAAGATGGCCTAGTTACCTTCGAGTTTAGCTGATGATCAAAAAAAAAAAAAAAGATGGCCAGCAACTGAGTTCCAATAAGGTGACTTTCTAGATATCATTGATAGGATAAATGCAATTGAGAGAGTGGCCAAACAAAATGCAATAAATAGAGAAATAGATTAGATAAACAAGGTGCAATGGATAAATAAATAGCTTGAACAAGCAAGGTCCACTAAATAGATAAATGGATTGAATAGGCTACAGTAGGAACATGCCTTTGCTCATATGGAGCCAAGTCAAGTACAGCAATAAGATTAAATAAGGATTACTGAAGTTTACTTATGAGGATATAAAATATAGGCGTGAGAATTGCAAGTGCACTAAATAGATCAATAGATTGGACCGGTAAAGTGTAATGGGTAGATCAATAGATTAGATAAGAAATGTACTAGTGGATAAGTAAATAGATTGAACAAGTTACATTAGAAACGTGCCTTTGCTCAGATGAAATCAGTTCAAGTCTATCAATAATATTGAATAGAAAAGTTGGAGTTTACTTATGAGCATGCAAGATATATGTGTGGGAGTTGAGGTTTAAAATGAAGAGAGTAAGAGGATTATAACAATCACCCACATCAATGAGAGATGAATCACCTTATAATCCAGTGCAAGTCATAAGAGCGTATCATTACGCATGGATGGAGTACAAGGTATATGCGTGAACACACTCTCAACACTAAATGAATGAGATATAGGTATTCAATAATGAATCAAAGAGATATAAGACACATGCGTGAGTACACTCCCAGGAGAACAAATAAAAGATGATAACAGTCAACAGTACCGGAATATTAATAACCATTTAGAATTGAACCCAAAAAAAAAAAAAAAACGTATTTCAGACTTAACAATGAGTTTGCAAGAGCATGAGAGGTCATGCTAGAAAGAGGGGAAAAAATTATGTGTCCTTTTGGGGCTTAGAATGGAGAGAGAAATTAAATAATACCAGATAGAAGTAGATCTTTGAGTAAAGCAAACAACCATTACAAGAAATACTATATAAAAAAGCATTCTTGCAAAAGATAAGTGATACTTGGCATGGTTTAGATGTCAGATGCGGCCCTTAAAGCAAATGGTCAAGACAGAGAACTACTATAGAGTAAGTGAGTGCTATTAGCAATGAAATGATACCCTGAACAATCCAAGGGCTAGGCAAAGGTAGGTCAATGACTAGATGTAATAGGAGCATTGCCAATGTAAGGTCTTAGTGAAAAAAACAGATGTTCCCTTTGCATGATAACTTGTCACGCTACATAAAAACCATATAATATCGAGTAACATGCCATAAGCTACTGAACTATCATTAAGACATAAGTACTGATTGTAATGTCCACTGCATATTAATTCAACCCGAAGATATAGCCATACAAGGCATTTTCCTTATCTAGAGGGGTACATGTATTTTGATAGTGTAATAATCTCTTAGGAAGGTGCAAAAGGCATCCCCACATTAGGTTTTAAACATTACTGTATTCGACATCAAATATGCTAATGTGCCTCAGTGAAACCCTTAAATCCTAGGACAAAACAGACAAAGTTCCACCTACAAACTAACCAAATCTAGGCTTCAAGCCTTATAATAGATACTTGAAATGGACAAAAACATTTCAATATCTCTACGGCCACGAGCCAGAGTTCATAACTCAACAGTTTATATACCTGGAGTACACAATTTCAAGATTTGAACAAATGAGAGAAATGAACATATAATACAACTCCTAAATAAATGAAAACATGCATCCATACATACTAACTTATAGCAAAGAACTCATTCAACTGGTCAAGCATAGCTTATAAATACCTTATAGCTCATAATGACCCTTAAATCTTTAGCTCTGTTGAACTCTGCTAAGGTTAAGAGACAGGAGGCTTTATAAATAATAAATGAATAGGAGCAAGGAGTTAGAGTATGCGACAGTAAAATATGAACACAGTAATGACTGAATTGGAAGCAGAGAGGATCAAATATTCTTAGGAGAGCTACAAATTACACAGGCACACACACTAGGGATCATTATAGGCTCCATTATATAACCAGCGTGGTAAATGATCATGATTGTTTGGGTTTGAGTTGCTTATAAGAAAAGTTACCCAAGTGTTAGGTTAAACTGGAACCTCATGTGATCCACTTGCTTTGTAACTCTGCTACCATATCATGAGTTGAGCTAAACTGGTACCTTTCTAAACAAAGCAATCTAATCCTATATTCTCTCTAAATTATCTCTATATCACTGTCTCTTATGGAGAATAAATAGCAGAAGCTGGTAAATAAACATGGTTAAGGATACAAAATTCAAGTAATAAAAGATATGGCCTTCCATACTTCTCCAAGTCTCTACATCACCCAATACTGGGTCATTGAATAACTCACAACTAAAGTACGTACTACATCTCTGAACATCCCATAAGAGTATGATGTGCATACTAGCAAAGCACACGTAACAGGTGTACATACATATCACATCTTCAGGTTCTTTCCCTTATATCCTACATGCCCCCATAGAAACTCTTGTTAAAATGAATACTCTAGAAGTTACTTCTATTACTCTTAATACTGGAATAGTTCCACCACCTTAGTATCTCACTTACTTCCCATCTTGTTTCCTTGTGATGTTGCTATGCTCTCTACATTGTTTCTATAGAGTCATTGATATGCTTGATAAAATGTAATAACATGGAGTCTTCCACTCCTGTTAGCTTGGTAACCATGCCCAAGTGCTCATATATATTCACTATGGTAAGGTCTAGTTCAGTTAACCCCTTGTCCTGATGTAGCCCGCATCAAATCATTCCTTTGTCCGGCGAAGGTACACATAATCTAATACTAGAATAGTCAAATTAGGATTGTACACAAGGGTTCGTCTCTTGCACCGTATGATACCCCAATGTTATGTATGCTCATATATCTTAGGAGGATACCCCATAGATTATCTCAATATGGATAAACCTTTTTAAAATGTGCCCATTAGGGCTATGAACTCTATAACGATAATAATGAACTCCAAGAGGCAACTTAGGCACTGACCACAACTGTCCATAGAGGTATGGACCACAACTGTGGCTATGAAACTCGTAATAGAGGTCATATAAGTAGGCTACCATGCTAGCATGTAGTAAAAGAACATGGGTGGTCACAGTAATATGCAACATCTTGTACACTACAGAAGGATCTATCGACCATATAAGCATAAAAGATGAATATGAAAGGGGTAAACATCCATTTTTGTGGTCTCAAATCTCTAACCATGCTATAATAGATCTCACTGACCCATCTTATCAACATCCCATCCTAACTCTTCATACCTCATAATCCTATTAAAACAAACTCATAATCCTGTTCTGATACCAAAACTGTAACACCTACACTGTACCTGTGTCACTGTTCATCTCCATAATCACTGTTACAATTGATAAACCCAATGAACAGGGCATTACCGCCGTCCCGAAGGACAAGGCTTTATACACCATGACTGGATATAATGTGGCTCGCTTAAATACATCTTCAAACTTCATCTAATCATACACAAGTAATAATTAACTAGCTTAAAGTTTACATCACCATAAACTTACATCAGTATCTACTGAAGTGCTTGTCCAATGGTATCCATATATTATGAACAACCATCACTATGAACCCATCCAGATGTCGTTAGACCCTTGATTTCTTCAATTGGCTTGGTAGAATAAAGCAACTCATTTGCATGCCTAAAACAAAACATGAAAACATTTCGAATGGTGAGCTGAAGCTCAATACATACATTACTGTATTGTAAAATAAACTTGAAACATTGGTTGGGCTTGCTTTGAAATTCATTTTAAGTTAAAATGGTGACTAAGATAAATGTAAAACTATATTGCTGATTATTATCTAGTAGTGAGCCCCTTGTAACTATTACGATATGAAGATAGGTGTACCCCTGCCAAGCCGATCGGAGCACCTGGCTTGAAGTTGCGCGGGTAACTAAAGGGCAATGCCCTACAACTGATAACGGGTGAGGTCACTAATTATGTGATAAACCACTGATTAGATTGATTCATTGATGCACTTACTAAAACATTATAATTTTAATAAATACGTGTTGATTTCTAAAGATACAGACAATAAACGTACCTGGGATCTTTAGAATGTAATCTGACTTGTAAAACATAATTTGGACTTGACAAATATGTTGTGACTTGATAAGAATTATGCATAACAGGGAGCGATAACCTAGGCCCCAACACTATTCATGCAATTGTAGGTATGTATAATCAGTAAATGATATTCACTCATATACTTGAATAACTTGATAGAAGCAGAGTAATTAATGCAACTATATTAGTTAGCAAATACTTAAATGATATACATGACTTAAGTAATTTGATATAACTTTAAAACCAAATAAATGAAAGTCATTAAATCTGATATAAAGTAAGTGAAAGTAGAATAAGCCACAATGAGACCAAAACTAGGGATGGTCATAATGGTTGTCAACGGCAGATTGATTTATTTTGTTTTAGTCTTTCCAAAATAGGCGACTAACAGGGGTTTCTAAAGCCCATTGAAGTACGATTTATTCAAGATAACATGGAGCACACTGAATTGGCATGGAGTACACTGGATTGGCCCGATATTTGATATTGTGAGGCGAAGAGGGGCATAACTTGGTTCAAGATGGCATAAATGACGCTTGCTTGATCCAATAAACATGGTTTCTGAATCATTGCTCCCCCTACTTCTCATATTTCATTCATAAGTCCATTAAACATTGTTTTCCACCCTAAATGAATCATTGAAAACCATAGAAGCTATTAAACTCACTAAACTTAGTATTTTTCTTTGTAAAGTCCATAACTCATTAATATACTCCCATAATACATACTTGTCTTCTTTTCTCCCCATAACTGACTAAATGCCACTTTAAACACCATAAACATTTGTTTCCCCCCTTAAATGACCTTACTTGGCCTAAAATACACAAAATGAGTGCATGATCAATCTCACTCATTCTTTATTATTGCTCTTTACACAATTACTTAAAATGCTTCCAAAAATCACCAAACCCAAAATACTCAACTAAAATTCATGAAATCTTATAGAAACTTCAAAAATAATATGAAAAATCTACAGTAAAATATTTAGAATTTTCCGCCAAGTATACGCTGCACAGAAATTGTAATAGCACCCTAATTTGTACCAAAACAGGTTAGTTCATTTCAAAAATTCATAACTTTCACCCTTAATTTCAAAGGGATGCCTAAAATCCCAATATGGAAAGTTCAAGAAGTTCTACAAAACTTTTATTCACAACATAAAATATGATTCCCATAATAAGGTTCCCAAAGCGGGACTAGAATACAAGTGTGCCAGTTTTTGGTTGGGCCTATGCAGTTCTAGAAAAACAGCACTAACTTTATCTACAGAGCTCAGATTAGGGCGATTCAAAATGCATTTGAAAGCTAACACACTGTCCTATCTACCCACCCAAACTCATAAGTTTTTAGTGGGATGATCATTACCAGTTTAATCCCAAAGTCACCCCTATTTTCTGCCATTTTTAGCCCTCACTGTTTGTGCTTTCTCCTCCTTTTTCACATAAATCCTCACTTAAAATCATTCCAAATCACCACAATCAGATATAAAAAGATCATTTAAGGCCTCATATGCATAACCCATATCAAAATCACAACAAATAAAATAAGCAAGCTTGGATTCAACTTCCATGATTCAACTCATTTGATCACACTTTCAATTCATCACCCACAACTTTAAACATCACTAAACTCAATAAGAATTGTATAATAACCATCACTTGATTCATATAAACATAAGCCATAACTTAAACAATCAATAAACTCAAAAATTTTTCGTATGTAGAGGTTAGGGTTACCTCACTTGGATGCTTGAATGAAGGAGTTGGGGCTGCGTGTGAGCCGGGGGGAGGGTGTCATGGCTGTCGGGGATTCCTAGGTGGTTGTTGGTGACTGGGATGGCGGCTGGGGGGTGGCAGAAGGGCGGTGTTGGTGGCGGGAAGTTGGGCAGGGGATGCTGCCCAGTTTTCGTAGCCCATGCCGTGGAGAGAGAGTGAGGGAGAAAGAGGTTTGTTTGTAATTTTTTTGGTCAGTAATTGATAAATAATGGTCCTAATTTCTTGGCTAAGATGTGGCTGAAATTTTGCTTGCCATAAAGTACCTTTTGCTAAGTATATTTAGGTGCAAATCATGATAATTGATGATAAATAAACACAAGTAACTTGGGCCTTGTAGGATTAGGCCTAAATCATGGGTTTTGGGCTTGGTTTTGGGCCCAAAAAGAAGTGAAAATTGCATTAAGAATTTTGTAAGGCTCGGGATTAAATTTTCCCGACATTAAGGAGAATAGTTAATCGCTAAATCATGCTTACCAAGGCCTACTATTGATTCATCCGATTTAAACGATAAATAAAACTTGAATTACAAAGTGGTCCCAAAATAAAATATCTCCCAACTGGGCTGATTAAATACGATAATTGAATGCGGAAAATTTAGACAACATAATGAAATTTCGCTGAATAAATTGGGGTGCAATTGAATAAATAGACATGATTTGGTTAAATAAATAACCTTAAATGATAAAATTAAGAAACATGAGTTAGATAAATAAACATGATTAATTAAGTAAATAAACATGATTTAAACAAATAATCATTGGTTAGGGTCGAGCTATTACAGTTATACTACCCATAATTTGATATATATAACTTCGCCTCCTAGCCACCCGTTCTATTTCAGGTGGTATAGACTGTTCAAAGGATGTCAACGATCTTCTGGCTGTTCTTATGGCCTATGTTTGCAAACCATGATGCTTATGTCCCATCCCTTATAAAACTTTTGATCTAATCATGGCTATCTTATTCTGGCTATGTCATGACAATCAATCCTCTATCAATCACTCCTACTTCACTGCTATTCCTTTTGGGAATAACTACTCACCTAACATATTAATCTCTAGCTAGTAAACCTCTAAATAGTCTAAATGAAGAAGGTGAAATTCAAAGAGAAAATAATCTCTAGCTAGTAAACCTCTAAATAGTCTAAGGGCAACCACTCTGTAATAAGAAGGCACCTCTGAGCAAAGTTATATAGGTTAAGTACGCCTCAATGAAAACCACCTATGAGGCTGATGAAAAAAGGGAAAAAAAGTTCCTTATTTACATTAGGGCAATTTAAGTACATCTTTCAGATTTGCAAGTTTCGAGGACGAAGCTTATTTTAAGAGAGAGATATTGTAACATCCCGAACATAACTTATACTAAGTATCTTAGTTAATTTTAGCTTAAAGTTAGGCGTCGTATATTGATCTGACGATTGAAACATTTATGCTATTACAGGTTGAGATGACAAGGTGGCATCGAAATGATATTTAGCAATGCTTCAGCAAATTCAAGGGGAAAAACAAAACAAAATAAAACATAGAAATCTCTAAGCTTTTTCAAAGAAAATATATGGGATTTTTAGCAAATATTTAAAGATTTTTAGAGAAAATACATAAAGATTTTTAGCTAAAGATGTTTAGAGAAAATATCTAACATTTTTAGCAAAATATCTAAACACTTTAGCAAAAATATCTGATATTTTTAGGAAAATATCTAAGATTTATTAAAAATATATCTCAAATATCTTTTTTTGGGCCCCCCATTTTTCATGTTGGCACACCCCCTTCTTTCTTAGTGCCATACCAAAGGGGGTCGCCACCTAACCTCTTCCTCGTACTCTCTCTCGTACTTTTTTTCACTTAATTCAAAAAAAAAGGAAACAACCACTTTCGTCATCGTCAAGCCGTAAACAATTATTTTAGCAAGAAGGAGATGTATCATCCAGATACGCTTACTATCTGTACCCTTCAAAAGTTCACATGTTTTTTCAATAAATACCAAATCTCATAAAATATGATTATTTAATGAATCATTTTCAAGTATCGCTTTTGACACATAATCAAGTGGAGCCATCAGTTATTAATTATCGGGGCTTACGCCCTTTAGTTCACCCACGCGACCTCAAGTTAGGTTATCCGATCGTCCTGGCTGGTGTACACCTACTTAATGATCTTAGTCTATATATAAGCTTATCAGTTGGGTTCCACTTTCGGATAATAATCGACAATAATTTTGATATAATTGCCTCTCTCCTTGTTTCGAACTAAAATGAATTGAAATATGGTCACTCACTAAAAAAAGTAACTCTATCCTTCTTAAGCATGCCTTAGAAGTGAGGAGGCTATCAAAGAAGTTAGTCATGCTGACAATGACACCTGATAAAGTTGTGACTCATCAGAGTGTGCGCTATTCGGACTGGCTATAAGCTATGATGCGTTATCATGATTATATAAGTAAATTAATTAATCCTTATCCTCTCCGGGATGGTAGTAACGCCCTAACCATGGCGCTTCCGCTGTACTGAGTACTAATAGTTAGTTAATATTAATTAAGACTAGTTAAGTAATTAAGAGTTGGGGTGTTACAGTAGTCTCCCTAGGTTATAGCATGTTCTTCTTTGGTATTGGATAAACATTGAGATTGTTCAGGTTTGGGGGATCTATGAGGTTGTTTGGGTTCTGATAACCGATGAGAGCCTTTGGTGGGGTTGCTCACTACTAACTAAACTCTGTTTTGTTTTCTCTTAACATTAGTTAAGAATTTACAGTTTAAAGATGTTGATATAATTGGGATCCAATTTTATTTTTAATTATTTAAATGTTCCCTGTCACCTGTACATATTTAAATGAATTTAATTATTTTTGTTTTAGGTGAGCATTATTAAGCTTGTCTCATTGATCAAAATGTTTTGTTTTCAGGTACAAACATGCTCCATGGGGATGGGATGTGAGCGAGGTCGTCATGGAAGCTTCAGTAAAGCTATTTATTAGCATGGAATAATGTTGGACGTGTACCTAACTAAGTTGACCATTAACTTTTAACTATTGATTTTGGATTTTATTTTTACTTATTTCAATAAATTCACCTTTTCCTTGTATGTTGGTAATGAAATATCGTAGTGATGCCGACTAGGTTATATTTCGCTGCATTAAATTGGCTAAAATTAGAATAAAAATAAATTAGAATTTTTGGGGCATATATAATGGAATTAGAGCTGTAAGTTCAACCTAGATATTTGCTTGGGATGGTATATCCAAAGGTAGAGTCATGAACCTAGTATACATAGGAATTAAATAGAGTGTGAGTATTAGTATGGGTAAGAGGGATTGCATATATTTGATAAGCATCATAATGCATATGTCTTGCATCTTCTATATGTTGTTTGGTTAATTGAAGTGTTCGATTTATGGCCAGACCTAGTAAGCACTTGCGTTGTGGGTGTGGTTGAAATAATGAACATGTGTTCAAAACTATTATGCATTGATAGTTAACCTTAAATGAAAGCACTTAACTACTTTTCCAGTATTCATGAAACTATCGCCAGTGGCCTTGGATGAAGCTTTAGAATGTTATTATGCATGTGCCTAGTGGTCGATGCTAAAGTTGCTTGCTATTTTCAATGAGCTAGGTTAATGAGTAAGTGAATGAGCTAAGTCGATCTTTGTATGCTTGTGTTCAAGATGATTTTTAAGTTGAATTTGACCATTGAGATACTGAGTTTAACTAATGTTCTAGGTAAGAAGTGAATTTAAGGTGGATGAAGGAGGTAGGTGACTATTGTGACATAGTACAAAGGGGTATGTAACCATTTGTGTATTTCCTTTGACCTACTACTTTCCTTACCTTGCAAACATCCAAAATCTTCTAGCTTTTTTTCCTATTATTTTCTCCCTTATTTGGATAACTTCTTTCTAACCCTATTGTAATCAATTACCTCTTGGGAATAACATTGGCTATTTCATTATTTATATCTTTGTCTCTCCATTAAAGTGTGTTACATATCATTTTGGAACTTTTTGATCGCTTACTTTTATTCGTGTTCTTGTCGCTTCAACTTGTAATCTTATACATTAACTTGACTCTCATGTTTATTACCTTGAAACAACTACATTGTTGATGTCATTGTCCTTCTAGAAAGTTGGGCCTTGTACTATTTTGAACCTTATGATTTCTTAATTTTACTCATGTGCTTATTGCTTATATACTTTGGGATCTTCATACTTTCACTTGAGTCTCATGTTTATTAACTTGATATACCCACACTTGTTCTCCTCTCATATCATTTAGGGTTTGTTCCCTTGTTTTCTCAACTATGATCTCATCTCATTATTTGTGTTCTCTTATTTTTAGGATAAGTATGCTTATTGAATCAATTTGTTGACCCCTATATTAAGCTTCGAATTTTTTAGGCACACCTCATGTTCCTTTGGACTTATGTTCGCTTGATGACTCTTGAGCTATTACCATTTGTTCTCATGTTTAATCTTCCAGTTGTAGTTATATGTGTGCTCAACATAAACCCTATCACTGGTTTGTGTTCTTTACAATAATTTTGAGCCTTATATTTTCTTTGTGCCATCTCCTTGGAATATGATGTTATTCATTATAATCGCAATGATTCCTGTCCTCCCACTCCTGCAAAAAGATTAAGACTACACAAGGACCTAGGGGAGAGTTATAATGCCTTGACAAATCCCGTGGTGGGCTTATTGGCAATTTTTATTGTTATATGTGCAATTGGGTTCTTTTACATTATTCATATAATGAGGTTATACATTAGCTTGTAGGCAAGTGTATTGACAATTTTTATTGTAATACATATAATTAGGCTGCTTTTGGGCAATTCATGTCATGTGATTATACATGGGTTTCACACTGTTAGGTTAATTTGTCGTGGTAAACATATCCATGAAGCTCGTGAATAAAACAACAGGAGTGCTTATTAGGATAAGTAATAACGACGTATGACAATAGGCATAGGCAAGACAAAATGAAAACTATAGTACTGATCCATTAAGATATATGTTATGTGACCACAATTTTAGAGTTTATTTATTAAAAACATAATTATATTTTTCGACATCATCACCTTAGTTGAACTTAGGTTGGCCAGCATGAACCTTGGGAAACAACCGTTGTGAAAGCCTAAGGAACATTTGGGGGGGGAAGGGAATAATACATTCGAGATAAAAGAAAATGCTTATTGCATTATGTACAACTCTGGGGATATATATACAAGCTGGTTAACGTTCAAGGAATTCATAATAAACTAAGGTGAGGTAGAGAACTTAATAATTATAGTTTGGTGAAATAAGGGTGCAGGATGAAGTAATTCGCCTATAAGTAGGACTTTGTAGTGAGTTAAGGGTAATCACTCATGCAATTAGTAAGGTGTGACCAATGTAGGAAGTTATGTACTCCTAAAGGCACCATGAACCAAGAGCGTTACAAATTACAAATTCATCCAAAAGTTAACACTAAGCGTCGCTTGCGACTCCTAATCCTTAGGTCTGTTTGTTGCTGCCTACCTAGAGATGATTCTTGAATTACGCATTGTGGAGCACCTTGTTTGATGGTATTGGCTTTTGACACAAGATATGAGGCGTTTCTTTGGTGAATACTCTAAGAAGCTTCCCAGAGTAGGCCAGACTTCATTTTCGCATTCGACCAAATGGGTAAAGGGTAGATAAAACGAGCATCCCATATGTAAGAGGGCATATTTGGGGCTTGCCTTTAAACTGAAGAAGACACGTGATGAGAAATTACCATTAATCAAGTCCTCCAACAATAATAGCTATCATTCTAGTGTATAAATTCCTTCATTCAAAGCGTTGTATAATAGGAGGTGTAGAACTCACTTATATTGATAGGAGATTGACAACAGACTCACCAATATGCCTAAACTAATTAAGTCAACCACATAGAAGGCACAAGTGATCCAACAGAGGATGAAAACAACTCAAAGCTATTAGAAGATCCATGAGGACAAACGACAGAGACCTTGGCCATTCGAGGTTGGAGACCAAGTCTTCCTAAGAGTCTCACCCACCAAGGGTGTCATGCAATTTGGGCAATCACGCAAGCTCACCTAGGGGTATATTGGTTCTTGTTCCATGACAGAGGGGTAGGCAAAGTAGTATATGGGTTACAACTACCAGAGGAACTCGCAAGAGTCCACAATGTATTTCACGTATCCTAATTGTGCAAATACATTCCGGGCCTAACTCATATGATCGAGCCAGAACCACTGTAGCTCTGGGAAGACTTGAACTATGAGGAACAACTTATTGAGATGGCCTTTTCGACTGTCCACATCATACCTAAGGCAACATGTGAATTAGAGGAAGACATGCAAGGCAGGTACACTCATTTGTCTGCTTAATTAGGAATGTGCATGTTTCAAGAAACAAAGACCTCTTAAGAAAGGTGAGATGTAAAATCTTAGAATTTAAGATGCTTACAGTTGATTTGTAAAGTTTCAGGATAAAACTTTTTTTAAGTAGTGTAGAATGTAAAACACGAAAAATTCATATTTATAATTCTTGAAGAAATATAACGAGATTTTGAATTTCGAGAATATATCACTAGTCACTTGAGCTTGTTGGTAGCAGTTCAACATCGGACCTTCGTATAAATTAAAATTTCGGAACAAGCCTAAAAATCTCCTATCCTAGCCCCAACCCAAAACCATTGATAAACATAATAATGAAATGTTTTATTTAATAAAATTAAATTTTTTTAACATTCTTTCGCCTTACCTCCTAGTTCCAAATTCAAAATTTAAATTCTTCTGATAACTTGGGAAAGAAATATAGGGAAAAACAAATCCTACAATCCTCCAATTAGTCAAAGCAACCAAAAATTACTCCTTCTCTCTCTTTTCTTGTTGTGATAACAATAAAAAAAATTGGGTTCTTTTTTTAAAAAAATGAAGCTACCCCTTGCCCCAAATCCTCAACTTATTGCCACTACAAAAAATGTGACTTCCTATCGTACTTATCTGGCCATGCGTATCTAAGAGTGGAAACAAAAAAGGGTGATTTCTAAATATGTACTAACAACCACGCTTATATTTGAAGGGGAGACAACTAAGCATTGCCCACTCTTCCATGCGAGGGAACAGAAGACTTGTCCGAACAACTATATGTCCACACTTATATTCATGACAGCAAGGCCCAAGAACAGATTGGAATAAGGCTTGACATTTTTTAATATAAGTACCCACCTGTATTTTTTTTTTGAACAAAAAAGGAATTACACTTTGGGATTAAAGAAAACTAGTAGCCATTGGTTCTGAAGCTATTCCCCTTCACCGTCTTGTTTCTCTATGGCTCTCGCATGGTTAGCGTCGACCCTTCTGATGTGCAGATAGGCGTTTAAAGTTTCCACCACTAACTTTTCATTTGAATTAGGCTGCTTCTTACAATTTTCTATTCTTTTCTTGTGCTTCTTTAATTTGTGGCTAAGGGTTTTCTTGATATTTTCTCTTGTTTGGTTTGGGCTCTTGCTACACAATTCTCTGTAAAATTGGTTGAGATGATGAGAATAGTTTTGGCTCTTCAATGAGAATAGCATAGGCCCTGGGATTGAGTTAATTTAGTGCCCTTAATTTGGGTGAACGAGAGGGAAACGGCCAGATTTTGCAATTATATGATTCACTGTCAAATAATTTGGCTTGCTTTGATCTATAATTCAAGTATGTTTGTTTCTAATTTTTAGATACGGTGACATGATAATTCATAGTAGCTTCAGTTTAGTCAAAATTTATGGCATTGTGTAGGGTTCTGTACAATTGCTTATCCATTCAATTCTTTTAATATGGTTATCGACTTGTGGATTTCATACAAGTATTCTTTAATTTTCTGTGTTATTATCTGTCAATTCTAGAGTAATATCTTTGGGTTATTGTTCAAGGGAGTGGTCTGAAATAGGATGACAAGCCTGAGGTTAATCAGTTATAGAGCCTTAAGCTTGCGGTTGATACTTAAAAAAGAATAAGGCTTCTGATGAACTCAAGCTGATAGGTTTCTTTCAAGTTTCAGTGAACTTAAGCTAATATGTTTCTTCCAAATTTTAGTGATTCATGGTTAGAAGGTGTGTAGTAGGTAACTCTTTGCTGGTTGCTATGTATAACAAAAATACGAAAGGTTGATTACTGGATAAGAGAGATTATAAATTGGCCAGTTGCAAGTATTGTTACTAGCCAACTAACTAGACTTAGTAAACTACTTATCCAATATACATTGTCAGAAAAGTGATCAAAAGTGAACTAAACAGATATTGGTAATTGAATGTATATTAAATCTAGGGCTAAGTGAGCAAAAGAGAAGTGCATCATGATGCTAGCAAAGCTAATGTACCTTGCAGATCATGAATTGAAAAGGTTCGTTGCAAAGAAGTGCATCATGAGTACACATTTTCTTCGCCCTGTTGGTGCTTGATCACTAGCGTTCTTCACTTTGTTCATTGTGATTCTTCTGATTTGTGACTGCTTGCTATGCACCTTTGCACTACCCATTTTAATCTAGACTTGTTTAATGTTAGTTACCAGCAAGCTCAAATTGCTTGTATATGGAATGACCTATGTAACAGCATAGAAGAGATATCTAGTGATATACAAGTGATTAGATATACAACATG
Organism: Carnegiea gigantea; assembly: GCA_029747015.1. Lineage (NCBI taxonomy): Eukaryota > Viridiplantae > Streptophyta > Magnoliopsida > Caryophyllales > Cactaceae > Carnegiea > Carnegiea gigantea. The sequence goes on from JAKOGI010000996.1 coordinate 50,402, forward strand.
TGACTGATCATGGTGTGAATTAAGCTTGTACAGAAATATAGCTATATTCTGGTTATGGAATATGTGTCGTATACCTATAAATGAGCTAACTAGCATTCTATAAGACTTTAGTGCTTGTTTTGATTGATCTTAATAGTTCCATAGCTATATAAATAAAGATAAACCTATCTAGATTTATTTGGATTGCTGTGAATCTATTTAGGCATGGAACATAACTAATGTGAATCAATTTAAATCTATCTGAATTAATCATAATTAGTTATTATAGATATGCACTACTTCAGTCAAGAGACTACGTATATCGAGTTGTTAATAAGCGCTTGTTTTAACAATACTTGTGTATTGTTAATTAGCTAGACTAAAAGTTAAGAACTTTTCCTGGCAAAATTTAATATGCAGCGTTGGATTGCCTTTTTTATTTTATTGCTTAGTAATATATAGTTCTTAACTTTTTGAAGTTTGTCTATTAACTATGAGAAGATTATACATCTTTAGCCTTTTTGTTTGGGCACAGGGCTTTCTAATTTAGACATCAAGCATATATATGCTTACTATATTTCCTACGGTGTTAGCTTATATCCTGCCTGATACTTCAAAATTAAGACTATTAAGGCTACTACATGAACTGCTTGTACTGAAAAAGGAAGCAAAATTTTTAATGGCACCTTCAGTCATGAGTTTTCGCCTCTAGTTAGAAAGGGACCTATAATGTCGTTCTTTGGCTCCTCGTAAGGTTGGCCTATCACAAGGAAACCCATCTTTCACTGAATAGGATGCCCCCAAATAGTAAGTAAGTCCTTAGTAAGAGTGAAGGGGTTGCATGATGTGTTCATATGTATATCCTCCAAACAATGTTAGAAGTTCTATTTACTACTCTACAGTGTCATTGATGCCGCAATGGCTAATTGTTAACATGAAGCTTGAGATTTTCTAATCATGTTGCACGCCTAATATAGGTTGAATGTATGCACGGAGATTGATTGAGTATCTTGCTGTAGTGAAGAAGATGCTGAAACAACAAACATAATGGTTTTGGAGCATGGTTTTAATGGGTGGGAAGCTACTGTTAGACCTGTTTGTCATTGCACTGATAATCCATGCACAGATGAACTTGTTCAGGCATTGAATCCATATTCACCTGGTACTGCTTAAACTTTCTGTGTCAGCATTGCATTCTTGGGTAGGGGCAGATTGCATTTCTGATTATGGTCCTCTGAATCTCCAACAACTATGAAATGAATTGTATGAATTTTACCTATCAATCTTTTGGTTATTGATAACTACGATATAGTAAACCAGTCCCAATTTTTTGAGAATATTTAAACAGTGATAACTTGCTGTATGATAGCTATTCCCTGGTGTTTAAGTCCTCTATATGATTGTCCTTGATTGGCATTAGTTAATGCTCGGTTGCTGTCTCCTTTTGATTGGCATTAGTCAATGCTCATGAGATGGTTATCTTCCAGGTGATATATGTATTTATATCCGTACACCTGCTTCTTCGTACAAATGGGAGGATACAAAAACTTCTGTGAAGTATGTGATCTTGTCTTGTAAGTAGACATGAGATGATGATGCCTTTAAATTTAAGATGTTGTGAAAGCTGAAAGGGCACCCAATTGTTTCACTTATAGCTAGGCCATTCGACTTCAAAAATTGTTTACATGGCTTTAGTAGCATCAACAAGTGCAATGCAGAAATATAGTAATATATAACAACTGCTACTACCTATTTTAGTGTAGGTTTTCCACAATAACAATAGTCCCCACCTCGTTCTCTATTGAGTTCTTATTTTATGTATTTAGTCTTTGGTCTACTGAATATAAAACCTTCTTGCTAACTCCAGCTCTAGTTTTCAGTGACAAAAAATAAAAAAGCAAACTATCATTAGCACGCATTATGGAACCTCAAACATTGGTTGTTTTCAATTAAATTTCATCTATTAACTATGAGATTACTATACATCATTAATCTTTTTCAGTATTTTCACCTTTTTATGTTCTCCCATCCAGGTTACCGAAGATGAAGAGTAGCTATGTTGCTTAGACTATCATTGTTAGTATCTTTCACCTTCTACTACTTGTTTAGAGTTTAGTTTTTTCTGATCTTTTCATTGGCTTCTCTAATTATTGTGACTGAGATGATTTGAGCACACCAATGTGTTAATCACTTTATTTAACTAATGATTGTAAGTGATAAAAAAGGTCTTGTGTTGGATACTGCATGCATGTGGCCTGATGAGTTGAATTACTTCGACATATGGCCGTTGAGATCGTTAAGAGTTTCTTTTATTTTTTATTGTACTTATGATAGGTTGTAAAAGAAAAATAGCCAAGTTTTAGGTGGAGTTCTGCCCATTTTTTTTTTTTCAAAATCAGGAAATATACGAAAAAGACCAACCTAAGGGTAGGGAAATTACATAATGTTTGAGAACGAGAGTACCTGGTTTGAAGGCTTGTTAATTAAGTTTTTGTCTCATTGTATTTTCCTGTCTTACTTGAGATTTTTAAATCTTCTCATCAAAATTAGTAATATTGTTTGCTGTAATTAACTCTAATGTATGAGTTTGGTTGTTTTAGGTTAAAACCAGGGGTAGCATGCCACAAATTCCGATACAAAGTTCGGGTTCATGAAGTGTTCACTTGGAACTATGGAGCTCTACACCATCTCATTTGTTCTGTTTAGCTTTAATCTTATATATGTATATTGCAAACAAACTTAACTTTGTAGTGGTAGATGCGTACTTTATAAACATGTTGAAACTAATCTCGTAATAGTTGTTCACATAGTTCTCTTAATTTTCATTATGTGGTTGAATAATAGTTATACAATTAGTTCATGGTTACAAAGCTATCGTACTTTTTCGCATCATTTAAATTTTGGTTAAAGATGTTCCCCCCCTCTCTATCTCGCTCTCTCTCTCTCTCTCTCTCTCTCTCTCTCTCTCTCTCTCTCTCTCTCTCTCTATATATATATATATGATTATAATAAATTATCTATATTTTTTTAAATAGTGACTTGTTATTTCTTTTGTATAAAAATGTTTTGGTCAAAATTAGTTATTTATATAAAGCATTTGAAAGTTAGTTATCGAATACATGACACCACACTTTTAAGTGAGGGAGTGGTGCGGATGATTTTTCACTCAAAGGGTAATCTATCCACGGATACAAGCGAGGGGAATCTATCTACGCCTATAAGCACAATAGATGATGCAGCCTTCCACAGATATAAGCGTGGGTACTGTACTGTCTGTCATGCTTACTAAGCATGCCGAATATTTCCCCACTGATACCCTATGCAGTCTAACATAAAGCGTGGCGAATAGACCCTACCACGGGTATAAGTGTGGAAGGAGGCGATTTTAAGCGTGGATAGATATAACATTTCTTGTGGTGTGCCTCACTACACTCTAACTCTCTCACCCTCAGTCTCTCTCATCCTCTTGCCCAAACACCGTCGGCCATGACGGCTGCCGCTCGCTCCAGCGTTGCTGGCATCCGATCACCACCGCCACCAACCCTCTTTTAAATTTCCTTTTCTTTACTTCAGTTGGTGAATAGATGTATGTTTAGGGTTTTATTTAAACCATTTTGATGATGTAATTTTGATTCAACCTTTTGAGCCCTTGATTAATCTTCTAACATCTTCTTTTAAATTAAAATTTCAGATTTAGGATGTTCTAAAAGAGATTCCTCCTCTTAATCATCCACCTCTTCTTGATCATCCATTCCAACACTTGAAGCTAATTCCCCATATTTCTCATTCCTCCATCTTGATATTTTGCATAGCTAGGGTTTCCTAAAATTTATAAGTGTTAGTGGGTAATGAGGCATGGTTTAAGACTGATTTCATGGATTGTAACAGATAAATGAGATGATTTCCTGCATGAAATATGGGTTTAGACAAGACCAGAAACAGGTTATGGACTAACATAAATTTAAGGAATAAACTGGAATTATTTATGATCCGGAAAATATGATTTCTCGGGTAGGCCCCTACACAACAGATCATAGGCTAGGCCCAGCTAGGCGTAACAGACCTTGATGGGACCTTTGGGGCTCTAGTTAGGAGCTCGACGGAGCAAACTGTTTGGCAGTCCATTAGGAGAACCTCCAGAGTTAAATTACTATTTTACCCCCTGCTCCAAGAGCTATAAATACCCACCTACCTACCTTGAAAAAAGGATTCACCCTCTGGCATACTTTCTCACTCCTCATAAATTCTATCTTTACTGCTTTGTCTTTTATTGTGACCCTCCATTGACTTGATCGTCGGAGAGGTGTTCCTTGGATCACAACCCGGGGGGTGCCCTTTTTACAGGTCCAACGCTCGAGAAGGAGATCATCAGTTGTTCTGTACATGCCATCACGTAAGCCCGCTGTCATCCCACGTCACCCTCAGCAATCCAAGAAATTCCTAAAATAGGTTTAACGCCATCTGTGGGAGAAAGCGGTGAACGAGGTAGTCAACGAAGCGGCACCGGCACGGGCCCAGAGAAACAAAGCACCCAGACAGGGACGCCTTGAAAAGTTCCAGGGCACAGCCTCGTTCGGTCAGGCCACGCCAGCTTGAGCGAGATGCATATGTTACGGTGGATACACTCAAGAACCTCATATCCACCAAGGCCGACACAATCACACAGTAGGTGACTGAACAGGTGAAGAAGGCTATGGAAGCTGTGAACTTTGCGAGGCCTCTTCCTCACTTAGATTACATGCCTAGCATGGACTGCGAGCCTTCCCATAGACACGTCCCCGTCGTGTCGCATCGTCACAGCGACGAGATGAGGGAGAACTCTCACCTAGATAGAGATGGCCGGTCACAGGGAGAGATCCGCGACCGTTCCATTGAAATGGACGCCCTACAGAGCTGTCATCTGAGCCAGGGATGAACGGCAAAGTCAACCATGGCCTTAACGCCGTATGCGGCGCATTCCTGGCGTGCTGCCTGGTACAAGGAGCAGGAACAAATCTCGAGGCCCTGAGGGGATACCTCGGGTTGGCGACGCACCTCTAAGCGTCGCTTGGACTGCGAACGCACTCGCAACCCTCCCACCAGAGGCCTGCATGATCAGGGATCCTGCCATCATGGTCGGTCTCCACCCAGGCCCTCCAGGGCCGATCTCGTTCAAAGGAGCACATCGGTAGTGGAGGTAGAAAGGCACCCTGAGACTTCAATCAAGGTGTCCTGCACAGTCTCCCGAACGGGGCCTATCCCCTTCTCTACACCGTTTAGCATAGAGATAATTAATGTTCCGTGATACGGTAAGGTGAAGATGCCCATTGTGGACCTGTATGATGGGACCGCCGACTCAGAAGAACACCTAGGGGCGTAGAAGGCGCAGATGTACGTCCGGGATGTTGACAACGCTGCATACTGCCATTACTTCCTAGCTACCCTAAAAGGTGTAGCGCAGTCTTAGGTTAATGGTCTAGCTCCAGGAATGTGTGTTGCTTTCTGGATCTGGCATATAGATTTATCAGCAAATTCATTGCTAGCCGCTAGGTGAGGCGGACCAGCATCCACCTATCCCAGATTAAGCAGGGACCACAAGAGTCCCTAGTGGACTTCATCAAGCACTTCCACTAAGAAGCGATTTTGATTCCGGACTTAGAGGACGGGGTGGCGTACACCTCATTTTTGAATGGCCTAAAAAGCAGGCGATTTAAGCTCTCTTTGGCCGAGGAGAAGGAGACCACACTAGCGAAGGCACTGAGGAAGGCCGCCGACTTTATCCGCAGCATCAAAATTTATGCCAAAAGCACGGATGCCCCCAAGAAAGCCAAGGCCCCGATTGGCAGGAACGTGGGACGAGCAGATAAGAGGTCGAGGCTTGAGGTTGTAGACCCCCGCTTCACCGCGGACCCCCATAGTACACTCATAGGTATGACGGGGCACCCAATGCTGAAGAGGCCACAGACGATGACCTCGGCATCGAAAGCGCACAATGCACGGAAGTATTATGAATTTCACGAACAAAAAGGGCACACAACCGCCGAGAGACGAGAGTTGAAGAAGGCCCTTCATGAGTTAGCCGACAAGGGATAGATCGAATGCTTCTTGAAGAAGGGACCGCGCTTCCTTCGAAAGAAATGCGAGCCTATGCAGCCTAAACCTCGGGAGGAAGAGTGCTCCACTAAGATAATGGCCACCATCGCTGGGGGATATGCAGAAGGTACCTAGGAAGCTCAACTTCGAGGAGCGCAGCGGGTTCTCACGGCTGAACAGGGGAGCCGTGTTATAGTTCCAACCTTGGTGTTCGATAAGAGCGAGGGCCTGAACTTTACCTTGCCACATGATGACCTGCTGGTGGTTGGGATGAAAGTGGCCAGCACGATTGTCCGTAAAATCCTAATCGACACTAGAAGCTCAGTAGATATCATCATGTGGGACTGTTTGAGGAAACTCAAGCATCCGAGGAGAGAAATAGTTCCCTTGGTACATCCCATCTTGGGTTTTGGGGAACAGGAAGTGAACCCCATGGAGATGATCTGCCTCCCACTATGCTTTGGGGACAAGGCCAAGGCAAGGAATCTAGAGGTGGACTTCTTGGTAGTTGACATCCCCATGGCCTATAATGCCATCTTTGGACGGCCCCTTCTACATAAGGTAAAGGCTGTTACTGCCTTATACCTACTTCAGCTTCAGTTTGAGGCCGAAAATGGAAGCGTTGGCCAGTTGTAAGGAGGCCTATGAACAATCAAAAAGTGCTATCTTGTCAGTATCCAGCCATCAGTCAAATGGTCGACCGGGCATGGACTCGCAGCACCTCCGCCCTCGGACAAAAGGCCGCAGACTGTACCACCCGATCCTGCTGAAGCCTTGGTAATACACACGTTAGCTTTAGCGAAGCCTGAGCGACCATGACTGGAGACCATCTATGGCATTAAAGAGATTCCCCAGGAGGGAAAGCGTCTTGAGCGGACAGTTCAGTTGGGACAGGAGATAGAGGCCTCAATCCGACATTCACTGGTGGAACTCTTACAGGAGTACGAGGATGTCTTTGCCTTCGACCTTGAGGAGATGCCTCGCATCGACCCCAAAGTAATATAGCATTGGCTGAACGTAGATCCCATGCACAAGCCAGTGATCCAAAAGAAGTGACACATGGGTCCTGAGAGGGCCGTGCCGGTGACTGCGGAAGTGCAGAAGTTACTGGAGGCGGGCTTCATTCGAGAGTGCCAATATCCTGAGTAGATATGAAGCGTGGTACTTGTCAAGGAACCTAATGGGACTTGGAGGATGTGCATGGATTTCACAGACCTGAACAAGGCATGCCCGAAATATAGCTACCCCCTCCTAAAGATCGACAAGCTAGTGGATATCATGGCCGAGCATGCCCGACTAAGTTTCATGGACGCTTTCTCTGGGTACCACCGGATAGCCCTATGCCCCAAGGATCAAGAGAAGATCGCGTTTGTGACAGACAGAGGCCTACACTACTACAAAGTAATGCCCTTTTAGCTGAAAATGCTGGGGCCACCTACCAGCAGTTGGTGAACAAGCTCTTTGAGCCCCTCATTAGGCAAACTATGGAAGTGTACATAGATGACATGGTCATCAGGAGTATGCTCAACACCGAGCATGGCCAGGATCTAGGAAAGACGGTCAATATCCTACGGACGTTTGGCATGAAGCTTAATCCAAAGAAGTGTGTATTCGGAGTCCGATCAGGAAAGTTCCATGGCTTCATGATCAGTAGCCACGGAACAGAGGCTAATCTGGACAAAATCCAGGCGATGTTAGATATGAAACCTCCACGCAACATCAAGGACGTCCAACGATTGAGTGGGTGTATCATAGCCCATGGATGTTTCATGTCCAGATACGCCGATAAGTGCCAACCTTTCTTCGGTGTTCTATGTAGGAATGCTAATTTTGCCTAGGATAAGGAGGCGGATGAGGCTTTTCATGCCTTTAAACATACTTAGCCCATTTGCCAAAAATAGCTAGCCCCCTCCCTCTTGACACACTCCTACTCTACCTGGCCGTCTCAAAACAGGCCATAAGCGTGGTTCTAGTAGTGAAGAGAGCCAAGGAACAGATGTCGGTCTACTACATCAGCCATGCCTTAGCAAAGGCCAAGACAAATTACCCTCTCATCAAGAAGTTCGCTTATGTGTTGGTAATGGCTAGCAGGAAGTTGCAGCCTTACTTAAAGGCGCATGAGGTGATTGTCCTCACTGACCAACGCTTAAAAAATGTCCTGCAAAGGCTAAACGCTTCTTGATGGCTCTTGAAGTGGACGGTAGAGTTGTCCCAGTATGACCTCATCTTCGAGGCATGGTGAGCCATCAAGGCCAAGGCCTTGGCCAATTTTTTGGCTGAAAGCATCAACATACCTACGGATACTGGCTTGCCCCGCTTTATGGAATCTTTATGTGTATGCCTCATCCACTAAAGATGGCAGTGGCGCCGACCTAATCATCGAGAGCCGATAGGGAGAGCGATACGAGCATGCTTTGAAGTTCATGTTCAAGGCGTCTAATAACGAGGCTGCATATGATGCATCGATAGCAGGCATGGAATGGTGTTAGACCATAGGGGCAGACTCAGTCCGAGCGTTTTCAGACTCTCAGGTAGTGGTGAGCCAGCTCGACGAGGAGTACGAAGTGAAGGATGAAACTAAGGCAGCCAACGTCCCGCGAGGTGCGCGAAGCCACAAGGCTACTAAAGCATTTCTTGATAACACACATACCGCAGTCGGAGAATCGACAAGCCAATGCACTATCAAAGCGGACTGGCTCTTCCGAGGACGGAAAGCCGAAATAGATCCAATGGGAAACTTTGATAGAAGGAAGCATCGATCCTCACGAAGTACTTTGGCTCGATAGGAGTTTCGCATGGCTGGACCCTACACGCATATACCTGACTGATGACACACTGCCCTCGAACTCCAAGGAGGCAGACTACATGAAAAGGTCGATGAATTGGTTCATATTGCATGACAAGATTTTATACAAGTGCTCTTAGGCGCGGCCGCTGCTGCGTTGCGTGACTCCGGAGATGGGGAAGAAGATATTAGAGGCGTTGCATGAAGGAGTATGTAGCTCTCACATTGGTAGACACACCCTAGCAGTTATAGCGATACAGACTGGCTATTACTGGCCTTACTTAGAGAGGATGCTATGAACTTGGTCTACACCTGTGACAAGTTCCAGAAGTTCACGCCCATCCAATGACAGCCCACCATACCCCCAACGCTAATCATTAGTCCTTTACCATTTGCTACTTGGGACGTGGACATACTCGGACCCTTCCCCAAGGCCACAAGTCAATGTAAGTACCTTTTTGTTACAGTGGATTACTTCACCAAGTGGATAGAAGCTGAGGCTGTTGCCTCCATTAAAGCAGCCGAGATCCGAAAATTTATTTAGAAAAATATCATCACCCATTTTGGCATTCCTTGGGTAATGATTTTTAACAACAGGCGGCAGTTCGACACAACAAAAGTCACCGATTACCTTAACGCCCTAGGGTGTTAAGCTCGATTCACCGCAGTGGCCCATCCTTATACGAATGGCTAGGCCGACGCTGTAAACAAGGTCATCCTTCATGGCTTGCAGAAGAAGCTCGATGAAGCAAAGGGAAAATGGGCTGAGGAGCTGTATGGTGTCCCGTGGTCAATCCGCATGACCGAAAAGACAACAGCAGGAGAAACACTGTTCGTGTTAGTGTATGGGTCGGAGGCCGTGCTGCCTGTCGAACTGGAACTCCACGCCCATCACCTTACCACGTTTGAAGAAGAACTTAACAACGCAGCACTCAGAGAAGCTCTTAACTTCCTCCCTCTATCCAAGGTGATGCCCTCCTCCAAGAGGCATTCTACAAACTTTGTATCGCACGGCTCTCTGATCGCGCTATCAAGCTCCACCCCATCAGGGTCGATGACCCCGTCCTTTGCAGCATAGAAGCTACGCACAGGAGAGCACGACAAATTGGGAAGGCCCTTATAAGGTGACAGACTAAGCAGGGCCAGGCACATATCGTTTACAGACCCTAAACAAACCCCTATCCCTAGAACCTAGCATAGCAATAATCTGCGGAAGTATTATCGATAGATTTCTTTTCAAGCTTGATGCAATGTACTAATGCCTTTTTCCTACAACAAGTACATTAGCTGCAAAAGCAATTTTGGGCTAGTCCAGCACTTCCCTACGTTCCCCTAAAAGGGGCTACGGGCTCTGAAGCACGGCTTAGGGGCCGGTTGCTATGCCTTTAGCCCTGAAACAGGACTAAAGGTCCTAGAGCACGGCCTAGGGGCCGGTCGCTATGCCTTTAGAGTCCTCAAGTGCGGCCTTGGGGCCGCTTGCTACGCCTTTTAGCCTCCAAAAACGGCTAAGGGTTCTCCAGCATGGCCTAGGGGCCGATCGCTATGTCTTTAGCCCCCAAAAGGGGCTAAGGGTCCTGAAGCACCACCTAGGGGCTGGTCGCTATGCCTTTTAGCCCCCAAAGAGGGTTAAGGGTTCTCAAGTACGGCCTAGGGGCTGGTAGCTATGCCTTTAGCCCTAAAAGGGGCTAAAGGTCCTCAAGCACGACCTAAGGGTCGGTCGCTCTGCCTTTTAGGCCCCGAAAAGGGCTAAGAGTTCTCAAGCTCAGCCTCAGGGCCGGTCGCTATGCCTTTTAGCCCCCAAGAGGGGCTAAGGATTCTTAAGCACGGCCTAGAGGCCAGTCGCGATGCCTTTAGCCCCCCAAAGGGAAAGGATCCTCAAGCACGGCCTACGAGCCAATCGCTATGCCTTTTAGCCCTCAAAAGGGGCTCAGGGTTCTCAAGCATGACCTAGGGGCCGGTCATTATACCTTAAGCCCTCAAAAGGAGCTAAGGGTCGTCACAGTTTTAGCCCTCACTTGTCATTTCCTTTAGGGGCCACAGTCCTACAAAGTATCAGTAATTAAAAAGCGAATGCGAAGGTAAGCGTGTACACAGAGACAAGCGAAACAACAAGTGAAGAAGCAAATGACAGAGTTGAGGATTCCATTGCAAAAAGTTAGAGATTTCATTGAATAAAAAGCTGTACAAACACCAATGAAGGACCAGTAGCCGAAAACAAAAAAGAACAATAAGTAAACAAGAACCCTTACACATTAAAGGTTGGGATCCTCATCATTATCGCTGTCATCGTATACCACAGCCTCATTGCCTTCATTATCAAGGGTCGCCACCTCACCGTCCAGAGGCGTGGTCGCCTTATTACCCAGACTGTCATCATCAGCCACGGGCGGATTGACGTCCACCAGCTCAGGGTTCCGACCCTCAGCCCGGGCTTGACGATGGTCCTCAATATAGTTGACGTACGCCTCAAAATAGCCCTCCTGGCGAAAAGCGTCAGGAGCCAAGGTCATCAAGAATTCCCAAAAGAATTATGTATGGCCCTCATGCCCCCGCTAGTAGCCCTAATACTCGACCTTAGCCGCTTTTTTGACTCCCGTAGCAGCCTCGGCCTCCACTCTGGAGTGGGTTTCTTCCAGCTAGCATTGCAGCTCCCCCCTTTTGGCTTCCAAGGCTTCTTTCTCCTTCTTCAACTTCTCCCAGTGGTGCTTGTACTTGGCCGCTGATTCTTTCAACTTTTGGTGCTCCGCCTAGAGATCTCCAATCTACCCACATAGAAGGCCTTCAGAACTCTCGAGGTCATGGATCCATTTTTCTAAGGCTGAGTTAAACGGAGTTGACCTCACGGCCTTTAGCGCGTGGGCAAAGGCCTGGCAAGCAACTCACCACGTTTAGAGAAAGAAAGGGAAGCGATGAGTAAGAAAACAGTAGACAGAGACTCATCCTTACCTCAGTAATGGCCACCTAATCCTCTGTGACCTTGGGTGGCTCCGTTGAGCCAAAAAGAGCCAGAGCCCTAGACTTAGCCAGGTTTTCCACCAAGGTAGACTTGGCGGGGAGGTCAGCCTCCAAGAAGTCCACGGCCCGTGCCTGGGTGTTCACTGAAGCCTCCTCGACAGGCAGTTGGGCGGCCTGTGGGCTTCTCCGTGAACTGCCTGCAAAGGGAGATCTCAGTGCCTAGTTGGAGGCCGCGCTCGCCGGACCTTCTTCTTAGGGACGACCTCTTGACCCCTTGTCTTTGAAAGAAGGGGGCTTAGTCCTTAAAGGGGTGGGGGCGGAAGCTACGGCCATACCTTGCCCTTCCTCAACGTGCGGCTGCTTCCTTGTGTAATAGCCCAACTCTAAATTATGTTTATTTATTTAATTAGCTCATGTCAATGATTTTCTTTAAATTTATTTATCGTATTTAATCATCCTGGTGGGGAAAATTTTGTTTGGGCCTTCACTTGGCAATTCGAATTTTATTTATTTATTTAATTATTAACAAAAACTTTGGAAGAATTGATAGCAAGTCCTAACAACTTTAACCTAAGTAATTTATTTTGTCTTCATAACATTACAAAAATTTAAATTTGAGTAGGAAAAAACGTTATCGTTACGAAGTGTTTTATTCCCGAATCCAACTTTCTTCAGCCCAGTTTGAAGCCCAATAAGTTTTCTTTCTTAACCTAACTAATTAACATGATTAAGCTTAGCCATGGTTAGCCAAAAAATCATTTTGAAGATAAAAACTCTACCAAGTTGATTTGATTAGTCAAAAAAACACAACCCAACCCAAAACCCATCTTCTCTCTCCTTTCTCTTTCTAGCACGCTAGCCCCCTCCCTTAGCTGTTGTTTGTTGTTTTTTGGCCAGTTTTCAGCCAGCCCTGGGGTCCTCCAACCCCCTTGAAATCCTAGTACCACTAGCCACCAACCTCCATCATCAAAACCACTAAACATCACCCCCATCTCTACTTTTATCAAGCTTAAAGTCAGTAGCCTTAATCTTGATCTTGTTGGTTTTGATTTTTATCTTAGTTTTAATTCTTGTTTTGATGCTTTTGATTGTTGATCATGATGTTTTGATGAGAGCATGCTAGGTTAGGGTTATTCATAATCATGCAAGCTTTAAGTAGGAAGTTTGTTTTTCTTGGATTCTTGTATTTGATTTAGTGCTTTTAATCTCTAATAATGTTATGAGGATGTTCTTGGTGATCTTGGATGAAGTGGAAGTTGGCCAAAAGTTAGGGTTTTATTGATTATGAAAGGGTTTAACCTTCCTTTGATATCAAACATGCTGTTAGTGTATATTTGATTGAAAAATGATCTTTGATGTACATGATTTTGAAGTGAAATTAAGTGTGATGGTTTTGTATCATTATGGGAAGGACCAAAGCCTTGTTACATGACTTTAAGGTATGATTTTGGATGGGAAAAGGTATGAATTTTCTAAGGTAGACCTTGAATTGATAACAATTTTGATTGCACTTAGAAGCTTATTTGGTTTGGAAAACTAAGCTGTATGGTATGTGCTATAAAATTGAAGAAGTGAGGAGATTGATAACTCAAATCAGTGTCTATTGGTCAAAAACCAATGTGTTTGAAGTTATTCTGAACCTACCACCAGTCCAATTGCATTCAAACCCTTATTATCCATCTCAGCAATATCAAAAACCCGTGATCAATTATACCCATCAAAGTCTTTCCTTTATGATCTCAATTATTCTACCTTGATTAGTTTTACGCCAACATTATTTCACTTTGAGTTAAATTACCCCAATTCATGTAGTTTTCAAATCATGTTGGTAGAACTTATCTTTTATTGAATTATTTGAGTTATGGATGCCTTTTAATGAATTTCTGTTACAATCACAAATTATTAAACTCAATGTTGTTTACAAATTACATATACCTATAATTATATTTCTTAAAGAGAAATTAGGGCCTAATGTATCATTTGCCATTGTGCATAAGTGTTATCAAGTAAGATTACATTTTAAAGACTTCAGGTACGTTCATTGTCTGTATTTTTAGAAATCAGCATGTATTTATCAAAATTATAATGTTTTGGTCAGTACGTCAATGAACCAGTTTAATCAGCGACTTATCACATAATTAGTGACCCCATCAGTTATCAGTTATACGGCATAGCCCTTCAGTTACCCACGCGGCTTCAGGTCAGGTCCCAATCGGCTTGGCAGGTGTACACCTATCCATAGATCGTAACAGTTACAAGGGGTTCACTATCAGATAATAACTAACAATGCAGTTTTACATTCATCTTATTCACGGTTTTAGCTTAAAATGAATTCTAAAGTGGGCACCTAACCAATTTATGCAGTGATCAATTTAACAATACAGGAATGCATATACTGAGCCTCGGCTCACAGTTCGAAATGTTTTTATGTTTTGTTTTAGGAAAACGCTCAGTGAATCGCCCACATGCTAGCAGTCAGCCGAAAAACATGCTAGCGAGTCAGCCGAAGAGAATAAGTAAGCAAGAGAGACTTAGATGAATCAATAGTGATATAGACCATGCACACTTTGGAGCCGTATTTTGTAATCTTTAGTGCATGAAAGTGTAAGCTTTGTGGTGAATTGCTTTACTGTAGTGTATAAACCTTATGTTGGTTAATGAGTAAGTGCATATGGTTGAAGTTATGCCTGACTATGTTATCTCTAGTACACTTACAGCAAGCCTTGTCCTTTTGGAATGGTGTTAAGGCCCTAATCATTGGGTTTATCAGTTGTAATTGAGGGAATCAGAATAATGATTGCAAACAGTGGAATATGCTTAATTAAGGGGCGTTATAGATTTGGTGTCAGAGCTAAGGTTTTAAGGGCCATTGTGAGCTATCAAGTGTTTATGAGTTAGCTATTAAGGTGTGTATGAGCTATGTTGGGCCAGTTAAATGAGCTATTGACTATAAGTTCATATGCATGAGCATATAAGGAGGAACCATTTCCATTTGGGTGATTCAATCATTTGGCAATATCCTGATATTCGATATTAGCAAAGTGGAGTGCGGAACCATTTGGTTACCTGCTAGTAAGGCATGTTTTCATTTATCTGGGAGTTGTATTGTATGTTTTATTTCTCTCATTTGTTTAAATTTTTGCAATCGTGCACTCTGAGTATGTGACCCGTTGAGTTATGAACTCCGACGTGTGGCCGTGGAGTTATTAAAGTGTTTCTTTTTATTTCATGTATCTATTGTAAGGCTTTAAGCCGGATTTTGGTCAGTTTTTAGGTGGAACTCTATGTGTTTTGCCACAAGATTTGAGAGTTTTAGTGAGGTGTGTTAATATACCTGATCTTGGGTAAAGTGATGGTTAAAACCCGATGTGGGGATGCCACTTGTAACTTCTTAAGGGATTAATATAGTTTCAAGTTAGATGTAAACCTTTAGATGAGGAAATACCTTGTGGGGCAATATCCTTGAGGTGAACCAGTATGAAATAAACATTACAATGAATGCTTATATTTGGTGGTAATAGTTAGTAACATATGGTGTGCTACTTGGCATTATATGGGGGTAAGAGTAAGACTAAGCTGCTGTGTATAGGAATTATCTGGTCTTGACACGAAGACCTTATATCAACAATGCTCCTATTATTTCCTGTCATTGACTTATTTCTGCCCTAGTTACCTTGAATTGTTCAGAGGCATCATTTCTTTACCACTAACACTCTCTTGATTTGTAACAGAGTGTTTATGGAAAAAAATCTCGTATGTGGTCCGTGGGGGGTCCTTTGAACACATTTGAACAACCTTTCTTACAGGCGATTCAAACCTTGATAATCATAATCATGCAATTCTTTATTTCCATAGTGGAGCCTATAATGACCCTTGGTGTGCGTTACTGTGTGATTTCCAAGTCTTCCTAAGCATATTTGACTCATTCTATTTACAGTTTAGCATCACTCTGTTCATATTTTTAGTGTCACCTACTTTAACTCCTTGGTTCTATTTGGGCACTATTCATTTATCACTTGTAAAGCCTTTGGTTGCTTCGGACCCAGTCATTGAGCGCCCTTTTAACAATTAAATGAATCCATATTGTTCGTGTTCCTATAGCACCGTAACATCGTGTTGGCATACTAATTTATGGCTGTGACAGCATGACGTTACTCAAGTTATTTTGGCAATCCCTTCTTTACTAGTACAGCCTATCTTATTAATGATGAACAACGATTTATGTTATTTCCATCTGCCAGCAGTTTCGAAGTTTATATGGCTACCCAAGACTTCTGAAGTTTATATGGCTACCCAAGACTTCCGTTTACTGTGGAATGTGTTATTGATGGATGCTGATGCCACCATGTTTAGTTATAAGACTGACTCCTTCATCTTGACGTATTGGCCTTTCAAACACCAAATGAATAAAATTTTCCTTCTGGTAGTGTTGACCCTCATATTCATCATTTTACTTATCTACGGGTACTATATGACTTTCAAATGCCTCTTTGGTAATCTGTTAGATTTCTACTTAATACTCCCTCTCAACTTCATAACATCGTTCATTTACTTTACTATTATGACCATCATGAATAAATCGCATGTCTTGTATATACAGGTCATTTATATGCCTTACCTCTTTCATTACGAATCTTCATCCTTTCATTCATTCAGCTTACATGCCAGTCCTTTATACCAATAAAGAAATACCTTTGCAAGAGTTCATGGTGTGGTTACATCTCTTTACACTTTAGATTATCCCCCTGTCATTTAAATTTACTAAGACCAGTAGGCAGTTAAATGTGTTATCTTTTATAAATATGCCTCTATTAGTATTGCCGGAACCATATTTATCGGGCATTCAATCCAATTTGACTGGCAGACCTTGTTATCATTATGGAGATGAAATGACTGTGTACTTATAGAAGATGACTTGTAAAGATGTTAAGGTTAGCTTGAAGAATGAGGAAAGACTAGACGTGTGTTTCTATGGACCGAGGGAAGAAAAATCCTATTTCCGCCCTAATTACACTACGCATGCTAGTGAGTTATCGTATCAGTAATGCATTGAATATTAGTGATATACAACCACATTCGGTATATATATATCTATAATTACAGTTTGTAAATTTAGAGATGTTTCATCTGAAGAGTTTCAGGACTATTTTCCCCCAAGAAACATTGATTTTTAGATCAACCTAGTTCAAGGTGCTCAATCCATTTTCAGAGCCCTTATCATATGGCCCCTAGCAGAGTTTGAAGAACTAAAGATTTAGCAAGATGAATTGTTACGAAAGTGAGTTATTTAACCAAGTGTGTCACCGTGGGAAACCCTAGTTTTATATGTGTGAAGAATGAAAGCAGAACCTTATGGTTGTGTACAATGTACATAAAGTTGAACATGATCACTATTAAAAAAAAGTTCCCTATACTTTGAATAAATTATTTATGGGATTAACTGCTAACAGTAGAAGTCTTTTTCAGGAATGATTTGATGTCCCGATATCATACCTAAACCATGCAACCACAGCTTATCTTTTACAAGAATGCCCTTTTATAGTAATTCTAGTAATTGTTTGCTTGTCTCATCTTCGAAACTTGATACTATCGAATCTTGTTTAATCTCTCTTGCATTGTAACCCAAAATTTCCTATTAGCATGATCTTCCATGTCTTTACAAACCCATTGTTAAATGTGCAATACATTTTTGTTCGACCTTATATGGTTGTCAACATTCTAGTGCTCTCAACCTTCACCATCATTATTTCATGATCATGAGTTCTAGTTCATTCCGTTGAGAGTCGATTCACACATCTACCTTATATCTCATTTATTTATAATGATAAGCTCGTATAACTTGTTTTGAATTTCTAATGTAATTCAACTCTCATTTGGTATGGGTGATTGCGATTGTCATAATCCCTTTACTCTTCTTATTTTGAACTTCAACTCCCACACATATATCTTACATGCTCATAAATAAACTCCAGTCTTTCTATTCAATCTTATTGCTGGACTTGAATTGGTTCTATATGAGCAAAGGCACGTTTCTAATGTCACTTGCTCAATCTATTTACTTATTCAATGGTACTTTGCTCGTCTGATCTATTGATCTATCCATTGCACTTTACCGATTCAATCTACTAATCTATTTATTGCACTTGTAATTCTCACACCTATATCTTATATCCTCATAAGTGAACTTCAGTAATCCTTATTTAATCTTATTGACGTACTTAACTTGGCTTTATATGAGCAAAGCCTTGGCTCTATATGAGCAAAAGCATGTTCCTACTGTAGCCTATTCAATCCATTTATCTATTTATTAGACCTTGCTTGTTCAAACTATTTATTTATCCATTGTACATTATTTATCCAATCTATTTCACTATTTATTGTACTTTGTTTGGTCACTCCCTCGATTGGATTTATCCTATCAATGGTATCTAGAAAGTTACCCTATTGGAACTCCACTGCTGGCCATCTTATTTTTAAATTATCAGCTAAACTCGAAGGTAACCGGGTCATTTATCTTCTTAGATAACTACATATTGGATCCTTTATAATCAATATTTGTAAACCATGATTCTTGTGGTGTTATGGGTCAGAATTCTAGATACACTCATGGTTATCTTTATTCTAACCATCCCATGATACTCTCTCCTTTATTAGCCTTTTCTAGTCTCATTATTCGTTTCTTTTGTATGCAATGATTCACTTGGATAACAATCCCATCGCTCTAATCCTTAATCACGATCATTTCATCACCCATTATTAATTGGGAGCAGATCCTTGAATAGTCTGACGAGGGAAGATCATGTGATGTATAAAGAATATCAGATGATAACTTTTTGATAAGGGCATAGTCTCAAGCACTGTCTAATTATATTTGAGTAGGCTAGGAGAAACATTAAGTATAAAGTCAGAGGTAACCCAAGCAAGCATTAAGAGGGAAAAAGTCAAGTACATGTTAAGGTGATACAAGGTTGACAATAGAGTTATGCTGGAAAAACAAGGATACAACCAAAGCCTTAGATGGGTTATAGAGTGTTTGAAAAGACTTTTCTAGTCAAAGGTAGTAAAAGACCAGCTATCCAAGGACAATTAAGGACTAGTTACATTGGGCCTTATGATTCATTGAAAGTTTAGATCTTGTAACTTGTTGACTGCACCTACCTATTGAACCTGGACACATACTTAGCATGTTTTATAACTCGTAATAGTACCAGAGTACTTATTAGGGTGTACAACAGTTTCCATTAGTGGATAAGGTGATGAACTAGTAGTGAGCACCTCCTAACTAGTAATAAGGTTCTTTTTTTTCGAAGAGAAAATCAATTTTAAACCTAAGTAATTGCGTTCATTAAAACTAGTGTGTGAGAAGTATCCGGATCTGCTATTGAAACATGGGATTAAACAGTTATACTATACGCAAACACCTTTAATCCCAGAGCTTGTTGTCTAGTTCTGCTCAGATAACTCAAACACGTGCATAACGTGTTTCTTACCTTATAACTCAAGCAGACAGATCCTGACCATGCTCTCTTAACTAGACCTATTGCGGTCACTGAGGGTCTCGAGTTTGAAGAGCACCCAGTTCATATAGTAGATCACAGGAATAAGTAGTTACGCATTAAGCAGATGCCTTTAATCAAAGTACATTGCCAAATCATACCTCTTCAGAATCCAGTTAGGGATATCGAGGATGAGATGCAAGCCAAGTACACACATCTATTTAAGATAAATTTGCATGTTTTGGCAAAGTTCATAAGTTTCGAGGCTGAAACTCTTTAAGGGGGGAGGTTGTAATAGCCCAACCCTAAATTGTATTTATTTATTTAATTACCTATGTTAATGATTTTCTCAAATTTATTTATCGCATTTAATCATCCCGATGAGGAAAAATTTATTTGGGCCCTCACTTGGCAATTCGGGTTTTATTTAAATATTTTTATTAACGAAAACTTTGAAAGAATTGGTAGTAGGCCCTAACAAGCTTAATCTAAGTAATTTACTTTGGTTTCTGTAACATTACAAAAATTTAAATTTGAGTGTGCAAAAACGTTATCGTTACAAAACGTTTTATTCCCGAATCCAACTTTGTTTGGCCTAATTTGAAGCCTAACATGTTTGCTTTCTTAACCTAACTAATTATCATGATTAAGTTTAACCATGGTTAGCCAAAAAATCATTTTGAAGATAAAAATTCAGCCAAGTTGATTTGATTAGTCAAAAAAAACACAACCCAACCCAACACCCATCTTCTCTCTCCTTTCTCTCTCGAGCACGCCAGCCCCCTCCCCCAACCGCTGTTTGGTGCTTTTCAGCCAGCTTTTGACCAGCCCCAGTTGCCTCCGACCCCTCTGACATCCTAGTACCACTGGCCACCATCCTCCATTATCAAAACCATTAAACATCATCTCCATCTCTACTTTTATCAAGCTTAAAGTTAGTAGCCTTAATCTTAATCTTGTTGGTTTTGATTTTTGTCTTTGTTTTGATTCTTGTTTTGATGTTTTGGATTGTTGATCATGATGTTTTGATAAGAAATAAGAGTTATTTTGATGTTGATCATGGTGGAGCTGAGTTGAGAGCATGTTAGGTTAGGGTTATTCATAATCATGCAAGTTTTAAGTGGGAAGTTTGTTTTTCTTCGATTCTTGTATTTGATTTAGTGGTATTAATCTCTAATAATGCTATGACGATGTTCTTGGTGATGTTAGTTGAAGTGGAAGTTGGCCAAAAGTTAGGGTTTTATTGATTATGCAAGGTTTTAACCTTCCTTTGATAGTAAGCCTACTATTAGTGTATACTTGATTGAAAAATGATCTTTGATGTACATGATTTTGAAGTGAAATTGAGTGTGATAGTTTTGTATGGTGATGGGAAGGACCAAAGCCTTGTTACATGACTTTAAGATGTGATTTTGGATGGGGAAAGTTATGAATTTTTTAAGGTAGACCTTAAATCCTTAACAATTTTGATTGCACTTAGAAGGTTATTTGGCTTGGAAAACTAAGCTATATGGTATGTGCTTCGAAATTGAAGAAGTGGGGGAATTGATAACTCAAGATCAGTGTCTATTAGTCCAAACTAGTGTGTTTGAAGTTATTCTGAACCTACCACCAGTCCAATTGTATTCAAACCTTTGTTATCCATCTCAGAAATATCAAAAACCCGTGATCAATTATATCTATTTAAGTCTTTCTTTTATGATCTCCATTATTCTACCTTGATTAGTTTTGCGCCAACATTATTTCACTTTGAGTTAAATTAACCTAATTCATTTAGTTTTTAAATCATGTTGGCAGAACTTATCTTCTATTGAATTATTTGAGTTATGGATGCCTTTTAACGAATTTCTATTACAATTACAAATTATTAAAGTCAATGTTATTTACTAATTACATATACCTATAATTATATTTCTTAAATAGAAATCGGGGCCTAATCTATCGTTTCCCATTATGCATAAATATTATCCAGTGAGATTGCATTTTAAAGACTTCCAGTACGTTCATTGTCTGTATCTTTAGAAATCAGCACGTATTTATCAAAATTATAATGCTTTGGTAAGTACATCAATAAATCAGTTTAATCAGTGATTTATCATATTAGTGAGCCCATTAGTTATCAATTACAGGACATAGCCTTTCAGTTACCCGCGCGGCTTCAGGTCAAGTCCCGATCGGCTTGGCGGGTGTACACCTATCCATAGATCGTAACAGTTACAAGGGGTTCACTGTTAGATAATAACTAGCAATGCCGTTTTACATTCATCTTATTCACTATTTTAACTTAAAATGAATTGCAAAGCATTGCCCAATCAATTTACGCAGTGATCAATTTAACAATATAGGAATGCATGTACTAAGCTTCAGCTCACAGTTCAAAATGTTTTCATGTTTTATTCTAGGCAAACGCTCAGTGAATCGCCCTCATGCTAGCAAGTCAGCCGAAAAGCGTGCTAGTGAGTCAGCCAAAAAGAATAAGTAACAAGGGAAACATAGATGAATCAATAGTGATATAGATCATGCATACTTTAGAGCCGTATTTTGTAATCTTCAGTGTATGGAAGTGTAAGCTTTGTGGTGAATTGCTTTACTATAGTGTATAAACCTTATGTTGGTTAATGAGTGAGTGCATATGGTTAAAGTTATGCCTGACTATGTTATCTCTAGTACACTTGCAGCAAGCCTTGTCCTTTTGGGATGGCAGTAACGCCTCGATCATTGGGTTTATCAGTTGTAATTGAGGGAATCAGAATAATGATTGCAAACAGCGAAACATACTTAATTAGGGGCGTTGCACCTCGTGTCCACTGGGGGGATGCTCAGGGAGATCGTAGGAGGTGTTTAGCAGCGCGGTGCTAATTCTAGCGCTTGTAAAAGAGGGTAAGTTAACATTTCCATTCATAAAAAATTACAAGGAAAGACGACTGTGCAGGCATTAGAAAAACCTTGCTCACTTGAGTCTCGATGCGCCGGAGCCATTCCTCTTCACGGCGCCTTTCATTTTCGGCCAATATGTCCTGCTCTTTCGGATGCCCACTCTCGAGGGGTGAAAGCATCTCTCGTGCTTGCTCTGCATAAGACAAAAGAAAGTCATGTCAGAACCAAAGAAAAAACTAAACAAAAGTGAAACTTAAGTACCCTTAGAATAATTCTTAATCATAAAGAGGCCAGTGGTGGCAAGGAAAAAGTCGTTCTCGAAGTATGATAGTTTGGGAAGCCAATTGAAATGCTCTCTATCGCTGCGCTCAGGTTCTTTCTATGCATCCACTATCTTGGACATAAAAGACGGGATCGCCTTCGGGCAATCATCTTCCTGTAAGTAGTACTGGAAATAACGGGCAGTCTTGGTCTCTTCCGCGGTCGGCTCCCCGAATGGGCTGTGAACCGTCTTCCCGTCATTCTAATCGGGTAGGCCCCCCAACCCCTCTCACGGCATACGAAAGAAAATCGTACTTCCAGTTTTTCACCTGAGACTTCTTTTCAATGGCCTTCGTGAAGCCGTTTTTGTTATTCAACTATACCATCTGGTGTCCCCGTTCTCGTTGGGAGCCCTCTGGACCATATGAACAAATCCGAAAGCGTGGCCTGTGCAAGTTAACCTACGCAACTCACATATTGCAATGAAAGAACAGATATTATACTAGGACGTGGGCACAATCTGCATGAGCGCTAACTCGTACTTATTCAGGATCTCCACAATAACCAGGTGGAGCGGAAACCTCACCCTATCAGAAAAGGCCGCCCCGTAGATTGCTATGCACTTTGAGGGCGGCTTATTTACAATGATGCCGGCATCAAGAATGATAAACTTGTACCTAGCAGGCAGAAGGTATATCTCCTCCATCGCCGGCCTCTTCAGGGTACTCACGACCTTGGGGTTGGGGAAATGGGTGCTCAGCCCGTCTCGAAGCTTCAACCATTCGGGAGCCCCAGGAAGATCGTCCTTTCAGCACAACTTCGGCGACCGACTTCTTCTGAGCACGACCCCTCCTAGAACGGGAAGCTAATGAGTGGGAGCTAGATGAGTTGCCTTCTCCCCCCTTTGCGGAGGAACTAGTAGATCTAACTTCCATGCTCGTGAGAACCTGAGGCAGATTGAGAGCTACCTTCAGAAGACCCTTCGGCCATAAGTTTGTCAGGAGTCCTTAATCGGAGAGTGGTCTTCGTCATTGCCAGCCTGCGTTCCTAAACGTCAGTCATGCAGAAAATAGCTACGTAAATTTCTCATGGATAGACAACTTCCTCCTTAATGCTAAGGATGCTAGGGGTAGAGGAGTACGTGCAACCAGATCATAAAGGGGTGCCGAGCTCACATATCAACTTGGCATAGGGAATCTTTTTAGGTTCCCTAAACAAATTCTTTGGGGGAATGCACACCACCACATGGCTAGCAATTAAAGCCAGGAGGCTCGGAAACTGAGGTTAGCGGCCCTCCATTCGGGGGCCAACCGACCTCTCCAGGACGGTCCCACTCGATGAACACAATGAAGACATAATCAAACATCATAATACAAATGCAACCTTCAAGGGAGGTACGAGGGCACGTACCTGTGAAGAATGAAGAGGTTAAAGATACACACAACAACTTTGAAGATTCAAAGAAGGCGTTTGAAGATACTACATTGGGTTTGAAGGAGAATAAGGGGGCAAGCAGAGCCTCTTTCTCTAGAAAACCTATTTCTCTCTCTAAGGGAAATTTAAGGGCGTGCTAAAATGACTTCCCCAAGGAACCCAACTTCATTTATATAGGAGAAAGGGGAGGAGGGGAAGAGGCAACACGTTCCCCCCGAGGCGGTTGAGGGTTCAGCATGCCACTTAGCCCATGACACGTGGCATCCAAACACACGTAGTTCCTACGCACCTTTAGCCTCAAAGGGGGGTAAAGGATCCTCAACCACGACCTAGGAGCCGATCGCTACACCCTTAGCCCCCAAAAGGTGCTGAGGGTCGTACAGCATGGCCTGGGGGCCAATCGCCATGCCCTTAGCCCCCAAAAGGGGCTAAGGGTCCAACAGGACAGCCTACTGGTCGTCCGCTACACCTTTAGCCCCTTAAAGGGGCTAAGGGTCCCATAAGCATGACCCAGGAGCCACTCGTTACACCTATGGCCCCTAACGAGCTGAGAATCATCTAAGCACAACCTTGGGGCCGGTTGCTACACCTTTAGCCCCCAAGGGGCTGAGGGTCACATAGGCACAGCCTAGGGGACGTCCGATACACATACACCTATAGCCTCTCAAAAGGGCCAAGGGTCCTATAGCACGGCATGCGGCTGCTCATTATACCTTTAGCCCCTAAAAGGGGCTAAGGGCCATTGAGCACAGTCTAGGGGCCAGTCACTACACCCTTAGCCCCCAAAAGGGCCTAAGGATACTGGAGCACGGCCCAAAGGCCGGTCGATATACCTTTGGACCCCAAATGGGGCTAATCGCCCTACAGCATGGCCTAGAGGTCGTCCGCTATGCCTTTAGCTTCTGAAATGGACTAAAGGTCCTATAGCACGGATTGGGGGCTGTCCCCTACACCTGTGTAGAAGTATTACAGGGAGAAGAACGAAAAGCATTGATGAAGAAACCAAGTCCTTATGTAAAGGAATGACTTTTTATTGCCAACATAGGTAATTAAAAGACGACCTTACATAGCGGAAAAGACGTAGCAAAGGAGCAAGTTATAAGGAAAACCTATGACCATTTGTATGTCGAGGTCCTGCCCCTAGATTGACCCGTCTACAGTACTGCGCCCACCAAAGGTGGAGCTTGTTGAGCTGTAGCCAAGCCTCGCACATGTACCACCGTAGATGTTCAAGGCATAACTTCAAATGCTCGACCATATCCCTACTCAGGACACGTAACGCAAAAGCCTCGACCACCATTGTGTAAAAGGCAGCTTGGACCATCTCGAGAATGCGGAATTTTTAGGCAGCTTCCTCAGCCACTTGGAAGTTTCCCTGACGTGGTTGGCTACCTGCTCGATACTAAGGAAGTAAGGAAACACCATGGTATAGAAAAGTGCGAAAACTATCTCTCTCTAGAAAACTCATTTCTCTCTCTTTAAAAAGATTTAGAAGCATGAGCAAGTGACCTTTCACGAAGGGTCCAACTCCATCTTTATACAGGGGAGCAGGCCACGTGGCACCTAAATACCTAAAATCTCCTTCGAGCATCTTTAACCCCAAAAGTGAGTGGAGTTAGACCCTTCTCATTCCTCATAAATTCTATCTTTACTACTTTGTCTTTTACTGGGACCCTCTATTGACTTGACCGTCGGAGAGGCGCTCCCCAAATCACAACCTAAGGGTGCCCTTTTTGTAGGTCCAACGCTTGAGAAGGAGATCATCAGCTGTTCCGTATGTGTCGTGACATAAGCAATCCCATGTCATTCTCAGCCATCCATGAAATTCCTAAAACAATTTACATGGCTAAAAATCATGAAAACATTTAAGGATGTATATTCGCAAGTATATTTTCTTGGAATATTGAATTATAAATTTTGGGCTTAAGACGAGGGAGAAATAAATTTTCTCCCACGAGTGCGCAATCCCGGCCTCAAACTGACCAGAAAGAAAAACGTGAAATTTTGAGGCAGTTGTTATAGTTATTTGTATTTTTTATAACGTTGAAGTTCTAGTGAACATAAAGGGCTTTCCGTATTATTCTCATACAATGCGATCTAATATTTTATGTGAAGCTATAACCTCTGTAAGTTAGGTCACAAAACTGGCCTGAAAATGGTCCCAAACACTAATTAATTTGAATCTCAATATTAGCTTTTATTTAGTAAATGAGCTTTTAGAGTTACTTATGTTCTTAAAAATCAATATCTAGGGATATTCGCTATGGTCATGTGACCTCAGCGACTTGCTTACCTTTTGGGTTGGAAAAATATTGGTTTTAGGATGTATGATCTCCCTTAAGTTGGCCCATGTTGCAACAGTTTATTTTATTGTTTATGCCCAACGATCTAACATCGAGCCCAAGTTAGGTTGCTATGCTTTATTGAATTAAGGCAATGTCCATGCCCTAAATCCCCTTGATTGCTTGTTGGATGATTTTGAGTGAAAAATAAAATGCCACAAGTATACGACTATTGTCTGACGGTCATCTCCACAGGGACGAGGATGAGATTAGAGTCACTAAGCACGAAATTAAACTAATCTAGCGTCGTTCTAAGCTAATTAAAACAATTAGTAAAAGCTTATAGATTATGAATGGATCTAAGTATGGATGATCACTAACTGTTCATATCAATCCCTCAACCTAACATGCTACTGCTTAAACAATCCTAAATAAACAATCCTAAGTTAAACCGAAACCCAGAATCAAGAACAACCTAGATTTGAGCCACAAGTGAACTAAATAGCTAAACCAAACAGAGAAGGGAAAGTGCAGAAGAGTAATAGGAACATTACAATCAAATGCTCAAAGCAGACTAGCAAAAATCCAGACATTTACTATCCAAATGTGAGCAAATGAGGAACCATGATTGAGCAGATAGTGAAGAATAGAAAATAGAGCAGCAACTCGAAACATGAACCAAAGAAGAAGAGGGTAAGGGGATTGAGGTTACCATTTAACACTCAGCTCATTATGCATCAATCAAAGCAGAAAGTAGAAACAGGAAACGCAAGGCAAAGCAATACTGGAAGTGAAATAGCGCAACAGGGGAAAGGGAATCTCAGCTTTAATCGCAAGGTAAAAATTGAAACAAGAACTCGAATTAACCAAAAGAAATAGAGAATAAGTTAGCAAGCAAACCAAAATAACAAGAAGGTGAACGGCTCGAGTAACGGTGCCGAATCAAAATCCCAAAAATAGAACCGAATTCAGAGGACCCATATAGAGAACGAGCAAAGTGTAAACGCTCAATCAGAAATTCCAACATCCAAATCAACTTAATCAAACTCCAATTACTCGAAATTGAATGCTAGGGGCATAAACCGAATAATCGAAATCCAAACATACGAAAACGAAAGCAAACCCTAAATTACCAACACTTGGAATTAAAACGTTAAACCCTGAAATTAAAACCTAAAAATTTAAACTAAAACTTAAATAAAACCTAGATTACTACTCGCTTTCTTCAAATGTGCCGCTACCTCCGTTTATACCCGAACCTTTTCAATATCGACCCTTGAATTCGTGCGAGGTGGACGGTGGAGATGGGATTGATGATGCTGCTGCACTGGTGGTTCATGGAGCGTGATAGTGGATGAGGGTGAAGGTGAAGGTGGATGTGGTGTTGATGTGCTGGCAGTGTTGTGGTGGAAGATTGATGGTAGCGTTGTGAGGGTTTTCGAAGATGGAGGGGGTGGGGTTTCTGTGTTTTGGTGAGGAGAGAGAAAAGGATGAAGATTACCAGGGAGAGTAGGTCACGTGCCTAGCACACCGGTGGGGAATATACAGGCATCTGTCGTGCACGTGAGGCTGAGGTTTTTATTGTAGTTTTCCTTTTTCTTTTTTTTCCTTGGGTTAAATAAGATAATGGGCTATGGTGTTTGGGTCGGGTTTGAGTTAATCTGGCCCAATGCTTCATTTTCAGCATTTTTTTATCATTTTCCTGCGTTTTTCTTAAATTATTAAATATCTACAAAATAAAATAAAATCAAATAAAAATCTAAAAATAACAATTATTTTGAGCATAAATCAGGCATAAAGATGTCGTAAAAATAGCATATTTTAAGCACGAACAAATATCTCCACACCAAGATTTTGCTCGTCTTCGAGTAAAATAACTAAACTACCTAAAAAGAAAAAGAAAATCCTAACTCGCTGTCGTAGGAATCACGATTGCATTTAGGGTATGCAACAAGCACTTTAAACCCCTCGGTCTCCCAGGTGGACGAGTGAGGTCTCGTGAGAGTTTTCGAGTGAAATACCACAAAATCAAAAAAGAAAATGAAAACAGAAAATCGAAAATCAAAAATCTTTTTGGTTTTTTCTCAAAGATAATATGTACAAAACTGGGGAAAGATATATATGCGTTCTAATCAACTAAATCACCCATGTAACCAAGATATCGACCTGCATATAAACAGAATGTACTTGAAAGCCCTCCATCCATAAATCACATCAAAGCACTAATTTTTCACCCTACTGTACATTAAGATTCTGAATCCATCCCAGTGCTCGTGTGCAAGTGCATCATCATCCCAAGGCCTAGATTTACCAAAATCAGATTCAATTCCACTTAACTGACACAACTACATTATTGACATATTAACATTGGAAGCAAGCTTTCCCAGTAGCAGTATTGCCTCAAAGGGTAACATCCAGTAGCGCATCCCTCAAAGGGATGCTTGTCATTCCAAATTTTATTTCATCTTTTTTTTCTCTTCTTTATTCATTATTTTCATTCATTATTATTTTATTCAGAGTAATCGTGCCACAAGCAAGTGAGAGAATCATTCATGGAAGCCTAAGACCTAAAGATAATGATGAAGGGATAAACAAGGATTGGATTACACATCTATGATGAACAATTGGGGTTAGAATTAGGGCTTAGGATGACACACCGAGGTTAGAGACCTATCATGCACATCTTGCTTACATACTAGCTAATAATCAAAGCACAAGGGATTTAAGCTAATTAGAAAGAGCACAAACGTCCCCAAAAATTTAAAAAAAAAATCTTTTTGGATTTTTTTCTAAATTTTCAAAAAAAGTATGTACAAATGGACACCTCACCCTCCACACCAAAACTTCACAATGTCCTCATTGTGAGAAATAAGGCGCCAAATAGCAAGCACATAAGCTACACAACCATAAAACCACACAAAATCACAAATATATACAAACTAAGATGCCAATCACAAACAAAACCAAAAACAACCCAAAATCAAAATCAAAACCAAAATGACAAAAGAAAGGAAATCAAAATCCAAAACCAAAACCAAAATCAAACCAAACAAAACTAGACCAGAACACACCTAAGTACCAAAATAAAAACACAACAAGGCCAACGACCTAGTAAATACCAACCTAAATCAAAAGAAACGTAAAACAAAACAAAATACAAAAACTAAAAACAAAACCACCAAAACACTAAAAAGGAAATAAAAAGAAACTATTAAATAAAAACAAAAACCAAGGAAAAATGAAAACTCACCAAACTAAAGAAACAAAACACAAAACCAAAGTAACAAACCAATGAACCTAAAGCAAGAACCTAGATATCCTCAACTAATAAGTATTCACAAAACAAAATACAATCAAGGGTGATCATAGCCAACACGGCTCAACAAATCCCAAATTGCTCCTTAAGATTGATCACCCATATAATCACAATCCTAAATATCCATAACTAAGTACGAACAGAAAGAAAAGAAATGAAAAAGAGGAGAGCGGAGGGTGGAACAATCATACCAGGTTGGGTGCAAAAGTACACCTAAGCTATACCTCCAAAAATCCACTTAGCTAGAGGTCTTTGGAGCATCAGCCCCTCTAGATTAAGCTGAAAAGTACTACTCAAATCAAAACTCGTCAAAGCCCATAGCAGCTTATCAAACAAAGAATACCAACTCTCAATAATATAAAAACAGTAAAAAGCAGTGAGTCGGAGCCAAAAAGAGTACATCCGCCTAGCCAATAAAGCACCAGTAAGGGTCTGCTTCAACTTATCAAATAGTTGAGCCCAATCAGAAAGGAAATGAACATACCCAAAACGAGCTAGTATTGAGGTCATTGGCCTAGAAATTATATCGACATGAACGAGTAGTCTAGGCAAAATAGTGGGTGCAAAGTTCACAAATCTTGTAATATCAAAAAGTACGAGAGTCTGGTTTAAATCCAAATTCTTAATAACAACATTATTAGACTCGACAATTTCAGACTTGCAATATTCAAAAAGGAGGTCAGCTTGGATAGGATCAAAAGAAAATGATTCATATTCAGGATAGAGATCCACATCCGAACTGACATTGACATCAAACCCACATGAAAAATATTGGGTTCAGTTGCCTCATTGCATAACTCCTGTGAAATAGCTTCTTATGACTCACCTAAATCACAAGGCTTACTTCAGGTGTGATGCTTATATCTAACCTACTAACCGTATCAGATTGTTCACCCACCTCAAACTCAAAAGTCGTTCAAAGTAGTGGGTGGGTCGACAGAAACTAACAGTGATGCCTTTAGGTGAGCTAGTACGGGGTGCGAGGTCAGGTGATAGAAACATAGGGAGGTCACTCTCTTGATCTAGACTAGACAGATACATGTCTTCGTTTAAGTGAGGCCTAGCAGAATAAGAGGGTTCAAAATTATCATCAAGACTAACTGCAGGTTCAGGAGATCCTAAACTAGAGTTAGGCTCACTACAATTCCCCCTACTTTGATTAAAACATTGAGAATATTCAGCAATTCTCTTTTTCATTGTCTCGATTATTTGATCAGTCAATTCATTAATCGTCTTTTCAAAACTTACACATGTAGCATCAACATAAGCACGATAAGGACAAGTATGAGCACCATGATAAGAAGATTCATAATAATCGCACAAAACAGGAGGCATACAATCGTGAGATGGGTGATATGAATCTATAAAGGGATCTTGTAAGCAAGGTCTAACAGGAAAAACAGACTCACTATGAGTTGGGTAACCAAAATTATTTCTAGCTTGTTTAAACTCATAAGTATCCCAAGCTAGTTTTTCAAAGAAATTCCAAACCTGATCTTGAGTTTTAGATAATAATCCTAGGATACCGCTAAGACAAATAGACTCAATATAACTCCAAGATTCAGCATTTAGACCCTCAACAATGACCTCACAAATTTTCTATTTCTCAAAATGTTGATTCAAGTGAGCACGATAATCATTAAGTTACCATAAATAGCTCCAAAAAGGTTCATGCTCATATTACGGGAAATGAAAAACTGGCATTTGAAGTTTTAAAGGTTTTTAAAGTTTTTCAATTTTTAGGGGTTTTCAAGTTTTTCTTTTTTTTTTTTTCAATTTCTGGTTTTTCTAACTTTTTTTGGATTTTGAGAATTTTTCAAGCAATGAACTAAGTTAAACAACACTAAATAACGAAATCAAGAAAGCAAGATGAACCATGTGCAACTAATAGGAAAGCAACAAAGAAAAAGAAAAATGTAACCCAAATCTCAAGCCGTCATCCCCAGCAACGGCGTCAAAAACTTGTTGGATGATTTTGAGTAAAAATAAAATGCCGCAGGCATATAACTGTTGTCGTAGTACTTGAAGGTCGTCTCCACATGGACGAGGATGGGATTAGGGTCAACAAGTACGAAATTAAACTAATCTAGCGTCATTCTAAGCTAATTAAAATAATTAACAAAAGCTTATAGATTATGAATGGATCTAAGTATGGATGATTAGTAACTATTCATATCAATCCCTAAACTCAACATGCTACTACTTAAACAATCCTAAATAAACAATCCTAACTTAAACTGAAACCCAGAATCAAGAATAACCTAGATTTGAGCAACAAGTGAACTAAATAACTAAGCGAAACAAAGAAGGGGAAAGTGTAGAAGAGTAAACTAGGAACATTACAATCAAAAGCTCAAAGCAGACCAATAAAAATCCAGACATTTAGTAACCAAATGTGAGCAAATGAGCAACCATGATTGAGCAGATAGTGAAGAACAGAAAACAGAGCAGCAACTCAAAACATGAACCAGAGAAGAAGGGGGTAAGGGAATCGAAGTTATCATTTAACACTCAGCTCATTATGCATCAATGAAAGCAGAAAGTAGAAATAGGAAACGCAAGGCAAACCAATACTGGAATTGAAATAGTGCAACAGAGGAGAGGGAATCTCAGCTTCAATAGCAAGGTGAACAACTGGAGTAACGGTGCTAAATCAAAATCCTGGAAATAGAACTGAACTCAGAGGACCCAGATCGAGAACAAGCCAAGTTTCAACGCTCAATCAGAAATTCCAACATACAAATCAACTTAATCAAACTCCAATTACTCAAAAATGAATGCTAGGGGCATAAACCGAAGAATCAAAATCCAAATAGACGAAAACGAAAGCAAATCCTAAATTACCAACACTTGGAATCAAAACGATAAACCCTGAAATTAAAATCTAAAAACTTAAACTAAAATCTAAATAAAACCTAGATTACTACTTCGCTTTCTATAAATGCGCCGCTACCTCCATTTATACCCGAACCTTTTCGATCTCGACCCTTGAATTCGTGCGAGGTGGTATGGGATTGATGATGCTACTACATTGGCGGTTCATGAAGTGTCGATGGGGGATAAGGGTGAAGGTGGATGTGGTGTTGATGTGCTGGCAGTGTTACGGTGGAAGATTGATGGTGGTATTGCGAGAGTTTTTGAAGAAAGAGAAAGGGATGCAGATGAGTGAGATGGAGATCAAGATGGAGGGGGTTGGGTTTCTGTGTTTTGGTGAGAAGAGAGAAAGGCATGAAGATTAACGAGGAGAATAGGTCACATGCCTAGCACGCCGGGGGGAATAAACGGGCATGTGCCGCGCACGTGAGGCTGAGGTTTTTATTGTAGTTTTCCTTTTTCTTTTTTTTCATTGAGTTAAGCAAGATAATTGGCTAAGGTATGTGGGTCGAGTTTGAGTTGATCTGGCCCAATGCTTCATTTTCGGCATTTGTTATCATTTTTCGCGTTTTTTCCAAATTATTAAATACCTACAAAACTAAATAAAATCAAATAAAAATCTAAAAATAATAATTATTTTGAGCATAAATCAGGTATAAAGATATCGTAAAAATAGCATATTTTAAGTACAAACATTGCTCTTTTATGATGTGTTTGGATGTTTATAAATTGTTTGTGTGATCTCATTTGCCAAGGAGACCTCATGTGTAAAATCTGAACTACGATATAGAATTTTATGAATTTCTAAACATGTGATTTAGTGTCGTGTTTGAAAATTTAGACTTAAGCAGCATGTTTAAAATTGGCTTTGCTAAGTTAATAGAGTTTTTATTAGATGGATTGGGCTTACTAGGAGCAAAATGGAACAATTCATAAAATACTAAATGCTGTAGTGAAAGATTTAATGTGAGTTTGTAGGATGGTACCTCCCAAGATCATGAAAGCTTTACACTGATATAGAGACAAGTTAGTGTCTTCGGGTTATAACATACAGTTGTTTAGGTTCTGGCAACTTGATATTGCTTGTGTTCTGGTGACGCATGAGGGTGCTCGAGTTCTGGCAACCCATCAGACCCTCTGGTGGAGTCGCTCGGCATTAACTGAACTCTACTTTTATTTTTGTTTTGTACTTAGTAATGGTTGAGAATTTGCACTTTAAAGATCTTGAAATACCTAGGAACCAATTTCGTTTCAAACTTTTCGGATGCTTCCTTCTCACGCCAAGTTTTTGAGACAAATTTAATTCAGTGTTTACTGTTAGCGTGGGCATTATTAAGCTTTGTATTGCTGTTCAAAATATTTTATTTTTAAGCACTAACGTGTTGTATGGGATGAGATTTGAGCGACGCTGCAGTAGAAGCTTCAGTTAAACTATTTGTTAGCATGGAATAATGTTGTACTCATAATTGATTGTGTTGACCACTGACTTTTGACTATTGACCAGGGAATTTGTTTTTGCTTACTTCAATAAATTCAGCTTTGTGTTGTATTTCATAACGAAATACGACAATGACGTCCATTACGATGTTATTTTTGTTTATTTCAATAAATTCACCTTTTGCATCGTATTCCATAATAAAATATGGCAATGTTGCCCACTGCGTTATATTCTGCTGCATATACGCTAAACATTAGAATAAAAAGAAACTAGAATTTTCAGGTAGTCACACCAACAATTAACACATAAAATCTGCACTGATTGGTATTTCATTAATGTGAGGTTGACAAAACCAATGAATGAAAAAACTTGTTGCATATGTGATCGACAGCTGCAATCTGTCGATCCCCTAAAATTAATTTCTATTGGACATCGTAGAATTATAACCTTAACCAATTTATAGAAAGCTTGAAATCCATAACCACAAGTCTGTAAACCAAAAGTCATAAGGTCGCAACTGGGGCTGAACATGACAGGATACCCAGTCCATTATTATAGAACGGGTTCCAGCCCCAGTTGGAGCAGGTTCTAAAATGTGAGAATTGGTCCCAGTTCTAGGATTTCTGGACCCAGTCCCAGAACCAGTGGGGATCGGTTCCATGACCAGGTACCTGGTGTCCTCTGACTTTTTAGTTTCATTGTGAAATAAGTTTTTTACCAAAACAAAGCCATTAAGTACATTATTAGCCTAATAACTACTAAGTACTAAAGAAATTAGTACATTCTTTTTATAAAAATGAGCAATAACCCATATGGCCATAATCCAAAGTTTAAAATCTAACCAAGTTTAGAAATTTAGGGTTAGGAATAAAGAGGAGTACATCATACAAACCAAGTTTCAAAGAAATGACAAGTGTTAAGCCACAAAGCGATAGCCATAATCAAAAATATGATCTCACATCATAGTTTTGTCTCCAACCAAGCAAACGCCCATAACTTGATAGTTTCACTAGTCCTCAATCACCTATGGAACTTTTGCACATAAAAAGACTTTATATTAGAATCAAGAAGTCCAAAAGACAAAACTTAACTTAGCAATCCCAAAAAACTAGGAAGATACCTCAATAGAAGAAAGCCCTCAATTTTAGGTCCTCTTCAATCACACATGATTTGATCAATTTGGGATATCTCTCCCTCACCCATATCTCAATATTAAATTAAAGAAAAAAATAAGTTCGAAACCAAACTTCAACATTTAATAGTAACTGTGAAATGCCATGATAAATGCAAACTATATATACAATTACTTGCTTCATATTTCTCCACATTGTCTGTAAGTTGCTCAACATCAATGAAAATGGTGGATGTTCACAATCAATCCTGAGCATAAATCAAGGTCTCCACTGTTTTGGGACCTAAGCTACTACGAAATTGATCAAGCATCTGACCTGATGTACTAGATATAGACTTACATGACATGGTAGAAACAGGCAGTTTAAGAATATCCCTTGCCATTTCAGTTAATACCTTATAAGTGTCATATGTCTTTTCCACCACTTCAAAAGGTCAAAACTGCCATCTATCTTTTCGTGAGGAGCATCTAGATAGATAATCCAACTCAGTTTTCTCAACAACCTCAATATCATTGTCCCCACCTTATGCCACTGAGAGTCCAACTCCTTAAAAGTATCATTGTTTAGGGACATCTTGGAATGATCAACATTAAAAGGGAAAGAAGAACCATTATGATCATCCTTATCAACATTCACACAAGAAGAGTATGAACCATATAAGTGCTTAAGTACATTATAGAGATGATCATAAACTTTATTCACCTTGGCAAAGTCATTGGGATAAAGCTTTCTAAAACAGAATCTCACAAACTTGAACTTATAACATGGATCAAAAACAACCACACTCAATACCATAAGATTAGTTTTTGCCCAATCTCCATAATAATCATCAAATTTCTTATGCATTTGGAAAGCCATATCCAGAAGACTAGGGGATGGATCTTTCTCCCATTCCAATAAGTTAGTAAGTATGCCCAACAAGTTATGAAAATGCAAATTGGTGCTGACAAACAAAGTATCAGACATCCTCTTAGTCGCTTCATAAAATTGCTCTAAAAACCGTGTTAGGACTCTTGCATTTTCGCAATCCTTTTTTGTAGTGACACTGTCCTTAAACTTATTCTCAAAATTATAATCGTCCTTTTAAATCTTTCAAGGCCTTTTCAAATTTCAAAGCCATGCTGAACATAAGGAAAATAAAATTCCATCTTATACACACATCCAAACACAAAGACCCTTTACAAGGGACCTTTAGAGATTTGGCACAAGCATCAAACAATCTAGATCTCGCAGGAGAACTTCTTATATATTTAATAGCATAATGAATGTTATGAATGGAATCTCTAACCCTTACTAAACCATCTCTCATAACCAAATTTAAAACATGGGTAGCACATCTCATATGAAAAAAAAAAAATCATCATCTAAAGCAGGCTTATCGCCAAGATTCTCTTTCAAATAACTTACTGCCACATTATTGGGACTTGTATTATCGATAGTTCAACAAGAAAGATTGTCTTCAATACCCCAATCAATAACACAATTCTCCACTACTTTTCCAATTTCTTTGCCTTTATAACTATCCATCAACTTAAAATTCAAGATTCTCTTATGCAAGCTCCACTCATCATCTATGAAATGCACAGCCAAGCAAAGATAATTCAAATTTTGAATAGATGTCCAACAATTAGGTGTGAAAGCAATTCTATATTTTAAACCTTTGGAAGTTATTTTCAAAGTGTCTTTCTTACAAAGGTAAAGCTTGTTACAATTTCTAGCAACTATGAAGCAAGAGGGGACATGGCTAACAAATTGTGGACAAGCTATACTCACAAAACCCCTAAAGCCTTCCTTTTCAACCATGGAAAAGGGATGCTTATTAATGATAACCATTTTCGCTAAAGTAAGGCCAGTAGCCTCTACATCAAATGTCCAATTAGAGAGAGTAATCAGTGTGTAGATCTCTAAACAACAAAATCTTCTTCTATTTTTTATCCACATTGTAAGGATAATTAGAATGTGATTGAAGATGCTTTCTTAAAGTAGAAGTCCCATTGTTAGCATTGGCAGAAAATGCATTCTCACAATACCTGCATCTCGCTTTCTTATTCTTGTTGGTTGTTGGATTGATAATGTCTTCAAAGTGGTCCCAGTAAATTGACTTCCTCCTGCTACCAACTTTAATTTCAGCCTTGTGAGTTTTGGTCTGGCAAGCTGAACCAGAACTAGCATTACTCTGCTCTTCCAAATTAATATGATCTTCAATGTTCATGTTCTTCAAAATAAGAGAAGAAAAAAGTAAGTACTTAAAATTATTTGAACATTTGGTGGTAAAATAATTTATTTGAACATCAAGGAAGAGATTCAATTGTCAAAATTCCACAGTACCAGCTACGTAACGTAATTAAGCAATAAATCCCTTGAATCTTGCATCTCCTGAAGAACAATAGTGTAGTAAACATTTAAATTCGAGGGCATAAAGTACTCTGAACAGTGGCAATTTTCAACACAATTATGCTCTAAATTTCAAGCACAATCTTCTTTTCTTTTTCGACTAATTTCAAACCATTTCACTGTGTTTCACTAAAAAATCTTAATCAGAGATGTAGTGTGGGTATTTTTGATTTCCAAATTGCAGTAATAATGGCATATACTTAGCATGAAGGATGTAAAGAAAGATCATAATTCACCAACCAAATTTTTCTTAAAAAAAAAAAGAATAAAGAGGTGGCAAAACTGTAACTAATTTCGTGGAATTTAAAGGGGGTAGAAAGACATGAATTTCCCCATGCAAAAATAGGGTAGACAAGCAGAAGCCGAATCCATAAGTTAAAAAACAAAAAAAAAAAAATTCTGCACAACTTTAAGGAACTCCCTCACAGATCGAGAGAGACAGAGAATTAGAAGGCAATTTTGAGCAAAGACAGATATGTAGTTTGAAGACAAAATGACGGGTTTGTTAGAAGACAATGATGGGGAGATAGCTTGAAAGTCATACATAGATTGACAGAGACAGAGAGTTACTCACCATTCGAAGCTAGCGAAGCCTATCGTCGTGGGAAAAGGATGGTTCTGTGACTTTGTGACTGTAGACCTGGCAAACGGGTCATTTGGATCGGGTACGGGTCGGGTCATAGTTTGGTTCGGGTCACTCTCGGGCCATTCATGTCCGGGTCGGGTTTGGGTTCGGTTCGGGTGAAGTTCGGGTTTCGGGTCAACCATGTTCGGGTCGGGTTCGGGTTCGGTTCGGGTGGAGTTTGGGTCGGGTCTGTTTCGGGTTATGTACGGTAGCTTGGTTTGGATCGGGTATGGGTCGAGTCCAATTTGGATCGGGTGGAATTTGATTCAATGTTCGGGTGAATGTCGGGTCGGGTGTAAATCGGGTTAGGCGTAAATTAAGTTGGGTTAATTTCGGGTCAGTGTATATTTTGAATGTGCTCATTTCTAATATTAAATTATATTTAAAAGATAAAATTCGTTTAATTAGACAAAGTCATTTATTATATGTTTTTCTTTTAAGTCATACGTGAAAGTTTAATCGTTTATATGTCCATACAATACATATATATATATATATATATATATATATATATATATATTATATAATATATATATATATATATATATATATATATATATTATATATATATAGAATTATAGATAGATAGATAGATATAGATATATGTATGTATATATATGTGTATATACATAATTATATACACACATACACACACACACACACACACACACACACAAAATTTGACCCTGGTTTGATTCATAACTTCATGTTTGTCATATTTGAATTGGTAAACAGAAACAAGTTGGTTCAAGTCGACATTTTTAATAATTAATTCAATGTTCTTTTGATAGCTCGTTAAGTGATCATATATCAATATTGATTTGTCTTTGTGAGATTAGCAACTTGATTTACATGTTTCTAATGAGCCAAAACTCAAAAGCAGATGTAATATATGAGTATGTGTTAATTATCATTACATTTACGATTTATGTGATTATGAATGTTGGAGAATTGGAATTTAGTTGTCTAAAATTCAAATGAGTCACATTATTATAAGATCATATGTAAACATATATTCATTGAATATGATTCTACGTAATAAAAATTTAAACATGTTACAAAGATAATTAAATTTATATTATGAGTTCATATGAATCGCATTATTTGTCTTTTCCCCCTATAAAATCAACTAATTGATTTAAGTCATTAAGTAAATTAAATAGTAAAATAATATTGCTAGATCCTATTAAGTTAATGATTTGTTAATTATGCTTATCTTTTTGTAATTCTTATTTTGACCAAATATTATATCTCTTATATTTTATTACGGATTTATCAAATTAAAAATTAAAAACTATTAACTATTTTATTTTTCTTCTTAAATTTTCTTGGATTTCATTTGTAAATTTTTCGACACGATTAACTCATTTAATTAAACATATTAGGTTGAGATTGAAATTTTCGACACGAAAAAACACCTATTTAATCTGTTTAAATAAATTGGTTAAATAGATCAACCAGCAAAAAACTGTCCAACCCGGATACCCGGATTTGTTTGACCTGAAAAAAATCGGGTGTCGACACTTTTTGTATCTCCGAATTTGAAATTCGGACATTCGGATACGTCCGGATTCAAAATAGGATCGGATCTAGGTTTACTCAAGCGGGTCCGGGTTGTCTGAACTTGTCAACAAATTCGGATCCGGATATATTTGGATAGCCGAACTGTCCAACCCCAGTTTTGAATTGGACAAAATTTACAATTGCAGATCGGGCTGACACTCCTCCAAATATACACTACCAAAAATCATTGAATTTCCCACTATACTTTCCCATTGAAAAATTACAGTAGCAAATTTACCACTGTTTTCCCACTACATTATATTTCCCACTGTTTTTCCATTGTTTTAATTGTAGTGGCAAATGTTCCGCTAAATTCCCCCTAAACTCCCACTGTTTAATATATAAATTGTTATGTATATTTTTTAAAAATCTTATTTCTACTAACTTTTTACTAAATTAAAACTTTTTAAAAAATTTTCACCTTTATATTATTTTTACCTATTTTTTATCTCAACTTCAAAATCCCACCAATTTTCAAAGGTAAATTTTAATTTCCCCCAACCTCAAGTCAAAATAACCCCCCATCCAAAAACCCACGGCCAAATTTTAGTTTCCCCCCTTAATTTCCCCCCCTTAATTTCGATCAAACCCAATTTCACCCACCCCTGTTGTTCATCTGCCATTCTGCCCGACCCCCCCCCAATCGCACTTCGACTCTCCCACTCGCACGCCAGGCACCACCAACCTCTGTCTTCTCCTCGCCGGTGGCCATCCGCGGCGGTTCCAACCACCTGCCTCCCATACCCAAACGCCGGCGACCATCTACGGCTTGCCCAAGTGGATTTCGGTGACTTTGTTGGACGAATTTGAGGCATAGCAGGGCCGATACTTGGCCGATTTCGCACAAGCAAGGTGAGATTCGAACCCTACTCTCCCTATACATTGAATTCCTTGCCTCAATCCTTCCCAACCGTGCCATATTTTACAGAAAATGGAAGTTAGGGTTTCATTCTGGTTCAGTTGAGGCTAGCCGCGGATGGTAGGCAGGTTTTGGGTCCTTAGGTGCTCAGTTTTTGCTCCAAATCAGGCTAATTCGCAATTCCTAAGCTTGGATCGAGGTGGGTTCGCCCCTTTCCTAAACTATTAGCAATTTGTAACTGTTTTAGTGAATATTGTTAGTTTAGGGTTAATCACTGAGTATATGGATGCTTGAATATATATATTGCTCATTATCCTTGTAATATGTTGAATTATCTTTGTGCTAATTCGGAAACGGAGTTTGGTAGTTGGGTGGATTTGAGGCGAAACTAATGAGTGGTTTGAGGATCTTTTGTGGTCGGTGTTGTGTGAGGAGGGAGCATGGGCTTGATAATAACCGCAATCGTGTGGATTGCGAGATGATTATAGAAATTGTTTTTATGAAGTGAATCAGCCAAAGGAACTAACTTTTGAGTTTTGACTAATTCCTTACCATTATGACTTTTGCTTGAATTCGGGTTCTGTACCTGGGAATTGTTGGCATGAATTCGGGTTCTGGACGGGAATTTTGTTATCAAAAATTTGTGCAGCTTCCGAGGCAAGTATGTTACTATGTCTTTGCCTTTCAGTTCTTGATCTTTCCAACTTAATCGGGCCCAAATCAGGTTCTAGCTTAGCGGAATATTTCTCTGCTGGTAAAGTGTTCACTCTAGAAAACCTGCTAGCTAACGAAACAGTGAATCAGGTTCTAGCTTTACATGAATTGAACATATTATTGAAACATTGGCTAACATGAGCAATTTCATAGGGGCTCCAACATGCACAGAAAATTTTAGGGAAAGCAACAAATATTTCTACCATACTGAAAATTTTCCGATGAGGTCTAGTAAATGCATACGCCAGTCACGTTGTTTGTAATTAAAAGCTCGTTGTGATAGCGTTTGGGAACCTTCAATGGTAATAAATCTTTGTTGTGCTTATTAATGGTCATAAATCATTATTAAATCTATGTTGTGCTTATTAGGTATATTTCAGTCTTTATGTTGTCTGCCTTTGGTATATTTCAGTCTTTATGTGTCCTGAATTGAGTTCAGCCATGCTTCAGCAACATTACGGTTTCGGGTTATATGCAGGTCGGGTATACTCGGTTCGGGTTATATTCGGGTCGGGTATACTCGGTTCGGGGTAATTCGGGTCGATTTGAGGCGGGTAGAAATCGGATCGGTTTTAGAACGGGTCGGGTTTGGGTCGGGTTCAGGTTGTCTATTTTCGGTTCACTTCGGGTCGAGTCATTTCGGGTGTGGGTCATTTCGGGTGTGGATCAATTTCGGGTTTCGTTCGGTTATGGATCGGTTTACGTCGGATGTTCGGGTCCAAATCGGTTCAACCCATTTCGGGTGTCGGTTCGGGTATGGATCCGGGTCAATCGATTCGGGTTTCGGGTCAGTTTTGATCCCTTGAATCTTGCATCTCCTAAAGAACAATAGTGTAGTAAACATTTAAATTCGAGGGCATAAAGTGCTCTGAACATTGGCAATTTTCAACACAATAATGCTCCAAATTTCAAGCACAATCTACTTTTCTTTTCTGACTAATTTCAAACCATTTCACTGTGTTGCACCAAAAAATTCTTAATCAGACATGTATGCTCTGTTCTTTTCGTAGGTAAATTGGGTGGGTAAAAGGGTGAAGTAGGTTGAAGTAGGTTGATGTGGGTTGAGATAGGTTGAAGTTGGTATTGTTTTTGAGGTAGGTTGAAATAGATTGAAGTAGGTTGAAATGAGTTGATGTGGGTTGAAGTTGGTTGAAGTTGGTATATTTTTTATAGGGCGGGTTGAAGTGGGTTAAAATAATGAGAATGTAATTAATGTGTGATAATTTATGAAGTTATCGTAATTTTGTGAAATTTTTGTTCACTCTTTTTTATCTTTTATATTTTTATTTTTTATTTTTTAGTTTTCATTTTTTAGTTTTTAGTTTTCTATTTTTTAATTTTTAATTTTTAATTTTTAATTTTTAATTTTTAATTTTTAATTTTCAGTTTGTATTTTTTATTTTTTATTTTTTATTTTTTACTTTCTTATTTTGTAATTTTTTATTTTTTATTTTTTATTTTTTGTTTTTATTTTTAATTTTTAATTTTTAATTGTTCTACTTTTTATTTTTATTTTTCATTTTTCATTTTTTCATTTTTTCATTTTATTTTTTTATTTTTATTTTTTATTTTTT
Source organism: Carnegiea gigantea (assembly GCA_029747015.1). Classification (NCBI taxonomy): domain Eukaryota; kingdom Viridiplantae; phylum Streptophyta; class Magnoliopsida; order Caryophyllales; family Cactaceae; genus Carnegiea; species Carnegiea gigantea. The sequence goes on from JAKOGI010000996.1 coordinate 93,033, forward strand.
ATTTTTTAAATTTCTTATTTTTTATTTTTATTTTTTATTTTTTACTTCTTAATTTTTACTTTGTATTTCTTTATCTTTTAATTTTTTATTTTTTATTTTCTATTTTGAATTTTTCATTTAATTTTTATTTTTTATGTTTTATGTTTTATTTTTTATTTTTCTATTTTTATTTTTTACTTTCTCATTTTTGCTTTTTTTATTTTTATTTTTTATATTTTATTTTTATATTTTCATTTTTTATTTAATATTTTTTTAATTTCTTATTTTTTAATTTCTATTTTTTTTTTGTTTCTTATTTTCTATGTTGAATGTTTTAGTTTTTTATTTTTTTATTTTCGGTTTTTGATTTTTGATTTTTGATTTTTGATTTTTAAATTTTAGTTTTTTAATTTTAATTTCATTTCTTATTTTTTATTTTTTACTTTGTACTATTTATTTTTTTAGTTTTTTAGTTCTTTATTTTTTATTTTTTATTTATTAATTTCCTATGATTTTATGTTTTTTATGTTTTTATTTTTTTATTTCTTATTTCTTATTATTTATTTTTTTATGTTTTATTGCTTATTTTTTATTGTTTATTTTTCATGTTTTTATTTTTTATTTTTATTTTTCATTTTTTTGTTTTTGTTTTCATGTTTTACGTTGTTATTTTTTATTTTTATTTTTTTATTTTGTCTTTTTATTTTTTACATTTTAATTTTAATTTTTCAGTTTTTAATCTCTATTTCTTATTTCTTATTTTCTTCTCTTTTTATTTCTTTATTTCTTATTTCTTATTTTTTATTTGTTATTCTTATTTTTTTGTTTTTAATTTTTAATTTTTTACATTTCATTTTTTATTTTTTTAGTTTTTTATTTTTGTTTGTTTTTAATTTGTTATATTCATTTATTAATTTTTTATATTTTAATTTTTATTCCAAGCAAAAGTTACAGAAAACTGAAAAAAATAAAAAATGAAAAATAGAAAAATAAAAAAAGAAAAAGAAAATAGGAAATAAGAAATAAAAAAGAAAAACGTAAAAACATAAAATAAGAAATAAGAAATACAAAATTAAAAATTAAAATTAAAATGTACAAAAATAAAAAATAAGAAGTAAAAATAAAAAAATAAATACATAAACAACCTAAAAAACATAAAAACATAAAAAAATAAAACACAAAACATAAAAAATATAAAAATATAAAAATGAAAAATAAAAAACAAATATTAAAAATTAGAAATTAAAAATGAAAACTTAAAAAATAAAAAATGAGAAATAAGAAATAAAAACATAAAAACATAAAAAACATAAAATCATAGAAAAATAAAAAATAAAAAGCAGAAAATAAGAAATAAAAAATTAAAAGTAAAAAACTTAAAAGTAAAAAATTAAAAACAAAAAATAAAAAATAGAAAATAACAAAGAAAAAAAAAGAAATTAAACAATAAAAAATAAAAAATAAAAAATAAAATTAAAAAAGAAATTAAGAAAATAAAAAATAAAAAATAAAAAATAATAAAAAATAAAAAATAAAAAATCGGAAATAGGAAATAGGAAAAAAAATATAAAAAATAAAAAATGGGAAAGAATAAACAAAACTTCCACAAAATTTCAATAAGTTCATAAATTATCACATTACTTTCATTCTCATTGTTTTAACCCACCAAAACCCACCCCATAATAAAGATACCAACTTCAGCATTTTCCCACCTACACCAACCCACTTCAACCTAGTTCAATCTATTTCAACCCACCTCAAAAAAAAAATACCAACTTTAACCCACCTTGACCCACCCCAACCTACTTCAACCTACCTCACCCTTTTACCCACCCAATTTACCCACAAAAATAACAGGCAGTAAAATCTCACATGATACTTTACAAATTATTATAATTATGAAGGGGGTGGGTTGAAGTTGGTTGAAGTAAGTTAAAATAGGTTGAAGTGGGTTGAAGTTAGTATTTTTTTTTCAAGTGGGTTGAAGTAAGTTGAAATAGGTTGAAACAGGTTAAAGTGGGTTGAGGTTGATAAATATAGATTGACCTACGAAAAGAACAGAGCCGTACTGGGGGTATTTTTGATTTCCAAATTGCAGCAATAATGGCATATACTTAGACTCTGTTTTTTTCATAGGTAAATTGGGTGGTTGAAAGGGTGAAATAGATTGTAGTAGGTTAATGTGGGTTGAGGTAGGTTGAAATTAGTTTTTTTTTGAGGTGAGTTAAAATAGGTTGAAGTAGATTGAAGTGGGTTGATGTTGATTGAAGTGGGTTGAAGTTGGTATATTTTTTATGGGGTGGGTTGAAGTGGGTTAAAATAATGAGAATGCACTTATAAAGTTATCGTAATTTTGTGAAATTTTTATTTATTCTTTTTTATCTTTTATTTTTTTAGTTTTTGGTTTTTTTATTTTTTGGTTTTTTTATTTTGTAGTTTCTTATTTTGTAATTTTTTATTTTTTATTTTTTATTTTTTGTTTTTATTTTTTATTTTTATTTTTTATTTTTTTGTTTTTTAATTTTTAATTTTTTATTTCTTATTTTTTATTTTTTGCTTCTTAATTTTTATTTTGTATTTTTTTATGTTTTTATGTTTTTATTTTTAGTTTTTATTTTCTATTTTTCATTTTTCATTTAGTTTTTTATTTTTTATGTTTTATGTTTTATGTTTTATGTTTTATTTTTCTATTTTTATTTTTTATTTTCCAATTTTTACCTTTTTTATTTTTTATTTTTTATTTTTTATGTTTATATTTTTTATTTTTCTATTTAATATTTTTTTAATATCTGATTTTTTTAATTTTTTGATTTTATTTTTATTTCTTATTTTTATGTTGTATGTTTCATTTTTCATTTTTTTATTTTTGATTTTTGATTTTTGATTTTTTCATTTTTTAATTTTAATTTTTAATTTTTAATTTTATTTCTTATTTTTTAATTTTTATTTTATACTATTTATTTTTTTAGTTTTTTTGTTCTTTATTTTTTATTTTTTATTTATTAATTTCCTATGATTTTATGTTTTTTATGTTTTTATTTTTTTATTTATTATTTCTTATTGTTTATTTTTTATGTTTTATTGCTTAGTTTTTTATTTTTATTTGTATTTTTTATTTTTCATGCTTTCATATTTTATTTTTTATTTTTCATTTTTTTGTTTTTTGTTTTTATGTTTTACATTTTTATTTTTTATTTCTAATTTTTTATTTTTTCTTTTTTCTTTTTTACATTTTAATTTTAATTTTTTAGTTTTTAATCTCCATTTCTTATTTCTTATTTTCTTCTTTTTTTATTTCTTTATTTCTTATTTCTTATTTTTTATTTGTTATTCTTAATTTTTTGTTTTTAGCTTTTAATTTTATATATTTCACTTTTTTTTTTAGTTTTTTTATTTTTTTGTTTTAATTTTTTATATTCTTTTTGTAATTTTTTATCTTTTTATTTTTATTCCAAACAAAAGTTATAGAAAATTCAAAAAATTAAAAAATAAAAATAAAAAATAAAAAAATAAAAAAACAAAATAGAAAATAAGAAATAAAAAAGAAAAACATAAAAACATAAAAAAATAAGAAATAAGAAATACAAAATTAAAAATCAAAAATCAAAATTAAAATGTAAAAAAAAAAGAAGTAAAAAATAAAAAAATAAAAACTTAGACAACATAAACAACAAAAACACATAAAAAAAATAAAACATAAAACATAAAAAAATAAAAAAATGAAAAAATGAAAAATAAAAAACAAATATTAAAAATTAAAAATTAAAAATGAAAGCTTAAAAAATAAAAAATGAGAAATAAGAAATAAAAAAATAAAAACATAGAAAACATAAAATCATAGAAACATAAACAATAAAAAGTAAAAAATAAGAAAATTAAAAGTAAAAAATTAAAAGTAAAAAATTAAAAACAGAAAATAAAAAATAGATAAAAAATTAAAAGTAGAAAATAAAAAAGAAAAAAGAAAAAAATAAGAAATTAAAAATAAATAATAAAAAATAAAAAATAAAAGATAAGAAATTAAAAATAAGAAAATAAAAAATTAAAATTAAAAATTAAAAAATTAAAAAATGAAAAATAGGAACATGGAAATAAAAAATATAAAAAATAAAAAATGAGAAAGAATAAACAAAACTTCCATAAAATTTCGATAAGTTCATAAATTATCACACATTACTTTCATTCTCATTATTTTAACCCGCCTAAACCAACCACATAATAAAGATACCAACTTTAGCATTTTCCAACCTACATCAACCCACTTCAACCTAATTCAACCTATTTCAACCCACCTCAAAAAAAAAATATCAACTTCAACCCACCTCAATCCACCTCAACCTACTTCAACTTAACTCACCCTTTTATCCACTCAATTTACCCACAAAAACAACAGACAGTAAAATCTCACATGATACTTTATAAATTATTACAATTATGAAGGGGGTCGGTTGGAGTAGGTTGAAGTTGGTTGAAGTTGGTATTTTTCTTTCAAGTGAGTTGAAGTAGGTTGAAATAGATTGAAGTAGGTTGAAGTGGGTTGAGATTGGTAAATATGGATTGATCCACGAAAAGAACAGAGCCTTAGCATGAAGGATGTAAAGAAAGATCATAATTCACCAACCAAATTTTTCTTTAAAAAAAAAGAATAAAGAGGTGGCAAAACTGTAACTAATTTCATGGAATTTAAAGGGGGTAGAAACACATGAATTTCCCCATGCTCCATAAGTTTAAAAAAAAAAAATCCTGCACAATTTTAAGGAACTCCCTCACAGATCGAGAGAGACAGAGAATTAGAAGGCAATTTTGAGCAAAGACGGATATGTAGTTTGAAGACAAAATGACGGGTTTGTTAGAAGACAATGATGGGGAGATAGCTTGAAAGTCATACATAGATTGACAGAGACAGAGAGTTACTCACCATTAGAAGTTAGCGAAGCCTGTCGTCGTGGGAAAAGGATGGTTCCGTGACTTTGTGAGTAGGGCTGAGAGGTCAATCATGGGTCACTGGGAAAAGCGAATACAAAGGGAGAGAACCGTCACCATCATCGTCGCGGGTCGCCACTCGGTGGGGAAAGTGAGAGAAAGAGAGAGGAGAATGCGAAAGAGAGCGTGGCGACTGGCAGAGGTACACTATGGGACATCGGGGTGCAGGGTAGAGAAATGAAATCTAGGGTTAAGCCGAGTGGTGGACGCCTAGGCGGTTGGTAACTTGGGTTATATATATATTTCAATTTTTTTTAATTATAGTAATAGGACTGGGTAACTAGGATTGGTTCCGGTTCCAAACTTCCGGTTCTGGTTTAACCGGGTCTGGATTCGGACCCACTGGGTTAAAATCGGATCTCGGATTTTTTTGCTTAGCCCTAATCATAATCCACGATCATGGAAAAAAATAATAAAAAATTAGATCTCCAGTAGTATGCCCTCAAAGAAGTGCTTAGGTTTCATTTGTCTGTGCTTCAAACTTGTGATCGGAATTGCAACTCTGCTTCATTACAAAGAGCAGAGTCAACCTAGAATTTTCAAAGAAAAATCATAACCGATCACTCGAAAAACTCCCTTGCGTCAAGCCAAAAACAAAAAAGCAGCCTCTCTGTAAGCTCTCCAAACCAAAATACGAAGAAAGACAGCCGAGTCCTTCCCCCCAACAGCAAAGAAGACACAAACGAATCTCATATTATTGAACAAATAGTGAAATCACGTAATGTTTTTTCGTATAATAACTTTAAAACAATATAAATCCTCCACCGAGAAACTCAGGAGTACAATAATCAAGAACAAAATTGCTGGAGCAAACTGTTCTGATTTTAACTATAGATACAAATACCTCAAACTCTACATGCTCTATAACTTTGCAGACACTTCATCCAGGAAAGTAAGAACACATGCCTGATAATGCAAACAAGAACACCTACTTTATAACTCTAATTCTAATATCCGTCATCATTCACTACAAAAATAGCAAGCAGCCAAAAATTCTGTTTGGAAAAGCAATAAAATCCTATCTTTGGTAGAAATAAATTAAAATAATTAAAAACGACCCATAATATCAGACAAACCCAATAAGCAATAATGATTTTAACAAAACTGAAAAATATAAACATTCCTGAAACGGCAAACACAATGGGCCTCGATAGCATCATAGCAAGAGGGCTAAAAATCAATTGAACATTTGGGAATCTAAAGAAATGAAGGAAATAGGTAAACATTGAAAAGAACACGAAAAATCTCCACCATGACAACGAAGAAGCTGGTAGTCCAGAGTAGAAGCGGATGCAGACGAAGAAGAAGAAGAAGACGAAGATGGAAATTGGACTCGGAGAAATTGTCGGCTTGGTTGTCTATGCCAACACCTAGTCTGAATTCATAAGTCCATATATTTCATTAAAAATTCCACATATGAGATTAGACATTTAAAACCAAGAATTTTAAGTTCATATCTGAAATTTTGTTCAGTTTGCTCTGCAATTTAATATGTTACCACTTGAACGAAATGTTTAAGGTAGAATGTCCAATGAAACGAAATTGCTTGGCCATGAAGAGTTTAATTATGAGCAATTCTGAATAGTAGGTGCATAGTAGTTGTCCTTATTCACTTTCTAAGGTTTAAGATAAGATGAGATTTAAGATACACGGAAAACTTCAGACTTTGAAATGATTGAAATTATATTATTGTTGCACCTTTTACCAAGATTTTTTACGATGTTATATTTTGTGTTCTCTTGTCATCACAAAAATTGGATTAGATACTGATAACATTTTTTCCTATTTTTGCCATATGCATACATGTAAATATAGAGGTTAGCCTTAATATTAAATATATTTTTTTCTTCCGTCGAATTACTAAAGTCATGTTTGTCAATAGCATTTGGAATAACATTTAGCATTTTGTACAAGACAAAAAATAGATCAATCAAATATTAGTGTAATTTGGTAACGAGTATTTAGATTAGTGCTTCAAGTGACGTTGAGCATTTCAAGTTATGTTTCTAACACATTAACAAAATAAGCATTTGGCATTTAAGAGTAGTGTTATACTTTTCTTGTCAAAAAATTATCCTTTATTCATTTTATATTAAGGAACTTATCAATATCCTTTCATGTTAATTTACAGTAATCAACTTATCCAACAACTAGATTTACTAAAAACATTTTCTTCAACTGCTAATCTGAACAACTATATGGTAATAGCTAAATTAGAATGCCTATTTGCTACTTAAAGAACTATACACTATACTAACAGTTATTCGAAACCTGAACAACAAATTTCGTAGAACATGGTCGAAGTGCTTTAAAAGTCATTGCCAAATGTAATGTATAAAGGGTATACTAGTGTTTTCCTTTTATGGCACTACTACATAATAGGTCTAATGCAACGCTAGACATGCAACATATTTAAAAACTATTGCATATTGGGTCACCTTAATATCTAGTGCAACAATATGTAATAAATGTTACATTTAGATATCTAATGCAGCATTTTTTCATAAATCGTGCAACATTTTGAGTAAAAATGAAACACTTGTTGAAAATGTTGCTATCCGAAACAAAAATGAGAACATTTGTTTTAAAGTGTTGCAATCTAGAGTAGAAACGCAACACTATTTTATAAATGTTGCATTTATAAATATATTGTCACAAGTTTTTGCAGTTATTAGACAAAAAATAGCATTTATATCAAAGTGTTGCACTTTAAAGGCTACTGTTGGACTTAGGGCATAACACACTCATAAGGGGTGCAAGCCCAATAGGTCGACGGCTTAAGTCACCTCAAAAACCCTAACCCTTTACTGTCCTTATAACATAAAGGGGGCTCAGTCTATGAGGAAATACATCAGAGAGAAACATCGGAAGTTCTCTAAAGAGAGTTCTTGCACAAAATCTAGGGCTCTTAGGCTGTAGGATTGTGAAGGTTCTCTGTGTTATGAGTTCCTTCCATAACTAGTGATTCAAGACAAGGTTCGATCGCCGTTGGCTGCAGGAGTAAGGTAAATTCATTAGCGCTTAATTCTTTATATCAATTCCTTCATTGGTATCAGACCTAATCAGCTCGTTTCTTGGTCAGATTACTTGTATGATTTCTGGAAAGTGGTGCCAAAAAAATTATGTTTCTATTTTTATTCATCACGAATAAACTCGAAACTTCATGCCCTTATTTCATGTGCAAATCCTTGACGAATTTTCGTGAACTTGTAGATTCTGATAGAGCTTGATGAGAGCTTTAATTTTATATATTATATGTATGATTTGGTTGAGTTGTGAGGAATTGGGGAATGAAATTCTAGGGTTCATCGCGTTTGAAACCCTAACTCGATTTCTCAATCAATGATTACGTCCAATTAACTTACGAATTGATGCATGTTTTGCCTTGCTTATTTGATTTAGATCAAAAGCCGTCCACTTATTGTTAGGTTTGATCAAAAATTTTCCCAACTTCTGGTAAAGTATAAGTCGCGAATTTTAGGGTTTCGGTTGGTCATATGTAATCCAACTTCGATCATTTGTGGCCATTGTTTCCTTCAATTGATTTGTGTAATGTTTTGTTACCTATGAAATTATGAGTGAAAGCCCTCCATTAATTTTGAAAATCCACCTGAAATTTGTCCATAATTTTGCAAATCATTGCCGCCAAGTTGATTCGATGGATAGGGTTCATATTTTCGAACCATTTTTGATCTATTTTAAGCAATTTCAGGCATTGATTCAAGCAACTGATTTGTGCAAAAGGTTTAGAGCATCGTTGGGAGTATAAGCCCTCAAACAATTTCCCAATGCCAGAATGTTGCCAGAATTAGGCAAAATGTCGCCGAAAATGTCTAGGGTTAGGGCTCATGTTTTTTAAATTCGATTTTGATCCATTTTTTGCCATTGTTCCTTGCGATTGGCTTGTGTTTTTGCCTACCATGAAGTTGTGAGCAAATACCCTATGAAAGCTATCATCAAATTGCGGCAATTGGCGGGAATTTTGCCAGTTGCACTGTGCAGTTTTGTTGACTATTATAACTCAATTTTCAGCCTTTTTGTGCCCAGTTTTTCGCAAATTGATTATCCAAATCAGTGCTAAAATGCATTTAGGATGAATCTCAACTACAAATTTGGAACAATTTGGGAGAAAAAGGTGACTTTGGCGTCAGGTTGGCCGATGGGGTCGCTTGATCCATTTCTCTGTGCAACCAAGTCGTGGTATGCTCTGTTGGGGCTGCTGGCTAACCCCACGTGCAAGGCATGTTACCCAAGGCTGTGCAAGTGAGTTGTGGAATTTTTTTTATTTTAAAAAAATTGCTAATGACTAAAGAAAAAGTCAAAGGGGTTCAACTGTTGACTTGGGTTGACCAAAAGTGTTGACTTGTTGGCCAAAGGGCTGACTAAATTGACCATAAGGGTTAATTTGTGCTTTATTTTTGGGCATATGAATTTATATAATTTTATTGAAATTTCTTATGAGATTTCTCAAATATTCTCTTTTGTGGATATATATTTATGATACTTGTTATTATTGTTTTAAGAATGAAATATCATGTGATTCTTAGAGAATTTTTTATTTTAATATGTTTCATTCTATTGAATTTGATGAGAAGTAGGAGTACGTTGATTTAATATCATTGAGATTATTTTGAGTGAAAATATTATGAAATCTCTATGATATTTAGCTCACTTGTTTTCAATTGAATTTCATGCTATATGTAATAAGTATATATATGCTTGATTGAAATTCATGAAATATTATGAGAATATGTTTCATATGTTGCACATAAAAAGTTATATATTTACCCTTCCTAAATAAGTTGGATGAGAGGACATTGAAATTTCTCAAAAATATATTTTTGAGAATATTGTTAAATATGCAAATTATGCCTAATATGATTAAATTCATTTTCATATATCTATATATATACATTAAACTTTCTTGAAATATTCCTGAGGTTTGCATATCCTCTTTGATTAGAAATTTAAGAATTCTTTTATAATATTTCAATATATGAGTGTTCTGATAGTTTGGAATGAAACGACAAAGTTAATTATACTAAAACATTCATTCCTACAATGATGATTGAGAATTATATGTGAACTTTCAACTCTGCGGTCTATGTTTGTGTATATTAACTCTGCCAATTATTTTCAATTACATGGATAAGTGTATGCTAAAATATTATACGTGTGTGCGCTTTTGTACTGATTGTAAAACTTTCGTGTTTGACAAGTATCATGTCAGCTACCGCAATTGTTAGACTTAGGCCTCTTACTATCAGGTTTGAAAATTATTAAAAAAAATCGATATGTCTCCATGAGGGAGCACTTGATACGCATGTTAAACATGATTAGTGAATTAGCTGAAATGATCTATGAATTGACCAATGAGTAACAAGTTCATGTTGTGTTCCTTTCTCTACCTAATGACTGGGGCCATATTAAGATGGTTCTGTCTCGAACTAAGTATATCTTTACTTTCGAGGACATTAGGCAACGACTTGAGTAAGAGGAGAAACAGCGAGAAGCCGTTGAAGTGACAAGTGCAGAACTCTACATGTCAACCTCTAATTCAAGAAATGGTTCTAAAAGAAAGGACCAAAGGAATTGGATTGGGAAGGCTCAGCCAAATAATGAACTTGAGCATGACTGACAACGTAACGAAGAATGTACAAGGAGGAAGGATTTAATGGAAGCTAAGCGTCTCAACTGTGATCAAATGGGTCACCATGCTCGTGATTGCACTGAGCCCAAGAAGGTACTTGGCAATATCTCCTAGTGACTTTTGTGTTGCTAGTTGTATTATTCTTTCTGAAGTTTATCCTATGTGGATTGTAGGTTTAAGAATCCGAACCAAAGACCTAAGAACTAAGAAGCTTCATTGGGCTTCTAACGGGTTCTTACATGATTCCTTGAGGACAGAGGTGGAGACAACAACAAGATGCTTGTTGGAGGAATCGGAGCATGCAAGCTAGTCTTGCATAGGCCGATACCCAATCCTATGTGAAAAGCTACTTGCACTTAGGATTCATTGGAATGATGTTGCTATGATTGGTTTCATTTGACTATGTTCATGGCATTGAAGCCTAATTAGTTTTCTTTTAAGAACGCACTTTGTTTTGGTTGTACTTTATTAGAAATGGTTTACTTGTAATGGATTGGATATTTGTTCCATTAATTTAAGTATTTGTTTTTTTCATATTCACATAATTATGATGATGTAAAATGCTTATTTGCCATGCTAGACTAGACCATAAGGGTCAAAATAACATATATGCAAAAGCTAGCAAAGTAATATTTATAAGTAAACATAAGTGGAATAGCCCACCTATGAACATCACCTAGCAGGAAAAACAACAAGAAAACCATTTAATTTTAGAAAGGTTACTAAGAGCCTAATTTCCATTATAGTTAATTCATTTGAATATTCATGGTCTAATGAATATGATAATAATGCATAGAGCTTCTATATTTCATTACATTTCACTTGGTTTGGTCTTGTTTATTTGAGCTCAGATGAGTCTTAAGTGATAAGCTGCTTTAGAAAACATGTGAGCTTGATTGAAAATCAAATAAACCTAAGAGGTTAAGGCCTCAAAGACAATTGTTGGCATTATTTGGGTGGATATTGTGATGAAAAATGGATAGTTTATTAGCTAACTATCGTAAAGCCTACAACAAAATGTTGTTGTGGGAAAGAACCTAGAATGCTCCTTGATATGGTAGGATCAACAATTGCACAAGACTTATGAATCTCTTATTAAGGAGATCTACTTTTGTTGCAATCTGTGATTTTGACCTTGAACTTATAGAGTAAGTTGCTACCACTCCATATAAGCTATGGATTAGAACCTAATCCGAGAATCTTTCGACCTCAGGGGTAGACGACCCATGAACACAACCCCTGCTATAGAAATGCCAAGGGGGAAAGGAAGAGCGTCTTTATAGGATACTCTAGCCTTGAAAGTTTTTTTTATTCATCGGGCTATAAGACAATAGGAGTGCAACTAAAACTTAAACAATATACATCACATTCTAAAGAATGAATTTTCAAAGAAGGGTGACATAGGTCAAGGTTTATCTCTATTAGCTCTCTGAACCAAATCGTATCCCTTTATTCGAGTGAAAGGATTTTAATTGATGATGAAAAAGTCTATCATCAGGATCCACCTTTACCATCAAGAGCAAATGAAAGTGATCCTATTCTAGTTCCAAGTGGGACCAAGATGATTGGTCTTGGTTTGAGTGGAGGTAAAATCAATCCCAAAAGGAACAATCTGAGATTATATAATCTCTGTTAAGGCATGGTTGTTCATGCCATTTGGACAATGAGGTATATAAAACTTTCGTGACACTCCTACAGAATGTACAAATATGCTCTTTTTGACCATTTTAAGGACAAGTGGACTAAGACAATAGAAATAAAATGGAGTAAATAGAAGTGAACAGTTGGTTGGCCTTTTAGGACACAAAAGTTATTTGAGAACAAAATGATTCTTAAATTGTAACGCTAATGACACAGTTGGCATTAGGCTCAACTTGTTGCAAAAGAGTACACATAATAGGACATGATCAAATACAAAGAGCTTTTCCCTCTTATTGTGTACATTATCCTAATTTTATCTTTCTCTAGCTATTACTGCTAGTTTGGACCTAAACTCGCGTCATATGGGTGTGTAAATACCAATATCAAAGAGGTCTAAGAGAAGTTCCACCGAAAAGGATAACAAACATGAGGTTTGTGGACATATGAGGTCAAATATAACCTTAAAGACTCTTTAATAGATTGGTATACTTGTGGTTATCTGTAGTAGCTGCACTATGATTGATACCAAAAGGTCCAAAAGAAATTTTGTAGTCCAGTCATTATATGTGGATAACTTACTAATAGCTAGAAATGGTGTAGAGTTACTAAGCAAGGCAAAAGGGCTTGTCATCATCTAAGTTTGAGATGACTAACATGGCTAAAGCAGCGTATGCTCTTCAAATAAAGTTTCTGAGAGAATATTCAAAAAGGTTATTCTTTTTCCAAAAGAGAATGACATCAAAAGATCTTTGAATAATCTAATACGTACACCTATGACCTTATTAGTACTCATATCAGCAACGGTGACACCTTACAATAAAATGTGTCATACTCTACTAGAAAGGGACCAATAAATAGAACTTACTTTGTTAGGTATGGTTAGAAGTCTAACACATAATGTTGTGCATATTAGACATGGTATCTTTATATAGATATCAACTAGACCTGAGACTAGCAGAGCAACAGAAAGTTAAGTCATAAGGAACCTAAAGGGAACCTTCGATTATGCATTTTTTGGTACATAGGTAATAACTTACATCAAAAGGGATGCAATCATCTTGTTGTGCAAGGTTTAGATGAGAACTAAACATCCAAATATATCTTCTAACTTAGCAATAGTGCTAAAGTGGCAAGAACCAATCATACGTTGCCTTGTTATAGGAACAGTTTATGGCTCTATCCTTAAAAGTGCAAGAATCTGTTTGGTTGAAGAGGTACTTGGATTATTTAGTTGGTAGACCAAATAGTACTATCCAGTAAAGGTTTACTGTGACAAGTTGTGATTGCATGTACTAAGAACCTTAAGTATTATCATATGACCAAATAGATTGGACACAATGTTTAGTTTTGTAAATGGCATGATGACACACAAAGGTATTGAACGTAAAGAATTTCCCTATGAAATGGTTGTAGAGCTATTAAGCTAGCCTTGGTAAGGGGGTGTGCTGTTGAGCACGTAAAAGCTTAACAGTCTTTGTAGATGACAACTATGCCATGGCATGTTGTTCATTAATTGTTTTCCCAACGTTCACAAGTGATTGCCTAATATTGTGAAATTTAAATAAGTTGTTTTCCATACACTTCTTTTTAGAATGCTTGAATATACATTCTTATTCATGGATGCTTATTTGCATTCTTGTATGTGAAAAGTATGTCGAGTAGACTTGAGGTTAGCCCTCTTACATGGGTAACCACCTCCATTGATTTGAGTATTGATGCAAGATGAGACAAGATTTTAAGTAGAATTATCAGAAGAATAATTATGAGAAGTTATCAACTTAAAACCATGAATGTCGCCTTAAGATAGAAGGCCATTACAATATATTGGTAAAAATAATTTTTCCTAATCTACCACAAAGAGCCTAGATGTGAGTTTAAGTTAATGAGTAGATTTGAGAACTTAGTTTGGATAATATGGTATCCAAATATCATCTGTATAGCATTTTGGTTAAAGAACCAAAAGATAATGCTCCACGGGAAAGGAGAGAATGCTGTAGCACATGTTTCATACCATGTGTGCAAAAGTCAACCAATCGGGTTAATATAAGTTAGATCTTTACTTATATCTATGTGAGACCCTATAAGGTTATGGCTTTATATTTGTAACCGCAGGACTCTAATCTGTGGCTTGAGGCTCGATCTAATCTTCATTATCTTAGTGTATTATCAAAGGATCATGAGTGATTCGATCTGGCGGGACATGTTTAGAAAAATGAGTTGGACTTGGTTGAGAGTCTCGTAAGAAGAGGAAGATCATTCATGGAATCTCATTAATTTCTATTCATTGGTGCCACTAGTTATGACATATGGTGTAACGCCCCAAAATTAAACATGTTTCACTGTTTGTATTCTCCTTAATAAATCACTCAATTGTAATCTGATAAATCCAATGACAGGGGTGTTACCGCCGTCCAAAAAGGACAAGGCTTGAAACATGAGCACTATAAACAAAATAGTTAAGCATAACTTCAATCCATATATAATCAACTGTTAACCAACATAAGGTTTTTATACTATAGTAAAAACAATTCACCATGTAATCTGCATCTTCATCCACTGAAGATTTCATTATACAACTCTAAAAATATGCATATATCAGTGTTGATCCATCCAGATTCCCTTACTTAACTTATTCTCTTCTGCTGGTTTACTAGTATGAAGATGATTCTCTGAGCATTTGCCTAAAATAAAACATGAAAAACATTTCGAACTGTGAGCCGAAGCTCAGTACATGCATTCCTGAATTGTTAAATGATCATTGAAATATTGATTGGGCCCGCTTTGCAATTCATTTAAGGTCAAAATAGGGAATGAGATGAATGTAGAACTGCATTACTAATTATTATCTGATAGCGAACCCCTTGATACTGTTACGATCTATGGATAGGTGTCAAGCCGATCGGGGACCTGGCCTGAAGCCGCGCGGGTAATTGAAGGGCGAATGCCCTATAGATGATAACTGACGGGGTCACTAATTAACTGATAAATCACTTTGTAAACTGATTCATTGATATACTTACCAAAACATGATAATATTGATAAATACACTCTGATTTCTAAAGATACAGGCAATGGACGTACCTGAAGTCTTTAAAATGCAATTTCACTTGATGATACGTATGGACAATGAAAAATGATAGACTAAGCCCCATTTCTGTTTAAGAGATGTCATTATAGATAAATGTAGTTAGTAAACCTTGTTCACTGGCATAATTTATAACTTTAATGGAAATTGATTAATTAAAAAAAGATTCTACAATTTTAATAATTCAATATAAGGCAAGTTAAACCAAGATGATCTGAAAAATAAATCAGTTAGGATTATTGAACTTGAAATACAGCAAATTGAAACAAAATAGATCATATTGGAATGATTGAGCTGATAATGAAAAGATTTCAACTGAAATAAATGAAATATGGGTTTTCTGATGTTTCTGAAATGGATAATAGAAGGTTTAATACCATAAGGGGTGTTGTGAGGTTCATGAGGCTCAAATAGCCTCAGTTTGATCTGTTAAGTACTGATTTCTTTCATCACATAATACCGTTTGATGGTCTAGTTTAGAAAATTCATATCTTTCGCTCCCAACCTACAATTGAGATATAAAACCCCAATATGAAAATCTAATAATGTCCACTAAAATGTTTATTTAGGACACAAAGCATGATTCACATAGTAAGGCCTCTAAAATTAGGGTAGAACACAGACGTGCACAATTTCAGTTCAATCTGCGCAGTCGTAGCAAAACGACCATAACGTTTTCCACAGAACTCAAATTAAGGCGATTCAAAATGCATATGAAAGATAACTCATTGATCTATCCACACACCAAAAATCACAAATTTTTAGTGAGCCAATCAATACCAGGTTTTTCGTAAAGTCCACTGTTCAAAACTGCTCGCAGTTTCAATGTATTCTGTGCAGTCCTCAATAAATTAATCATAACTTTGCCCACATAACTCTAAGTTAAGTAATTCCGGAGCCTATTGAAAGCTAACTCATCAAGCTATCACTACACCAAAAATCATGAATTTTTGATGTGCCAGTTAATACCAGTTTTCTCCCAAAGTTTGTCCTGTTTTTCAGAAAATTCCAGCATCACTGTTTGAGCTTGTTCCCTCACTTTTCACACCAATCCTCAACGTAAATCATTCCTTAAAAGCATTTAAGCACACTTTGGTCCATCCCAACATGATGCAAAAACACCACACTCAATTTCACTTCATATTCATATCCAATAAAGCTCATTTTGTGGTCACATATTCACATACTTCAAGTTTAATACTAGTTTGGTTCAAACCATGCATTCTTGGACAAAACCCTAACTTAAAGCCTACTTGAACTCACACCCATCATTTCAAAACACCATAAACATCATAATAAACTTTAATAGATTAAAAGATGATCAAAATCAAGGATAAAACAATCAAAGTCCAACACTTTAATATGAAGCTTGCATGATTAGATGTAACCTTAACCCTAGTATGATCCAACTTCAACTCCACCATGATCCATCACCAAAATAATTCTTAATTCAATCAAAACAACATGATCCACCATTAAAACAACCAAAATAAGAAGTAAAAACTAAAAATCCAAAGAACAAGATAAAGCTACTTGCTTTGATCTTGAAAAAAATGGAGGTGGAGATGAGGTTTTGTGATTTTGAGGATGGGGAGATGGTAGTTAATAAAGGGAGGTTGTTGGGGATTGAAATCCTTGCCGGAGAGTGGTCGAAAAGTGACCGAAAAATACCATAATAGGGCTGGGAGGGGCTGCTGCTGCGGGTAGAGAGAAGGAGGAGAGAAAACTAGAGGGAGAAAGTGACTTGCATTTACTTGGTGCAAAATAAAAGTCTAATAGTACACCTTTTTATATCGGTCCTTGGCTTTCACTTCTTGCTCAGTTTCCCAAGCAGCTTCTGGGGAGGTATGATTTGCCCATGGTAATTTGATTTAAGGTATCTCCTTGATACTTAACTGCTTAATCCTGTGATCCAATATCTGAATTGGATGCTCTTGAAATACAAGACCCTCAATAACTGCAATGGATTTGATTATGATAGTATGGTCAAGATCTGAAATGTACTACCTGAGTTGTAAGGTAAGAAACCCAGAACATGTTATGCACATGTTTGAGTTATATAGGTAGATCTGGTAGACAAGTTATGGAATTCGACATTTCAATGAACTGATATGGTCCAAAAGATCTTGACCTCAATATAGGTCGTAGTGCAACCTCCGTACACCCTTAATTGGTGAGACTTTCTTAAAAACTTTATCATATACAGGAAATTCCAGGAATCTCTTTTTTTTATCAACATAACTTTTCTGTTGGTTCCAATAGTATGCTTTCAAGAGTCTTCTGAGATATGTCGCCTTATTGAATGCTAAAGAAGATCTTCATGACTTAAAAGATGATTTTGTTGTTAATGTCGACCGTCATTTTATCCTGATGTTTCATGTAGGATTCTCTACTGGTGCTATCATAACGTTGACCACTGGGAGTTCCATACTTTCTTCAAATGCAAATATTGGTCGTAGGTCATGAAGTACAACAGGCTCCAACTCAGAAGAGTTGGATCCATTGATATTTTTAGATACTTGCCCATGCGTTTCATGATGATAAGAACTGCTAAAGTTCAATCTAGTTCCAAAGGCTCTTTGAAGTGTTTGCCAAAACCGGCTTGAAACCTCTGATCTCTATTAGGCACTGTATCTGAAGGAATTCCATGACAAAGTCCATTAAAATTAAATCCCTTTCTCAAGGTTTTGCTTTATTCTTTGGAGCTCAGGATCATCATCCTGATTCACTCTAATTTGCTCAATTAGGGAGGACTGTAAGGTAAGTGTCGGCATTTGAACATTCGCCTTCCTGTGCGACACTAATTGAATGTCCAAGTCCTCAAGTTCTCTCAAGAGATTCAGTTGAGTAGTTACTACAGTGTTCAAGGTATGTTGTGCCTTCCTATTCAGGGCACTTGTCACAATATTTCTCTTTTTTAGTTGACATTGGATCTGCAAGTGGTCATATTTAAGCAATTTTAATCAATGTCTTTGTCTCAGATTAAGCTCCGTCTGAGTAAAGATATACTTCAAACTTTGATGATCAGTATAAATCTGCATGGTACCCCATATAAGTAATGTCTCCAAATTTTTTTTTTCGTGTAAAAGGTACAACTGCTAACTCCAGATCATGTGTAAGATAATCCTTCTCATAAGGCTTGAGTTGTTGGGAGGCATAAGCTGCCAGCTTAACTTCTTGCTAACTTTATAGCTTTCTTCAACAAATTGATCAGGGAGGTCAATATTTGACAAATCCTTCCCGAAACTTGATAATATATACTAAACTCAAAAGTTTCTAGTCTCAACGCATTGGTGGGTGTTAGGCACATGGTAACTACTTTCGCCTTTTGCAAATCAACCTTAATCTCTTCCTTTGAAGCCATATGTTCCAAAAATACCATTACTTCTAACAATACTCATGCTTCTTGTATTTGCTATGTAATTGATGTTCCTTCAAGGTCTATAACGCTATCCTCAAATAAATAGTATACTCATCTCTATCCTTGGAGTATTTCAAGACATCTTTTATATGCACCACCACAACTTGTCTAGATATAGTTTGAAACTCTATTCATGAGATCCATAAAGGCCGTGGGGCCATTGATTAGGCTAAAAGGCATCACAGTGAATTCATCATGACCCATACATGGTCCGTAGTGTGGTTTTGGTAATGTATTCAGATATAATGCTAAGTTGATGGCACCCTGACCTCAAATCAATCTTAGATCAGACTCCTGCTCCCTGCAGTTGATTAAATAAGTCATCTACTTGGGGCGATGGGTATGTGGTTTTGATGGTGATCTTGTTCAGGTCTTTGAAATCAATACATAACCTCAAGGTTCCATTCTTGTTCTTTACAATCAACACTGGGGCACCCCATGGTGATACACTTGGCCTAATAAAGCCCATATGTAACAACTCATCTAGCTGAATCTATAGTTTCTTAAGCTTAGTTGGGGCCATACGATATGAGGTCTTTCAGATAGATTAGGCACTAGGGATGAATTTAATCTCATAATCAATTTCTCTTGGCGGAGCACTTTTACGAAAAACTTATCTAAACTCACAAACTATAGGGATGTCTTCTGTTTTTTCTTCCTTAGGTTAAATGTTAATAGCATAATACCAATGCACAATATATCCTTGACATAAGAGCTCACTTATTTGCATAACAGAATTTAAAGGATAAGGTTTTTGCTCTCTTTGATCATGAAACATATTTCTCTCCCTTGTTCTTCTCTTGAAATAAGCTTAGGGTCATCACAACCTATCTTGACCCCATAAGTACACAACTAACTTATTTCCAAAATGATATCAAAGCCTAACCAGTCAAATTGAATCAGAATTCCAGGGGAAACTATCTCATCGATAGTAATTGAAACAAATTTATGAGATGGAGAACACTCAACCCTAGAGTCGTTGGATAACTTGATTCCATAATTGGTTTATGCCTCCTTATTGTCAAGGTTCAGTTGCATGGCATATCGTGTGAATATAAATGAATGAGTGGCAGCTGAATCAATCAATACACAAAATGGCTTCGAAATTAAAGGAGAGTTCCAGTCACCACCGCACCAGATGTGGCAGTATCCTTCTTACTTAACACATAAGCCCTTCCTACAGCTGCGGACCTTGAAAGTGAGAACCCTTATCTACAACCTTCAGTTTTCGAGAGCAGGCAGCGATGAGGTGCTCTGGGCTACCACACCACATGCATTTGTTAGTTTTCCCATATTGCAGCATATTTGGAGACCAGTGGTTAATGAAATTTAGCCTAAAAGTCTGATAGTATAGACTGTTCAAGTCAGTGGATACATACAACTTTGAGCTTATATATCCTCATATTATGGGTGTCATTTTGCGCATTTTTTGGATCCAAGTGGCAATTACTTCAATATGCTTCATCGATTGCAGATATTTTCTTCTGTAACCCAAGAATTTCATCTAAGCAAGCTATATAGGGGTTCTTAATGTAGTATCCCCTGAATTGTAGGATTTTGGAGAGGCTTATTCAGTTATACATAAGTTTTGAAACTATTAACTACCAACAATTCCATATAAGAGAAACCAATGACACTTTAGAGAAACATTTTACCTCAATCCACTACGATCCAAGACTTGCTTAAATTGCCCAAACTCTTGCAAGCAGTCCATTGAGTCCACCTCAACTTGTGAAGTAGACATTACTCTTGAAAATATTTCACTGTATTTTTTGACAACATACCATCCACCATTGTCCTTATTGGATTATTAACTATTACATACTCCTCACTTTGACCAGGGGTTTCATCGTTTTGTCTTCATGGCATCTCCCCTTCCAGTTGCATCATCATTCACTCTTATGTTACATCTTCTTCAGTTCTGGTCGCCTTTTCCTATTTGTAAGAGCCCAATTGCTGCTAGTAGCTTGATTATGATTCGGTTGCCCCTATGTCAATAGACGATAATTTTATAGCACGCTTAACTAGAAAGTAGATCTTAACTACGCTTTGTATAAAGCTTGGTTATTATCAACTTGTGGAATCCATTGCTAAGGGAAACGCGATGTGTCTACCTTTTTGGCTAATTCAATCTAAGTTTCCTATGGAAGATCATTTGCATAAAGTTTAAGTTTGACAATCAAAATCTTTACCTTGCACTTGGATTGCGTCAGTGAGAAATTTTGATGGGTTACTGCCCATTGGAAAAATATTTTCAGCTGATTCATCCTAAAGAACTCTAGAGTGAAAAGTATGGCCCAGTGGAATCTTAAGAATGGATTCTAGAATGAAGAAAATTTTCACTGTAGTAGCGGTTCCAGGGGATAAAAAGGTGAACATTGAAACATTTTATCTAATGGGTGAAACCGATATTTGGTGGAACACTCTTAAGAATAGGCTCTTAGGGCATGACTTCATTTGGAGCCGATACTTGATCATGGATAGGAAACCCTTGTGTAAATCATGTTGATCATGGACAAAAGTCAGTCCTTGTGTAATGATCCAAACTATCAAGTTGATTAAACTTGTATATTCTGCTCATACTTAATTTTTCCTATGCATTTAACCTCAAAATGAGTCAAGGGCCTTTCATAGGACACATTTGTAATAGCCTCCAACCTTAGGGCTAGGAGTGTTAGTGATTCTTAAATTCCTAGGGCGAAACGGATAGAATTTCGCTTGCAAACTGACCATTTTTCAGGCTTAAAACCTTACATCACATCCCCTGCATTGAATAGAAGTATAAAAGGATATCAAATCAAGCTTAACGGCTACATACCGGGGATCTCAACTCTACGGGCCACACGCCCGGAGTACAAGGGTTTACATCCCAACAATAAACAATTCCAGCTAAAAGGATGTCATACCATTCAAATGGGTGGCTCATATGACCATAGATACCTAAATGCATTGGAACACCTTTAACTTATTGTTCAACATCACCCTCGAATCTGATGCTTGAGATCAAACTATATACACATTGTGTGGATCCATCTGACAAAAAAGTATATACAAGTAGAATATGTTAGAGATAAGCAGGCATTAATATTGTCACAGATCTCCAATGATGCTATAATCATCCTCACTAACCAACTTTCTCAGGCCTTTAACTCTACTCTCCACACTTCATATCCCATCAAGAAAGTCTCAACGTGGCTCTGATACCAAATCTGTAACGCAACAAAATTAACCATGTTTCATTGTTTATATTCTCCTTAATAAATCACTCAATTTTAATATGATAAATCTAATGATAGGGGCGTTACCGCCGCCTAAAAAGGACAAGGCTTGAAACATAAGCACTATGAATAAAATAGTTAAGCATAGCTTCAATCCATATATAATCAACTATTAACCAACATAAGGTTTTTACACTATAGTAAAAACAATTCACCATGTAATCTGCATCTCCATCCACTGAAGATTTCATTATACAACTCTAAAAATATGCATATATCAGTGTTGATCCATCCAGATTCCCTTACTCAACTTATTCTCTTCCGCTGGTTTACTAGTATGAAGACGATTCTCTAAGCATTTGCCTAAAACAAAACATGAAAAACATTTCGAACTGTGAGCCGAAGCTCAGTACATGCATTCTTGAATTGTTAAATGATCATTGAAATACTGATTGGGCCTGCTTTGCAATTCATTTTAGGTCAAAATAGGGAATGAGATGAATATAAAACTGCATTGCCAATTATTATCTGATAGCGAACCCCTTGATACTGTTATGATTTATAGATAAGTGTACACCTGTCAAGCCGATCGGGGACCTACCTGAAGTCGAGCGAGTAACTGAAGGGCAAATGCCCTATGGATAATAACTGACGGGGTCACTAATTAACTAGTAAATAACTTTGTAAACTGATTCATTAATGTACTTACCAAAACATGATAACATTGATAAATACACTCTGATTTCTAAAGATATAGACAATGGACGTACTTGAAGTCTTTAAAATGTAATTTCACTTGATGATATGTATGCACAATGAAAAATGATAGACTAGGCCCCATTTCTGTTTAAGAGATGTCATTATGGGTAAATGTAGTTAGTAAACCTTGTTCACTGGCATAATTTACAACTTTAATGGAAATAGATTAATTAAAAAAAGATTCTACAATTTTAATAATTCAATATAAGGCAAGTTAAACCAAGATGATCTGAAAAATAAATCAGTTAGGGTTATTGAACTTGAAATACAACAAATTGAAACAAAATAGATTATATTGGAATGATTGAGCTGATAATAAAAAGATTTCAATTGAAATAAATGAAATATGGGTTTTTTGATGTTTCTGAAATGGATAATAGAAGATTTAATGCCATAAGGGGTGTTGTGAGGTTCATAAGGCTCAAATAGCCTCAGTTTGATCCGTTAAGTACTGATTTCCTTCTTCACAAAATACCGTTTGATGGTCTACTTTGGAAAATTTATATCTTTCACTCCTGACCTGCAATTGAGATATAAAACCCCAATATGAAAAGCTCATAATGTCCACTAAAACTTTTATTTAGGACACAAAGCATGATTCACATAGTAAGGTCTCTAAAATTAGGGTAGAACACAGACGTGCATAATTTCAGTTCAATCTGCACAGTCGTAGCAAAACGACCATAACGTATTCCACAGAATTCGGATTAAGGCGATTCAAAATACATGTGAACGATAACTCATTGATCTATCCACACACTAGAAATCACAAGTTCTTAATGAGCCAATCAATACCAATTTTTTCGTAAAGTCCACTATTCAAAACTGCTCCCAGTTTCAATGTGTTCTATGCAGTCCTTAGCAAATTAATCATAACTTTGTCCATACAACTCAAAATTGAGTAATTCCAGAGCCTATTAAAAGCTAACTCATCAAGATATCACCACACTAAAAATCATGAATTTTTGATGTGCCAATTAATACCAGTTTTCTCCTAAATTTGTCTTGTTTTTTTGAAAATTCTAGCCTCACTGTTTGAGCTTGTTCCCTCACTTTTCACACAAATCCTCAATGTAAATCATTCCTTAAAAGCATGTAAACACACTTTGGTGCATCCCAACATGATACAAAAATACCACACTCAATTTCACTTCATATTCATATCCAATAAAGCTCATTTTGTGGTCACATATTCGCATACTTCAAGTTTAATACTAGTTTGGTTCAAGCCATGCATTCTTGGACAAAACCCTAACCTAAAGCCTACTTGAACTCACTCCCATGATTTCAAAACATCATAAACATCATAATAAACTTCAATAGATTAAAAGATGATCAAAATCAAGGATAAAACAATCAAAGTCCAACACTTTAACACGAAGCCTGTATGATTAGATGTAACCCTAACCCTTGTATGATCCAACTTCAACTCCACCATGATCCATCAACAAAATAATTCTTAATTCAATCAAAACAACATGATCCACAATTAAAACAACCAAAACAAGATGCAAAAACCAAAAATCCAAAGAACAAGGTAAAGCTACTTACTTTGATCTTGAAAAAAATGGAGGTGGAGATGAGATTTTGTGATTTTGAGGATGGGGAGATGGTAGCTAATGAAGGGAGGTTGTTGGGGATTGAAATCCTTACCGGAGAGTGGCTAAAAAGTGGCCGGAAAAACACCATAATAGGGCTGGGAGGGGCTGCTACTGTGGGTAGAGAGAAGGAGGAGAGAAAACTAGAGGGAGAAAGTGACTTGCATTTACTTGGTGCAAAATAAAAGCTTATGCAAATAAATACTTGGCTGAAAATTAATCTTCAAAAGCTACTTTTGGTAAGTAGAGATTAGGTCTAATTAAGGGTAATTAGGCAAATAAATAGAGTTAAGTCTTGGTGGGCCAAAATTGGCCTTAAACGGGCTCGGGTTCGAAAACTAGCTCAAACTGAGTGCGCTTGAAATTTTTTTCTTTTTTTTTTTTCCAAAGCTCGAGATTAAATGTGATATCATGAAAAATAATTTAATCTTTTAAATCATAAATATCGAGGCCTACTATCAATTTTTTTGAAATTGTCCGATAAATGAAACTCGAATTGCAAAATGCGGCCCAAAATGAATTCCCCCAACCGGGATAATTAAATGAGATAAATAAATGTGAAAAATGAATAACATGACTTAATTAAATAAATAAATATAATTTAGGGTCAGGCTATTACATATGGTCATAATTATAAATATGAAATATGATGGTATTATGAGATCAAAATGAGACATCTTAACGAAATTGCAATGATCTAGGGTACTTGTATACTTCTAACTACTCACGTGTGGTTCTCAATGAGAGGCTATATATTCCTAACAGATGTATAGCATAAATCTGACACAAGTATGCCGGTCGCACAGCCAATTTGCCCAGTATGAAGATTGTGCAGAAATAAAAGAAAAATAAGTTTTTCTCAAGGTGGAAATAAGCACTCCCTTATGTGTGAGTGGGAGATGTCGGACTTAGGGCATAATACACCCATAAGGAGTGCAAGGCCAATAGGTTAACTGCTTAAGTCACCTCAGAAACCCTAATCCTCGACTACAACATCCCAAATGTACATAATTCACTATTTACATTCTTATCAATTAACATCATCAATTAGTAATGATATCCCAAATGATCGGGGCCTTATCGTCGTCCAAAAAGGGCAAGGCTTGATTTAAAAATAATTAAACATAACTAAACTGAACCTCGTCACCAGCACACGACGCTTGTAAAAGCAAGCCATCAGACCAACATCAACAGTAACTAACGATCTCAAAATTTACATCAAAATATAGTAACTCTTAGTAGAGTATATAGTTCTAACATCAAAGTATCTCACAATACAGTTCTCAAAATATTTCAGCACTAAAACACCACTGTTCCTTTCAAACATTCCCGTTCACTTATCTTCTCTAGTCGGCCTGCCAGCCGAAGGGTGATTCACTGAGCATTTTCCTAATAAAACGTAAAAATATTTCAAGCTGAGCTCGGGGAGCTCATGACCTCGCCATTTTTCAGATTTTGAAAGCAAAAAGGGATCGTAAGAGCATTAAGAAAGCTAGCCAAGATTCATTTCTCAATCGAATATACACAAATAACATGCTTAATACCAAAATAATTCAAATCATGCATTACTTGCCAAAACCCTAGCTTGTAACCAACTTACCTCTTCTTTATCTGTTAGAATTAAGAGTACACTAACACAAGAGGGGGGTGAATTGCGTTGGCAGATTTTCGCAGTTTCTGGGAACAGGTTTGGAACTTGTTTGGGCAAACTGTTTGTAACGTGCACAGAAAGTGTAAAACAGCGAAATAATTGAAAGATGAGAACACAAGATTTTTACGTGGAAACACCTCGAGCCCAACCGAGGCAAAAACCACGACCTACCCCTGTAGGATTTTCACACACTTCCACTAAACGGGCTAAACATGTTACAAAGGTAACCTTCACTGTTACAATTGCAACACACGTAACTGTCTACCCTAGACTAGTTACACACCACGTCCTAGTCTCCCAGACTTGGACACACTCACGTAATCGTCTCCCCAAGACGAATTACACACGTCCAAAGCCTCCCTAGGCTTGGACACACTCAACTCTCACTTTGATGAAAGAAGAGAATAAAAACACCTTACTTTTGTGCTTCTAACTAAGCGAATGTAAGGTACAATTTTTGCTCCTAGTATGCCAAGGAAGATGACTCAATTTTCACACACACTTTGAAGGTTTTTCAGAAAATATGATTTGCAAGTTAAAACTCCTTGAAAAACCGTGTGAAACCCGTGAGAGATAATAAGGGAAAAATCTTCCTTAAATAGTGTGATGCATATGGGTAAAAGAGTAAACCTTAACCCTCTTGAATCCTTGTGCTGCAAGGAGACAAAAGGGAAGAGAACTCTCCTTTCCAAATTGTAATAGGAAATCCCCATATCTTTCCTTATCTTATCCTTCCAAAAATAAGATTTATTTGGTGGATATTCTTCCAAAGATAAAGTCAATCTTTTAACAATATTTTCAAAGCCAAGAATAGCTTATTTTGGGTCTAATGATAACAGAAAATATATCTCAAATAATTTCAAATCGTCAGCCCAAAGTTTTAAGGAAAAAAACTGTGAAAAATCATTTTGGCTTGAAAATGGTCTGAACCCTGATCTCAGAACTGATCTGAGATAGTGTTCTTAAAAGTCATTCAAAGTAAATGTTAAAACGAGTTCTTCCAAGTGGCATATTAACAAGAATCTAAGAAAATAAAACCTATGACGGACCAAGACTCTTGTTGAATCAACCGGGCAACATCTATAGGATCTTGACTTGTTACTTCAATGCTGTGGTGTTACTCAGAACTGTTTCCTGAGCTGTTCCTGGAGTCCTTCATGTCTCTGATGCGCTTTGAGTTCTTTTCCATTCAGCTGTTCTGAGAAACTGTTCTTAAGACCTGTTGCTACGATGTTACTCAGAACTGTTTCCTGAGCTGTTCCTTGAGTACTCCATGTCTTTGATGTGCTTTAAGTTCTTTGCCATTCAGCTGTTCTGAGGACCTGTTCTTAAGACCTGTTCTCGACCATGGTTAATCAAGCAATTTCAAAGTTTTCCAAACAGTATTTGGAACCTGTTCGATCAACACACTCAAGTGTATATTCCATTTGTGTTTGTTATCATCAAAACCTTACATTACATAATGATGGGGTCAACAATTTCCCAATAATTTCCCCCTTTTTGATGATGACAAACCAAATGACCATATTGACATAAAAGGCAAAAGCAGGTTTCAAGATAAAACGTTCATGGTCAAGCCCATCTTCCCCCTTTTTGTTTTGAGAAGTCAACTGAAGCTAGGTCAAACTGAAATGATCCTGGTCATGCCCATCTTCCCCCTTTTGACATCATCGAAAAAGGGTGGTCAGGTCAAACAAGAGAAGTAGGGTGTTTGCAGTCACCGCCTCTTGGGTAATGGAGGAAAGACAACCTGCGATACACTCAAGTATGTGGTACGGTAATGATATTGGCCATCCGAGTCACGCATAAGCAAATAGCAACAAGAAGACAAGCATGGCACACATTACAGTAGATCCAACCAAGATTAGCAAAAACTATTGTCAGGCACAAAGCACAACCAGATAGCTAGAAACAGTTATTGAGAACAGGGTGGAAAATAAAGAAAGGCAGAATAGGGAAGAATCAGCGGGTTGAGCTGATTTGAGGTGGAGGAGAAGAGAGTTTGGCTGTGAGGATGGAGAGAATTGACAGCAGATCCTCATGGCACTTGGCATTGAGAGCCTTCTCCTCGGCAAGTGCAGCTTTAACCTCAGTGAGCTCAGTCTTCAACCGGTTTTAGTCCAGAAGCACGGCATCAACAGAAGGCTCACTGGAGGAAGAACCAGGAACAGGGGTAAAGGGTGTTCGAGGCCCCTATTTGGAATCAACAGTCCCACCCTTTGCAAGCTTGAACCCACAACTGATCAGGGTGCTGCTTCCTATCTCATCTGTCACTTGGACCCCTACCTTCTTCTGCACAGAAACCCCAAAGTGCTCAAAGACTGAAGTCAGAAGAAATCCATACCCCAGGTTATGTTCTCTAGCCGTGTTTGTAATGTGGGAGATATGACTGATCATGATGGCTGGTAGGTTGATCTGCTCTCCCCGGTCCAGGAGATGGTCGGGCATTGATCCATTGCATCTGCAAGGTTATGCCCTTAGCCACGGGGGATGATGTTTTTGATGATAAACCAGAAGAGCAACCGCTGACAAGGTGTCATCTCCCCTTTCTTAACTGACCTGGGTGTTTGCGACCCTGGTTGTGGACTCAGCCTTTGAGTCAATTGGTGCAATCTTTCAGCTCCAAGTACTGCCTTGTTTTCTCTTACATACACCCCAAAGCCCTCAGCAGGAATGCCCAGAATGTCTCCCAATTCCTGAGCATTGAACCGTATCCTCTTCCCATTGACCATACTTGTCACCACTCCGTTGGTGACCTGACAGTTGGCATAGAATTCAGCCAACTCTGGTACAGAACACCCTCTCTGGGTGTTTGTAGAGAGATCTAGCAAACCTTGGGTAGTAAGCTTTTCCAGGAACATCTCCAGGCCCTGCACCTGAAAGTAGGCAATTTTGACAATTTTGCCCCGTACTACACTTCTTTGAAGAAAATGGGCAACTCGGTCTCCTGTGGGCATGGTAGTTTTGGCTTTCTTGGATTTCGGTTCATCAGGTTTGGTTTTTATGGACACAGTCTGAGCTGAAGCCACCTTTCTCTTTGATGAGGCTCGCTTCAAAGAAGGCTTCACTGATGAACTAGGGCCAGGCACATGTTTGGAAACAATTTTCTTAGGTTTTGATTCTTTAGGCACCTGTTCTGGGGCTTGTTCTGGAACAGCTTTTCTCTTGGTTTGGGTGCTTTGGGTTGTGGTTGATGGAGACTAGGTAGATTCTTTAGCGAGTATGGTAGAGGCTTTTGCAGTAGAAGGTTCAGGTACTTGTTTAGGCTGGGAAGAACTAGAGAGTGAACCAGAACTGCGGGTTCGAGGTCTACGAACAAGTGTGGGAATAGGTTTTGAAGTGGTGGTTTTAAACCGACGTCTAGGCCCCCACTCACCTGATTTAGTTTTCTGGAAGGGCTGCGGTTGGAGGACCTCTATGGTTGACTCAGATCCATCACTGTTAGTCTCCTTAAGGTCTTCCACTCGATCTAAATTTATGATGGGGTCATCCATTATGTCAAAGAAAACAGGGGCAGACCCTGCTCAGGTTTTCCTCAGTTCAGGAATAGGTTCAGACCCTGTTCGTGCCATATCAAACTCAGCCAAACCCTTGTTGGTTTCAAAGACACCCTTAAACCCAGTCGGTTTCACATTGGGGCCAAATAACTCTGATTTGTGCAGTCGCGACCGTCGCAGACAGGGGCAAAGCAATGGGTATTGGTGGCGACGCCATGCGTGGGCGCTTCGGGACTAAGGCATGAGACATGGTGATGCTGTGTTTGCTGCTGCCGGAATTCGCCATTGATTTTGAAGAGGAGCTCGAGTTTTTTTGGAGATTTAGGGTTTAGGATTGAGAAAGAGAGAGAGAAAGCGAAATTGAGAGGGTTCTGGGTGACTGGGGCGCGACGTGAGCAAGCAGGAAGTTAAGGGGGTACTTGCTTCCAACCAAAAAGAGGAGTATTAAATCTCCCAGTCACGCACGTTTCAACAAAAGTCAACAACTGAATTAACTACGTGATTTGCACAGAGTGACAAACAGTGGCCATACCTGTTCTTAGTGCTTGTTTCTGTAGTGAATTGCTTGGTAACATGGGATAATAAAGGCAATATCATCAGACCTCAACGAGTGTCAACAAGCTGTATTCCACACACGTGCTAAATATAGCACCAAGTTTGACTGCAATCAATAATTTCGACAAGCTTGACCTGAAAAGCCCTTTAACTAAACAAGCATTGGGGGTTAATTAAGCATTCTCAAGTCATTTTAAGTAGACCCAGTTCCAATATGTTCCTCTCAAACTATTCTCTACTTAGTGCCTTGGTGAAAATATCAGCAATTTGTTTATTAGTGGCACAGAAATTTATAGAAACCAAGCCTTTTTCAACATTGTCTCTCAAAAAGTGATGACGAATATCAATATGTTTAGTCCTTTTATGTTGACAGGGGTTTTTGAAAATATTAATTGCACTTGTATTATCACAAAATATGGGAAAGCATCCCGTGTCAACACAAAAATCTTTGAGTTATTGCCTTATCCACAGTAGTTGAGCACAACAAGAAGCAGCTACAACATATTCAGCTTCTGCTGTGGACATGGCAACTGAGTGTTGTTTCTTGGTTGCGCAAGATACCAAACAGGGTCCAAGAAAATGAGCCATACCTGAGGTGCTTTTTTTTATCAACCAAGAAACCTTACTGCAACCCAATCTGAATCTGCAAGAGCTTCATTAACATTTTTAGGCTCAATATTAGAGAGAAAAGCATAAAAAGCACAGAAATTTTTAAGCTTAGATCTTGTTTGCACTCCTGTATTAATGTCAGACAAAATTTGATCAAGGGGGTGCGAACTTTGGTGCTTCCATGGTCGTGAAGTAAGGAAGTCCACAGACACGCTTTCTACTCTTGCTGGAATACTCGGTGGAACAGGTTCTGGAACTGTTTCCGAGCCTGTTTTGGAGCTTGTTTCTAAGCCTGTTCCCGAGCCTGTTCCCGAGCCTGTTTCTGGAGTGTTAGGCTGGTTTTGCTCCAAACTGGGTTCAGCAACACTTCCCCCTGTTTGGTTCAGACCTTGCCCATCTTTCAAGGAAACAGCTCCAGGCCCTGATCCATCCTCGGGATACTCACCTTCTTCATGTGTAAGCAACAAATTTTTCTTAGCAAGGCCCAGTTCGAAATCATCATCCTGTGCATCAATCTCAACTAGAGAGTTAGTTTCATCAAAAAGCACATGCACACTCTCTTTAACACACAAGGTTCGCTTATTAAACACTTTGTAAGCCTTACTGTGTGAGGAGTAGCCAAGAAATATCGCCTCATCACTCCTTGGATCAAATTTTCCTAAGGCATCCTTCCTATTATTATGCACAAAACATTTACAACCAAATACTCTCAAATGCATAAGATTGGGTTTTCTACCTTTGAGAAGCTCATAAGGAGTTTTGTTTAGAATGGATCTGATCATGCATCTATTTATAATGTAGCATGATGTGTTCAAAGTTTCGGCCCAAAAGTTTCTAGGAAGACCACTATCAACAAGCATTGTTCTAGTCATGTCTTCTAGAGTACGATTTTTTCGCTCTACCACCCCGTTCTGTTGGGGTGTTCTTGGGGCTGAAAAGTTATGATCCACACCATGCTCATTATAATAGTTAATAAAGCTTGAATTTTCAAATTCTGTACCATGATCAGACCTTAGGCAAACGAATGAGTGTCCTACTCTCTTTTCAACCTTTTTAAGAAACGCAAGAAATTTTTCAAATGTTTCATTTTTGGAAGCCAAAAACAAGGTCCATGTGAAACGAGAGTAATCATCCACTATCACAAGCACATACCTCTTTCCACCTCGACTTGAGATCCTCATAGGACCACACAAATCTACATGTAGCATCTCAAGAGGTCGGGTAGTGCTAACAAAGGTTTTCTATTTAAAAGAAGTTTTGACTTGTTTATCCCTGGCACACGCGTCACATGCCTTGTCATCATTGGATTTGATGGAAGGTAGGCCGACTACTAGGTCTTTAGTAATAAGTTTATTCAAGAGTGAGAGACTCGCATGACCTAGTCTCTTGTGCCAAAGCATGACATCATTATTTAAAGTACTTAAACAAGTCAAATTGTTTTGGGGAAGTGAGAGAATACTTACTTTATACACATTTTTGTGTTGCTTCCCCCTCAACACAACATCTCCTGTGTTGATATTGACGACCAAACATTGTTTTGAAGAAAACACTACTAGGTTATCTTTATCACACAGTTGGGACACGCTGAGTAGATTATGTTGTAATCCATCCACCAGATATACATTGTCAATTGAATGGGGGAGTGACTCACCTATCTTACCTATACCGACAATTGTCCCTGATTTGCCGTTTTCAAATGCCACACTCCCTCCATCAGAGGCTGTAAGTGAGAGGAAGTTTGATTTTTCACCAGTGATATGCCGTGAACAACCGCTATCCACATACCATAATTAGTTGTTTGCTGAGTTGTTTGCTCGGTTGTTCCCCCTCACTTTAGCCTGTAAAACAAATTAGGGGTTAGTTTTGGGAACCCAGATCCACTTGGGTCCCATTCTTTTTGAAGTGCAAATCTCATCTTTTCTAACCCATATTTGTTTTACATGAATCAAGTTCTTTTCCATGGCATACCTTCTTATAGGACAAGTGTACTGATAATGCCCTGTTTTACCACAATGAAAACACACAATATTTTCTGGTAATCCTACATATTTTCTATTAACAGGGTAATCAGTGCACTTAGTCACAAAGCCTAATCCTCTTTTTCCCTGGTTACAGTGAGTGTTCAGCCAATTCAGTGCCTGTGAGGACCTGTTCCAGCGCTCGTTCGCAGCAAGGTCTGATTCTGCTTGTTTTAACTTTTCAAGCAATTTACTGTTCTCAACAAGTAGGGATTCTACCTTCTGTTTCAGTTCAAGAGACTCATTTTCAAGCTTAGTAAGGTCAGAAACAAAGGCTTCTTCTTTCATGCTTAAGGTCTCTTTGGATTTATTGAGGTCTTCATGCAAAACAATATTCTTCATATCAGTTTCAATTTTTTCACTTTTAAGGATTTTGTTTTCATGCTCTAATTCTCTAATATCCCTTTTTAACTCAGAACATGCATCCTTTAACATAAAATTTTCAGAATTAATAGCATCATACTCATCCATCAAAGTAACTAATAACTCTTGAAGTTTTGCTTTATTTAGACCACGTACCTTATCCTTAAATTGAGCTAAGCTGTCCAGAGGCTCATCATCTGAGTCAAAATCACTTCTGGCCATAAGAGCTACAGCAGCATCTTCCTCTTCAGTCCCTTCCTCATTCTCGGTAGAATCACCCCAAGCCGCAAGCATTGCCTTTGAGAAGCGCTTACCAGAACTGTTTTCAACCTGTTTCCTACCCTGTTTCCTGGACTGTTCGGGCTCTTGTTCCTCTTTCAGTAAAGAGCAGTTTTTCACAATGTGATCAAGCTTACCACATTTGAAACATCCAGTGAACTGTTCCCGGTCATTGTTTCTGGGCTTGCTGAGGTTCTTTTTTTTGTTGTTCTCTTTGACCTTTTTGAAAAACTTCTTGAATCTTCGGGTGATCATGGCCAGTTCTTCTTCATCAAGGTCTAAACCATCCTCTTCCAAAGCCTTTAGGGCAAGGCCTCGGTCTCTCTTGGTCTCCTCTTTTAGTTGAGAGCTTCTTCTAAGCTCATAAGTTTGGAGATTACCAATAAGCTCATCCAAGGTGATTTCATTCATATCCTTGGCTTCTTGGATGGCCGTGACTTTGGCCTCCCATGACCGTGGCAAAAATCGTAGGATTTTCCTCACCAACTCCTCAGCGGTGAAGGACTTTCCTAATGATTTTAGCTCATTAGTGACATGGGTAAAACGGGTGTACATCTCCATCACCGTTTCTTTATCACCCATCTCAAACAGTTCATATTTTCTCATAAGAAGCTCAATTCTCGATTGTTTTACCTGATTTGTACCTTCGTGAGCTACTTGCAAGGCATCCCAGATTTCTTTGGCTGACTCGCATTCGGAAATGCGAGTATACTCATCAGGACCAAGACCAAAATAAAAGAGTTTTTTGGCCTTTGCATTCTTTTCCATCATCTTGAAATCTTCGGAATTGAACTCTTCAGGCTTTTTGTGAACTTTGCTTCCATCTTCGATCACTTTTGTGGGAATGAGTGGTCCACTCTTGATAAGCATCCATAACTCGTAGTCCTCAGCTTGAATGTAGTTTTCCATTCTATTCTTCCACCAACTATAATGTTGACCATTAAAGTATGGTGGTCGAGTTATGGATTGCCCCTCAAGCATGCCATGTGGTGTACTCATGTTTAGGATCTCTCAAGATGTTAATCTTTCTAATGAGAACCTACTCTGATACCACTTGTTAGAATTGAGAGTACACTAACACAAGAGGGGGGTGAATTGCGTTGGCAGATTTTCGCAGTTTTTGGGAACAGGCTTGGAACTTGTTTGGGCAGACTGTTTGTAACGTGCACAGAAAGTGTAAAACAGCGAAATAATTGAAAGATGAGAACACAAGATTTTTACGTGGAAACACCTCAAGCCCAACCGAGGCAAAAACCACGACCTACCCCTGCAGGATTTTCACACACTTCCACTAAACGGGCTAAACACGTTACAAAGGTAACCTTCACTGTTACAATTGCAACACACGTAACTGTCTACCCTAGACTAGTTACACACCACGTCCTAGTCTCCCAGACTTGGGCACACTCACGTAATCATCTCCCTAAGACGAATTACACACGTCCAAAGCCTCCCTAGGCTTGGACACACTGAACTCTCACATTGATGAAAGAAGAGAATAAAAGCACCTTACTTTTGTGCTTCTAACTAAGCGAATGTAAGGTACAATTTTTGCTCCTAGTATGCCAAGGAAGATGACTCAATTTTCACACACACTTTGAAGGTTTTTCAGAAAATATGATTTGCAAGTTAAAACTCCTTGAAAAACCGTGTGAAACCCGTGAGAGATAATGAGGGAAAAATCTTCCTTAAATAGTGTGATGCATATGGGTAAAAGAGTAAACCTTACCCCTCTTGAATCCTTGTGCTGCAAGGAGACAAAAGGGAAGAGAACTCTCCTTTCCAAATTGTAATAGGAAATTCCCCATATCTTTCCTTATCTTATCCTTCCAAAAATAATATTTATTTGGTGGATATTCTTCCAAAGATAAAGTCAATCTTTTAACAATATTTTCAAAGCCAAGAATAACTTATTTTGGGTCTAATGATAACAGAAAATATATCTCAAATAATTTCAGAATCGTCAACCCAAAGTTTTAAGAAAAAAACTGTGAAAAATCATTTTGGCTTGAAAATGGTCTGAACCCTGATCTCAGAACTGATCTGAGATAGTGTTCTTAAAAGTCATTCAAAGTAAATGTTAAAACGAGTTCTTCCAAGTTGCATATTAACAAGAATCTAAGAAAATAAAACCTATGACGGACCAGGACTCTTGTTGAATCAACCGGGCAACATCTATAGGATCTTGACTTGTTACTTCAATGCTGTGGTGTTACTCAGAACTGTTTCCTGAGCTGTTCCTGGAGTCCTTCATGTCTCTGATGCGCTTTGAGTTCTTTTCCATTCAGCTGTTCTGAGAAACTGTTCTTAAGATCTGTTGCTACGATGTTACTCAGAACTGTTTCCTAAGCTGTTCCTTGAGTACTCCATGTCTTTGATGTGCTTTAAGTTCTTTGCCATTCAGCTGTTCTGAGGACCTGTTCTTAAGACCTGTTCTCGACCATGATTAATCAAGCAATTTCAAAGTTTCCAAACAGTATTTGGAACCTGTTCGATCAACACACTCAAGTGTATATTCCATTTGTGCTTGTTATCATCAAAACCTTACATTACATAATGATGGGGTCAACAATTTCCCAACATTATCTCATCCTAAAATCACCAAAAACACCCTCACAAACATTATTAGAGATTAAAGCCACTAAATCAAATACAAATAATCCAAGAAAACATAATTCCAACCTTAAGTTTGCATGATCATGAATAACCCTAACCCTAACATACTCCAAACCCAATCAACCATTAAAAACATCAAAATAACTCTTGTTTCCATCCAAAGAATATGATCAAAACTCAAATCAACATAAACAAGAATCGAAATCAAAAATTCAAAGAAACAAGCTTAGGGTTACACACTTTGAGCTTGAAGAAAGTAGAGATCGATGTGATGTTTGATGGTTTTGAGGATTGGGGATGGTGGCTAGTGGTACCAGTGTGTCTGGGGGAGTTAGAGGCAGCCAAGGCGGGCTGAAAACGGGCCAAAAAACCACCAAAATAGTGGCTGCAGCTAGGGGGGAACAGTGGGGTAGAGAGAAAAAGGAGAGAGAAGATGTGGTTTGGGTTTTAGGTTGTATTTTTTTGACTAATCTAACAAACTTGGCTCAGTTTATCTTCAACCAAAATGACTTTTAGCTAACCATGATTAGGTTTAATTATGGTAATTAGTTAGGTTAACTAGACAAGCTTGTTGGGCTTCAAATTAGGTCGAAATAAGTTGCGTTCAGAAATAAAATGCTCCGTAACGATAACTTTTATTTTTACATAACTCAAAATTAGATTTTTGTAATGTTATGGAAAACAAAATAAATTACTTAGATTAAACTTTT
The DNA here is from genome assembly GCA_029747015.1 of Carnegiea gigantea. NCBI lineage: Eukaryota > Viridiplantae > Streptophyta > Magnoliopsida > Caryophyllales > Cactaceae > Carnegiea > Carnegiea gigantea. Next base: position 129,665 of record JAKOGI010000996.1, read on the forward strand.
AGGACCTACTATCAATTCTCCCAATATTTTCGTTAATCACTAAATAAATAAATAAAAGCTAAATTGCAAGTGAGGGCCCAAATGAAATTATTTTTTTCTTTTTTTCCACCAAGATGATGAAATGCGATAAATAAATATGAGAAATCATTAACATGAGGTAATTAAATAAATAAACATAATTTAGGGCTAGGCTATTACATTGACTATCCTTCTAATATCGAAGGGGGGTCAGTCTATAAGGAAATACATTAGAGAGAACCATCGAGAGTTCTCTAAAGAGAGTTTCTGCACAAAATCTAAGGCTCTTAGGCTGTAAGATTGTGAAGGTTCTCCATGTTGTGAGTTTTTTACATGACCAGTGATTCAAGTCAAGGTTCGATCGTCTTCCATTGCAAGATTAAGGTAAATTTGTTTACGCTGAATTCTTCATATTAATTCCTTCAGCTACTATAGTTGAATAAGTGGATTATTCTCTAAGAAAATGTGAATAAACATGACCAATAAGAAATTATTTTGAGAAAGTTTTAATAACACATGCCTCTTGATGTTTATTAAGGTGTTTAATTCAATCGAAGTGTCAAATAAGTTGGGTTTTCTCGAATTATTATCTATAACTATTATATAAAAGATAAATACAAATAAATTAAAGAAAAATGAGCTTGAATTAAAATCATAATAACAAGTGCTCAGTGGCCTAATACAAAATTTACGAAAGTGTATAATACAAAATATGTTAAAACTAAAACTTGATCATTTTTAAAGTTTGTGGCTAACAGAAAGAGAAGTTCTACGTAATAATAGTGCAAGGTAAAAGCAATGGATTAACGTTATAGACGATATCACAAGAATCGTATTGGATTGATCATATTCGGCCTATAGTTTCATCAAAAAATAGCATACATTTGAATATAAGATATTACTTATCAAATTCAATCATTGAACTGATGAACAACTTCCAAGAAAATCAGTTCAATCGAACAGTTGTATATCATTGAACTACCTAACATTGATTAGTATAATTACTGATATTTACTTAGGGCATGTTCTTTTGGACTTATAGTAAGTAGTCATCATCAGTATTTACCAACTTTCATCACAATTCAACACAAATCAGCATCATTCAGCACAATTCAATATAATTTAACACTATTAAGTACTTATTAATAATACCTAGTTATATTTTCTTTAACTATTCAGCATCTTTAAATATGTTTCAACATGTGTGAGTATATTTCGGCATGTTTCAACAATAAGCGTCAATAAATACTTCTCATAAGTCGAAAAAAATGCCCTTATATATATATATAAAAGATAAACACTTAGAATACGATAAGTAAAATAATTCATTGTTGGCTATTCAAACTATTTTTGGTTGAATGCAACCAAATAAGGTTTTTATTTTTTGTTTTGTTTTTTTGGTTACAAGAATTCTATTCTTAACCCTGTATTTATATAACTTGAATATAAAATTCATACTTTGTTTGTCCCATTTTTATATTCCTAAATGTGAAAAATGCATAGTTTAAGAAACATTATATGTGAACCAATAGATAATTACTGTGATGGACGTGATGCAAATTCATTGTTTAATAGTGCATTTAATTCGTATTTTGGAAGATAATTTTGGGACAGAATAAAAGTTGATTAGGATGATAAAAAAAATGGATGAAGGGAGTACCTAATTTGCCATTTCATGTATAGTTACAAAATAGATAGAATGACAAAATAGAAAATGAAGGTTAGGAAAGGATGAAAAAAAATAGTTTTCACTACAGGAAAAACTGTCTTTCTCCACACTTAAAATTGTATTTGCCCATGGATATATGTGCAGCAGATATTCTTCGCCGCACTTAGGCTAAGCGTGCCGATTGAAAGAGTGGGGAAATATTCTCCACACTTGATATCCGCGGCAAGGGTTACGTTTTCCACACTTATAAACGTGGGGAATGATGTCTTTCCCCACTGATGTATATGTGGGTATTGTGTTGCACATATAAGTGTGGGGAAATTTAGCTCATTGTGAACATCTACGCTCTTTATCACTGCTCTTATAAGCGTTGCAACTTGAACCTATTCAACTAACTTTTAAACAACTAACTAACTTTTGAAGGAATTCATAAATAATTTGTCGGGAACTTTTTTAACAACCTTTGGCGCCTTCAATAATTTTTCAATTTTTGGTAATAATATAAACCTTCAAAAATTAAAATCTTGAGCATTGTAACGCATATATATATATATATATATATATATATATATATATATATATATATATATATATATATATATATATATATATATATATATATATATATATATATATATATATATATATATATATATATAAGCTATAAAATTACAAAAATAATACGACAAAATCATAATAATTATTGGAATAATTGTTGCTATCAAGAATTCACAAGTACTGTGACAGTAAAATAGAAATGAAGTATCCCGGATGCATCCTAAGAGTGAAAATATGTTCTAAGAATGTGACATAAATACATAGCCAATAAGCAAGAGTTTCTCAACTAAAATCCATGTGTAACGTCTAAAATGGGAGAGTGGAATCAAGGGCCAACATTTCCTCCATTTCTTGTCCCTTCTCGTTGCACATTTTCCTTGGTTGTGACCTAAAAATACCAAATCAATCCATTAGAATAAATATCATTCCACATTATAGAAATTGAAGCAAACATCAATCATCTTGAAAATAAAAGACGTTATATACTGCAGAAAGAAGTGATAAACTTACAAGTGTAATTTCGTCCAATTTTTCACGAAGCACTATATTTAACATACTTGGTTCAGCCTTACGTTTGCAAATTCTCATAGCCTACAAGGAAGATGAAAATAAAAAATTACGACTTAGAAAAAAAATATGAGTTCCGTGTTCTCTAAAGAACGATATTAGAGAAAAATAATTTAAAAAATGATAACAAATAATTAAAACTTCGAAAAAAAAATATTGCAATTTGTGCCACTCCCGCTAGGTAGAAAACAATGAGTTCCTTCTTCTCTAAAGAACGATATTGCTGCACCTCCTTAGGATGATTTCTCAGGACAGTATCAACCAATATGTCTACTTAAGCACGACTCAACTAGAATCAAAATATGTAACAATGTATGAGATACCACGACACAAGCATACCAATATGAATGTTACATGATTTCAAAGTAAATATAAATCTTCTTACTGAAGTTAAACAATTTTTTTCGTGTCGTATTGCAGTTCCATGCTCAATAGCTGCCTTCTGAAGCATATGTGAAGATATAACAGGAGTGTTTTTGACTTGCTTGTCCATTCCCACAAAAGTTCTCTAATAACAGACACAAAATAAATGAATGCATTACCAACTGAACATATACTTTATGTTAAAGAAAACAGAATGTTTGATATATGTACCTTCTGATTTTTTGCATGGCTATGCAATGATGGTTTGCAACCCTTTATTAAAGTGCCTCCTGAGGTAGGATTCGCTTTTGTTGAAAGTTCCACATGAGAGTGACCACCAACATGATTAAAAGCAATATGTTTTGATAGTTGAGCATTAGGTATGACACCACCATTATTAAGAAGTGTGGAACTAGATTGGACAGGAGTAGGTCGCTTGTCGCCATGATTAAGAGATTCGATTATGATGTTACCATTTGATTGCTTGGACAATGACTAGGAATATGGAACAAAAAAACAATTAAAAGGCAAAATGAACAAATTTAAGCACCAGAACATTTTTTGCTTTTGATGAATAACAGTTTAATGATATATCATTTGTACTTACTGGTGTCTTTCCTGATTTCTTTTGGCGACCACCTTGCATTGAGTCGATATGCTTTGATGGCGTTGTGCTTCTTTGGGTCTCATGCCCTACAAGTAATTAGCATAGAAATTTAATCAAGTACTAAAATGAAACATAACATAACTTATAAAAATATAATCTTTCACTACCTAGGACATTAGAGATAGAGAAGGCATCCCCAGATTTGGGTGAATCATTGCTTTTATCCAGATCAACAGATGTGTCAGGCCTTGAACCTTTTTGAGATCCATCGCATATAGGTGAATCTTGGCCTTTGTTTTTATCACATGGTTGGGCATTCCTTAAAACTTCTTGGGAACCTGTACTCTATATAAATAGTAAGGATTAAAATTTAAGAAAAGATTAACGAGCATGTATTACAACTAATAAACAATTATGCAAACTGATAGCATAAAGAAAGGGGAATAAAATAATGAAAAAAGAAGCAGACGACACCACAAGCAATGTAGCAGCACACACAGCCCTGCCCCTCAGCTAGAAGTGTTGGCAATTCCTAAAATTTCTGGAACTAAATGGACAACATTCCGTCTAAAACCTGACCATAACCCAGGCTTAAAGCCTTACATTAGGTATCTGCAATAGAGAAAAACAAGAAAAAAACATTCCAATAACTCAACGGGGCCACATGCCGGAGCTCACAACTCAACAGGTCACACACCTGGAGTACACAACAAAAGAATTTACATAAAAGCATATACAATGCATAGATTACAACTAATAACCCAAAAAAAGATCAACGAGCATGTATTACAACTAATAACCCAAAACAGCTAATGTGCAAACTGAGAGCATAAAGTGATGGAAATCCCTCCATGCCCCTTGATTTAAAAGAAGCAAATCAATTAGGTAATTTCATTTTGGTGTTTAAAGGATGAATAAATCATCCTTATTTAGTTTAAGTAATAAAACCGCAGGCCACGGGTTGATTCCAGCAGCCAACCCATTTTTGAGAGCTTAATTACTTAGGCCTCTTTGAGGATTAAGTCTAATATTTTGCATCGGGATTGAAGCTCAGGAAGTCAGCGTTGCACCAAAACAAGTTTCATTCCATTTGGACTTCATTTACCCATTCAAATTAGCCAATAAACCCAAGATATACAAACTGCCCAGTTCAACCAGAATGTACCCGGTCTTGGTTATGTGATTTGATAAGCTTAATGGTGGTTTAAGTCTTGGATTTTTACCTTTTTAGAATCCCCAAGATGTCTACTTTCAATTCCAATTTGAATCATCTGATTTGAAATTCAATTGGTTGGTTAAATCAGCTCATTTTCTGTCCTATGCTGGATGGAACCTAAGACTACACGGTTCTGGAAATCAGCCTATTTCAAGGGGCAAATGATGTCCAAATGCCTTGATTCAAAAAGGAGCGTATTCTAGACAACTTAAGGTTTCCTTCCATGTAAGGAAAGTTTAGATTACTCAACATTTGAGGTGTCAATTAGGTAGAACAAAACCAGGCAGAAACGGGCACCTAGACACCCGGTTGCTTAGCTTGGTGGTTTTCCCTCCTAGATGGGTTTGCTAGAGGTGTGTGCTTGCCTACATGGTCATTTTGAGCTGCTTGGTAAGCTGCCACCCAGCCACATAAAAGTGAGACACATGGAGCAAGAAGAAACCTCCATTTTGCAAGCTATGAACCGGCCACTCAAGCAATACATGGCAACTTACATTTCTCAGCTTTTCAAGGTGGCTGCCGTGAGGAGGTTACCTCCCTAGAGAGGAAATTAAGTCATCAAGGTTCCTTAATGCTTAGGAAAGGGTTTTAAGAAGGCAAACTTGTATTTTATAGCTTAAACTTTCAGCTTATACTTGTTTAAACTATAACCGTATACTAATTAGCTTAGGTTAGCTTAATGACTTTACTAGCTTAGAAGGAAAGCTCCTTTTGTGTATTTTGACGGCTATATAAGAGCCTTAGTCGTTCATTGTGTAACATATACTTGAATTTCGAATTTAGAGAAGAGATTTTGTGTCTTTGAGTTTCCTTTAAACACTTAACTTACTTATCCTTAATTAGGCCGATTAAGGTGGTGACCAAGTAAGTCTTAACTCTTAATTAGGTGGTGTTTCTGTATTCTAATTGAGGCTAAGGGCCCTAAACTCAAACTTAGTGGTGTTTCTGTATCTAAGTAAGAGTTTAGACTATCCAAACCCTTTGAAACAACTTGAATTGCTTAAGGTGTTCATTCGGACCTCACAAACTCGTGTGATTCCCCTTGGTGTGTTTCCTTCTTTTCTTTTATCATTTAGAATCCCTTGATTCTAAAACCCATCCTATCTTATGTGTTTGCTGCCTCACAACCAGCATATTACGTCCCACTTTCCTTGGTTTTATATTGATTGTATTCTCTCTTGGTTTTAAGCTTTCACTCTTAATTTAAGTTTTAGCTTGGACCCTTGACAGGTACATCATATTTGGTATCAGAGCAAGTTTAGATCCTTGCCTAAACCCCATGCTCCCAAATTAAATCCAAACACAAACAGCCTACTTACATTTCAAATCAGCCCAGAAAGAATCCTAGGCCTCGTCCTTCACGCCATCTTCAATGAGCTTGGAGAAAGAACTAGCTTTTATTGATATTGGATATGCTTGCTTTGCAATTCCAAAATTTCACGACGAAAAGAAAGAGTTCACAGGTTGGTTATCCTTAATGACCAATAGAAGTTCAAAGTGGTTATTTCAAGATTGAGAGGCTGTGCACTTCAGTGGTGGAATAATTACAAGTTTGAGCGAAAAAAGAAAGGAAAAGGGAAGGTGAGAACTTGGAAGAAAGTGAGTAGTAAGTTGAAGGGTTCCTTTTGCCCATCCACTTACACGCCCATGAAAGAAAGTATCTCCATTAAGCCCACAGGCTCATTCCCTTCCACCCCACAAAAAAAACCAACCCCACAAATGATCTTTCCTCCACAACTTAGGAGGTGTCTCAAGTGCCAAGGGCTTGGACACTTAGCCACGGATTGCCCAAACAGCAAGGTTATCACCTTGGAAGAATGGAAGGTAACTGAGGAGGTCGAATTAGAGGAGGAAAAAGAAGAGGATGAAGAAGATGATCTTGAGGAGATAGAGATTGAGGTAGATGAAGGTGAAATGCTCATCTTAAACACTTACCACCTACCAAAAGACAAGGGACATCGTAGCCTAGTCTTGATTTCTTTTGGAGAACCACCAACCTTTTTCCCCACTCCACCCATATCCCAAACACTTAATCAAAACTTCTGCCATTCAATTTCAGATCCATTACTACCAGGTCCTAATTCTGATTTAAGAGCATATGAAGAAGTGGTTCGAAGCAAGTTCCACGAGTCCCCTAAATTCACCATTCCAATCAGCAAGGGGAAGGCAAAGAAAAGAGTCTTTAAGTTCAAAAGAGACTTATTTGATTGGCTGATTTTATTTCAGCCAAACTTGACTCAAGACAGGAAGGTAATTACTTAATCAGATTTGGGGACAAATCTTTTTCAACAAGGGGAGAATGATAGAAATCCCTCCATGCCCCTTGATTTAAAAAAGCAAATCAATTAGGTAATTTCATTTTGGTGTTTAAAGGATGAATAAATCATCCTTATTTAGTTTAAAGTAATAAGACAGCAGGCCACGGGTTGATTCCAGCAGCCAGCCCATTTTTGAGAGCTTAATTACTTAGGCCTCTTTGAGGATTAAGTCTAATATTTTGCATTGGGATTGAAGTTCAGGAAGTCAGCTTTGCACCAAAACAAGTTTCATCCCATTTGGACTTCATTTACTCATTCAGATTAGCCAATAAACCCAGGATATACAAACTGCCCAGTTCAACCAGAATGTACCCGGTTTTGGTTATGTGATTTGATATGCTTAATGGTGGTTTAAGTCTTAGATTTTTATCTTTTTGGAATCCTGGAATCATCCGATGTGGAATTCAATTGGTTGGTTAAATCAACTCATTTTCTGTCCTATGCTGGATTGAACCTGAGACTGCACGGTTCTGGAAATCAGCCTATTTCAAGGGGCAAATGATGTCCAAATGCCTTGATTCAAAAAGGAGGGTATTCTAGACATCTTAAGGTTTCCTTCCATGTAAGGAAAACTTAGATTACTCAACATTTGAGGTTAACCAGGAAGAACAAAACCAGGCAGAAACAGGCACCTAGACACCCGGTTGCTTAGCTAGGTGGTTTTCCCTCCTAGATGGGTTTGCTAGAGGTGTGTGCTTGCCTACGTGGTCATTTTGAGCTGCTTGGTAAGCTTCCACCCAGCCACATAGGAGTGAGACACGTGGAGCAAGAAGAAACCTCAACCGGCCACTCACGCAATACATGGCAACTTTGCATTTCTCAGCTTTTCAAGGTGGCTGCCATGAGGAGGTTACCTCCCTAGAGAGGAAATTGAGTCATCAAGGTTCCTTAATGCTTAGGAAAGGGTTTTAAGAAGGCAAACTTGTATTTTATAGCTTAAACTTTCAGCTTATACTTGTTTAAACTCTAACCATGTACTAATTAGCTTAGGTTACCTTAATGACTTTATTAGCTTAGGAGGAAAGCTCCTTTTGTGTATTTTGAAGGCTATATAAGAGCCTTAGTTGTTCATTGTGTAACATATACTTGAATTTCGAATTGAGAGAAGAGACTTTGTGTCTTTGAGTTTCCTTTAAACACTTAACTTGCTTATCCTCAATTAGGCTGATTAAGGTGGTGACCAAGTAAGTCTTAACTCTTAATTAGGTGGTGTTTCGGTATCCTAATTGAGGTTAAGGGCCCTAAACTCAAACTTAGTGGTGTTTCTGTATCTAAGTAAGAGTTTAGACTATCCAAACCCTTTGAAACAACTTGAATTGCTTAAGGTGTTCATTCGGACCTCACAAACCTGTGTGATTCCCCTTGGTGTTCTTTGGTGTTTCCTTCTTTTCTTTTATCATTTAGAATCCCTTGATTCTAAAACCCATCCTATCTCACGTGTTTGCTACCTCACAACCAGCATATTACGTCCCACTTTCCTTGGTTTTGTATTGATTGTATTCTCTCTTGGTTTTAAGCTTTCACTCTTAATTTGAGTTTTAGCTTGGACCCTTGACAGGTACATCATATAGAAAGGGGAACAAAATAACGAAAAAGAAGCAGACGACACCACAAGTAATGTAGCAGCACACACAGCCCTGCCCCTCAGCTAGAAGTGTTAGCAATTCCTAAAATTTCTGGAACTAAACAAACAGCATTCCGTCTAAAACCTGACCATAACCCAGGCTTAAAGCCTTACATTAGGTATCTGCAATAGAGAAAAACAAGAAAACAAATTCCAATAACTCAACGGCCACACGCCGGAGGTCACAACTCAGCAGGTCACATACACGGAGTATATAACAAAAGAATTAACATAAAAGCATATACAACGTACGGATTACACATCCGTAGCCAAACGACTTACTAAATCATGCGGAGTGGCTAAAGCTTGTGCACCAACTTTCGCATTCAGCACCTCTAGTTGGTTCTCCAAGGTTTTCACTTTGTTTAGAAGTTTCAACACAATCCGTGATTCAGCCGGGTAACGTAGATTACGTAAATCTCTTGGAGATACTCCACGACCCAATCCCTACACTTTTCCCTGCGTTTTAGCACCCATTAGTTTTCGATAGGCGATGTCCTCCACTTGCTTAGTTGACTCTAAGAAGACAACTTCATCGGACCCTATCTTTTGCTTGATAATATTCTTTGCTGAATCCTAACTCACAACAAAAATGTAACTTCAAACATCCATCAATCCTTCAATGCATGTAAATGATAATATAAACTTAAACATATACAATTACCACAAATTGTTGGGTGATGGGATCATGAAAGGTCTTATCTTTCTTATTCTGATGAGTCTCTATGAACCATTCGATTGGACTAGGCTCTCGATTATGTTTCCTTTCCTAAAACCAGAACATAGCTATGTCAATTTAAATGAATAATAGCAGCACATGTTTTATGCATGCCTGTTAATAATGCCATCGCAAGAAACGCAACACTTAGCCAACTCACAAACTTTTCACGCAAAATAGCAAAACTCTGTGAGCCAGCAGTGTGAGGATGTAATTGCTTTCCCCTTGCTCTCTTCCCAATCTCAAAGTACTTCTATTAAAAAAAATATATATATGTTACAATTTATATTCCAAACTAAAGTTACTATCACATATGTAGACTATTAGAGTGTAGTAGCTAACCTGAAACTTCTTTGAAAAACATAAGTCTACAAATCTGAACCACATTGTATCACCTACTCCAGAAGGACGCTTCAGACCTGTAGTATTTCCTGATTTAGCTGCTGGTAAAGCGTATAATTCTTCCTTGGTTGTACCGTCCTTAATGTATTTCATTCTCAGATAACGTTTGTATCCACTTACCCTCTCCCAACAGCACTCAGAACTTTTTCGTCTATAGACTGAGTGGCTGGCATCACGAACTTCTTCTGCATTTATTCAGTGTAAGAAAATAATGAAATGTATAAGTTAAGTTTGACAAGTACAACAGCTAGAAGTAAAAACAAAAAACCTCACCCTTATATAATTTATAATTCGATCCTTAAACAAAGAAGGTACAATTCGCCATTCCTTGTAGTTCAAAGGACAGAAACGAGGGCGCTTCGCCACATCAGCAAGGAATCGATTGAACATGCTTCCTGCTTTTTTTACTGGCTATAAAAATTTGTTTAAAGGTACTAGAATTCTACTCGAAACATCCAAGCCATGCACCACTTTTACAGTGATTCGCCCTCTAAGCTTGCTCACAATCCCTTGTCCATCTATCAAATGGAGTCAAATGACCTTAAAGATTAAGCATAGCAATTCATCATAGCTAGTATTCTTCTTATAATTTTAAGAAAATAAATAATCATTATGATGTTCAATATCACTATTGCATAATGCCCTATATACCTTACAACGATCATAGATAACCTACATTCAAATTTTCAGACTTTTCTATCAAGCCAATAATTACCAGAACATTTAAACAGCAACCGGCCTTAAATAGGGCAGTTTCAAAAAACAATGCATAACTTGAAAAATACACATCTAAAATTCATGAAACTCTACAGAAAATTGCCAAAAAATGTTTATATTCTACAGTAAAAATTTTAGGACTTTTCTCCAACCCAATAGCTCACAATAATTTAAATATCCTCTGAATTTCAACACAAATTAGCAGGGCAGATTCAATAAAGAATTTATAACTCACAAAATAAACAAATTCCTAGACAATCAACAACTTATAACATCCAATTAATCCAAAATCACAATTATAAGACATGGGTGGGTTGCTAGAAATCGAAATTAGTGTATAAAACCAGCTTTTTCACCATTTACGAGTGTAATAGTGTTACTTACCAATGACAAGCACTTCATCATCATCATTAAATCCTTCTGGGATAGGCACAAGGGATGGATCTAAATCCATCAGAGGATCACTGTTTTCATCATTCTCATCGAGCACCTCATTGGCACTATCGTCATCACCATCAGCATCATCTATAAGTAGCTCCTCTGCTGCTGCTGTTTCATTTAGGAGGGAATTCTGATACTCAGCAAACGTACACCGTGAACGAAACATGACTTCTTATATTTGAACCTGAATTTCAAGCTCACATTATTTCAAAATTTTTAACATAACAAACTTTTAAAATTATAACTAGAAGCAATATCAACGCTTTACACAATTTATTGTAATCATAAGCATGATTTTTAAACATGCAAATGTAATGCAGAGTCAAAATCATTATATTGAAGATAATGTCTCTAGTGATACAAAAAAAAGAGAGATTCAATAACAACAAAACTCTAACAAGAATAGTTTCATATTTCACGACTCTCCAGCTACATTGGCCCAATACGTCGGATCTCTAAATTCATCATCCTTTCTGATGTCAGCAGGCATGCACTCAGGGTAGAGCTCATCATCAACTTGCAATGGTCCTATACAATATGTGTCCCTTGGCTTTACTTTAACAACATGCTCCCAACCCTTATCTTTCTCATCTTCAACATAGAATACTTGTTGTGCCTGAGATGAAAACATATATGGATCATCCTTTAAAGCACCTCTCCCATGTATTTTGTGTGAGACATTTATAAGAGTGAACCCTCTTTTGTCCCTCTTTAGACCCCTGGAGTTTATCTTCACCCAATCACAATGAAATAGTACCACCTTACACTCCGAATAGTAATTTAACTCAATGCTGTCATTGATTTTTCCAAAATAGTTTTTCCCTCAGCTTCTACCATGACCCCAAAATTTTGAGTTTTCTTTGCCTCATCTCTCTTTTGAGTATGGAATCGATGTCCACTGATAACAAATGCATTCATTCGCTTTACAATTGGGTTAGGGCCAGCAGCGACAGCCCTAAACAACCTTGATTCTTGATTATCAAATTCTTTTTTGGATACCTAAGGTGTAAATATTAAAATTAATTAGTCCAAAATGGATATAAAACAATGCTAAATGAAAACACATTAGTTATCAAGGTGAATTTACCCTTTCTTGGATCCACTGAGGAAATTCCTCAAGCAGCCACTTTTGCTTAAGTCTATCACTTGCCACGTGAGGATAAGATGTCATACGCTCGTTCAAAAATACCCTATAAGTGGTCATGTTAGTTTAATATGTTCGGTTAGCAAATAATATTTTTAGGAGCAATTAGTGACTTCTACTGACCTATGATATTCATCAATGTCGTCAAGGTATAAAAGTACATATCTTTGAGCTTGCAGAAGGCTTGATTGAGAAATTTCAACCATTTGCACCATTCCTTTGGGTTGACCCGCAGTACTAAATAGATAGACATCCTCATTAGGGGTACTACCATCATTTCGTTGTGGTCGAGTAAAAACTGTTTCCACCCCATTAAAGTACCTTGAACAAAAGGTTATACACTCATGTGCAATGTATCCTTCTGCTATTGAATCTTCGGGTTGTGCCCTATTATGTACAAGACGTTTTAGGGATGCCAGAAACCTACATAGGTCAAAGTAAAACTAGTATAATACAACTATCATTATACAAATACTTAGAAAAAAACAATAATAGAAAATATATATTCTAATCTTTCAATGGGGTACATCCATCTATAAAAGACAGGTCCTCCGAGCTTTGCTTCCTTAGTTAAGTGTACAAGCAGGTGCACCATAATTGTAAAAAAGCTAGGAGGGAATGTTTTCTCCATTTTACACAGTGTTATAATAGCATTAACTCCGATATCATCCAATTTCTCAACTGACAACTCCTTCGCACATAATTCCTTGAAAAATGCTGATAATGCACATACAAGATCCACAACATCAGAATCTTTTGCTGCTCTTAGGGCAATGGGGAGCAAATCTTGCATCAATATGTGACAATCATGGCTTTTTAGATTGAATAACTTACGCTCCTTCAAATTAACACATCGAGATATATTACTCGCATACCCATCTAGGACTCTTATATGTTTCAAGGTAGCTAGTAAACATGTCTTCTCATCAGATGACAAAGTGTAAGGAGCATTAGGGATTTCATATTTTCCATTTGTTAGTTGAATAGGATGAAGCTCTGGATGTATTTTCATCACTTGTAGGTCTTGACGCGCTTTCAAGTTATCTTTAGATTTGCCCTTAAGATTCAATAAGGTACCCAGAAAGTTATCACATATATTCTTCTCAATATGCATTACATCCAAAATTATGGCGAAGAGGATTATTCTCCCAGTATGGCAAATCAAAGAAAATGCTCCTCTTCTTCCATATTTGCTCCTCATCCTTTTCATCGATACCGACATTTTCAGTTTCACCTTTACCATAGGAAAATCTTAACCCCTGTAACTGTATCAGAATATCACTACCAGTACAAGGTTTAGGAGCAAGACCAAGCTCAATATTTCCATCAAATCCAACATCGTCAAAACGAAATGGATGATCTTTAGGAAGCCATCTCCTATGGGCCTTGTAGCAAAATTTACGTCCATTCTCCAACCACATGGAATGTGTATCTCTAGCACAAGATGAACAAGCAAAACGACCCTTAGTACTCCATCCAGATAAGTTTGCGTATGCAGGAAAATCACTAGTAGTAGAATGAAGAACCCCACGTAGTTTAAACTTTGTCTTTGAGTATGCATCAAATACATCTATCCCGTCCCACAACTGTAACAATTCCTTAACTAGAGGTTGAAGGTAGGCATCAATGTCCATACTGGGAGCCTTTTCCCCAAGAATGATCATGGATAGAATGATAGAAGATTGTTTCATACAAAGCCATGGGGCTAGATTATATGGAATTAAAAGCACAGGCGAAGTACTATGTGTGGTACTCATTACACGAAAAGGGTTAAATCCATCTGTAGTAAGTCCTAACCAGACATTGTGAGGATCAGAAGCAAAATGAGAATTCTGTTCATGAAAGTAATTCCATACTTTTGCATCTGTTGGATGCCTAAGGATTCCATCTTTAACCCTCTCTTTATGGTGCCAAAGCATATCTTCTGCTATTTTAGAGGATTTATACATCCTCAGTAACCTTAGTATAAGAGGGAAGTAACGCAAAACCCTATTTGCCACTTTCTTATCCTTGTCCTTCCATCGGGACACATGACATTTGTCACACTCATCTTGGCTTTCCCTCCCATCCCAATATAGGATACAATCATTAGGACAAGCATGGATCTTTTCATAGCTAAGCCCTAAATCCTTTTTCAACTACTTATATTTACTCCAAGATGATGGAAACGGATTAACTTGAGGGAAAACAGTTACTATGAGTTGGAGCAACATATCAAATGACTTAACAGACCAACCATACATGGATTTCAAATGAAATAAGTGCAAAATGAAAGATAGTTTTGAAAAACTCGATCTTGGATATAGTTCCTGCTCAGCTTGCTCTACTGGCCTTCTATACCCAACATCTTCATTGTTCTCTCCCTCATTCATTCCATTGTTGCACATAAATTCATCAACAAACTGATCATCTACCTCCAACATTGGATCTCTAATGTCCCATATGTTGTTAGTAGCATTATTTTCAATGTTTCCTACATTACGTATCCCAAAGATATCATTCAACAATCCAGTAGTGTCCACATTACCTTCGAAGCTAGCTTTAACACTAGCGTCATTATGGCTTACATTTTGAGGTACTGAAGTAGATTGCACAGAAAATAATTCCCCATGATGCACCCATTCTGGGTAGCTAGGCCAAAAATCCATAAAACATGATATAGTATGCCACTTCATCTCTATTAAACTAATGATTGCACCTAATCTTGCACCGGTTACAAGGGCAAATGATTACCTTACTATCCCCAGCATTGGAGAAAGCAAAATCTAAGAATGATTCAACTCCTTTAATATATTCAACTGATGTCCTATTCACATTAATCCAACTTTTATCTGTTTAAAGGAGTGGTAGGACCTAAAAACAAAGCATGATTAATTAGTAACATACAAAAGTGGGCAATAACCCTCTTCATTCACACAAACCCCATAAGGAAAAAATAAAAAAGATGTGTAATGAAGATCTTCAACACAACCTCACTACGCAAAAATACATTAAACCATAGTTGAAAAAATAATAAAATTCCATAACATACAAAGGCAACCTAAAAACTTACGTTTTTAATTTTTATTTTTAGTTTTAAGGGTTTTATTACGTCTGGAAAATTATATTTTACAAGCTGGGTGTTTTTATTGTTTGTTTACGTATTTAGTTTACAACAGTTAATTCTTACATTTTGACAATCATACAGATAAGCCTTAGGGAAAACTACTATAAGATCCATTTTTTTCTCGAATTGTATACAATGCACAATTAGAGCAAAGGTGTCCCAATGAAAGACTAATTCTTATTCATCTTGATTCAGAACAATGAAAAAATTATAGGGGAATTAAAGTTCTATGATGTCATCTAATTTGCTCAGTATATTATGTATCAAAGTGTAGGATGCATGACTCCAAAATTTGAAGGCTAGGAACAGCTTTTGCCTACAATGGGAGCAGCTGGCATCATGCTGAATTTCGAGACTAAACTGCTTAGCTGAACTTAATAATAATCCTTGCAATCAGAGCACATGGAATCAGAAAAAGTTATCAGAATCTAGCACTCCACATCGCTTTAGGTTTAACAAAAGTACATAACACAAGTTGTTTCACTTGTTAGTTTGGGAAGGTCCCATAATCAATGGAACATAGACACAAGTTGCTGATTATGGATAGCTATTAATAATGCAATCTCAGGTTCTAAATTCTAAGTTAAATACTTCAATTTGCTCCACTTGTACTTTCTAATGCATCCTAATGCATAACATTAATCACAAGACCATTAAAGCAGAATAATTAACTTTAAGCACCCTATTATTATTCAACAACACAGCATGGGCCATCTGCATTTATTCACTCAAAATACAGTACTTATTTCATGGATTACAAATAAAATATCAAGGTTTCTCGGCCTCTTTTAGGGGAGGCACATATAACAAGTTGCTTAAAGCTTTCTTGGAATATATTCTTCATGCTAGCTTACCATCAAAAGAATTAATGCAGCCCAATCTGTATAGAACACAAGCTTTTGTTAGCGTTCCGATTATCACCTTAACAATCTTAGAAGGTTATTTTAGCAGTGGCACAGCAGACTACGAATTGCTTGTCATATATTCAAGTTAATCATAGTGATTTATTTGATTCAAATCTGAACAAATTACTGCAGACAATGAGATTAATCCCGTATTTGCAAAGTAAGCGGCAGTAGTCCATATTCCCAAAAAAAAAAAAAGAGAAAAAGAACATCACCAGAATCAGAGAACCATTGGCCATAGCAACATGGAATATGATACTCAATGGGAATAAATGCAATCTGTAGGCTGCTTATTCCTATGCTACTAATCACTATATAAAACAAGGATCACTGCTTGACAGCCCCATAAATTAGGGAATATGAACAGTGCAACTTGCCCATGTCAGATAATGAGCAACTATTAATTATGTGCATTAACAGCTCCTAGGCTGGGATCAAACTTAGCAATTTGGTCATTTCCCAATGTAGGACTAATTTATATTCTGTCACCTCCATGATCCATCACTACTTTATTCACAGTCACCTCTATCAATAACACAGAAAGTCTCTCCAAAACCATGTTATGTTCCTTCTAAACTTCCATCATGTCTTGCATTATTTTATCACACACATTTCATTTTGACATCTCAAAGGGTCACCTGTGCTATAGGACTCATAGCTAGACCTGTCAATTTGGTCGGTAGGTAAAGTGTAGTCAGACATATTTTGATTCAGGGCCATGACCATAAGGGTTGTGTGTATTTTGGTTTTGCAGATTTCGATAAGTTAAGGCTACAGTGTATTTGGTTTTTTCAGCTAGCAGTTGTCCATCACTTATACTAATATAAAATGTATTTGCTTCAAATGATACACAAAACATTGAACTCTTGATAGTAAAACAAGGAATGCGGCAGAAGATCAATTAACATCAAAGCCTTTATTCAGCCTCATTGAACTCTTGTTAGAATGCCTTGAATCTGTTTTCTTTAGCCCCCTTTTGCAGACCCAGCACGGTGGTCTCGCTTTTATTCAGCCTGGATTCAAAGCCTTTATTCAGCCTCATTCAGTGATTGTATGCCCCTTTTTCCAGCCCAGTTAAGCTCATTGGGTCAAATAACAAATAGCCACTATAAGCCTTAAAATAGAACTCTTGCTTTATTTGCATCATTGTCACTTATTTACTATTATCAGGGTGCAAATCTTGATCTCTTTCTTTTTTCTTTTTTTTTGGTGAAAGTGAATGATAACATTTGTTTTGATTTATCTAAATTAACGTTGATGTTAGACATAAAGAAAGCATACAAGCACTTCATCCACAGGATATTAACGATAATAAAGCATAATTAATAGTTCATCCAAGCAACTAACCACAAAAGACCTTTTAAGTTCAACCTAGCAAAATAGCAAGCACATGCATGATTAGGATAAGGTCACTAGGTAACTTGTAAATTTCATTGAAGAGGTGTTGACACATCTTCATCCTTTTGCAGAATGGAGGCAGGATGGCATGAATTAGAACTAGCTCCAACTTAATCTTTGTTGAGCTTGGCCAGAGCAATGGAGGCCATATTAACTTGTCGTAATTTCCTCACTAGAAGATCTTATAATTTTTCTTTTAATTGACTAGGTCTTTCCCGATTAAGCATCGTTACATGTTATCATAAGCAAAACCCCCGAATGACCTCTCCTAATATTCTTATATCTTGGTGAACAAGCATTCCAGGTGTATAATCCTTTTGATCCCTTTGTTCACCCAAGAGATTGATACAATTTGCAGTAGAGCATTAGTGTACAATAAACATGCCATATCATCCAAGTAGGTTGTCAACTATTATTAGTACACAAACAACCACACCATATGTATAAAAAGTAGCCTATTAGGATAGCGCAATTAGACCTGTTCATTCTCTGTCTAAATTGATTTCTAAACAAATGCGTGCTATCCTACAAAAAAAATGTACATTTACAGGACCTACACTCAGTTAGATGCCACAATGGAGTTCACCAACACTCATGTCCGCAAAAGGATATCCAGAAACATTTCACAGGATAACCATTTAAGTAAATAGAGAGGCAATAGTATGTGACAAAGGCTAAACGTTTTGGTTGAGCGACTGGCCATACAATTCGCTTGAAGCAATTTCTATCAAGACTAAACGTAAACCCAAGGACATGTACAATAGAGAGTTCAATTGAAGCAATTTCAAAGGCGCACAATACAATCCCTAATTTTCAATTTTAGACCATACAATTCAGATAAAGAAAGGGGATGATGATACTGACTCTAGATTGAGCGAATGGCCGGAATCCTTGCCGCCGGAGGCCAGGAGACACCGGAATTTCAAGCTTTTACGCGCACGAATGGTGAGATCAATTTCAGACCACGCCGGAATTTCAAGCCCACGACCCGGCAGAAACCACCATGTGACAGCCAGAAGCTCGCCGCCGATCACCACTGACCAGAGCAGAGGGCGTTAAACGAGGTAGGGTTAAACTGGAGAAGTAGAGGGGGGGCGCGCGGGATTGAGGATTTGACGCAGAGATGAAAATGGCGCACGACCTCCGTTTCAATTTTAACCCAAATTTTTTCCTTTTTTTAAATTTAATTTGGCAGTTTATTTAAGGAAAAACACAATTTCAATTGTTTTTTCTTTTTTTAAAATTAATTTGGGGGTTTAATTAAAGAAAAACCACAATTTAAAAAAATTAAATAAATTGGCTACCACACTTAATATATGTGCTAATTGTTTCATATTTACGAAAGGTAATTCCCCACACTTAATATGTGTGGGCATACATTATTATCTTACTACCACTCTTATAAGCGTGGTTCTATTTATCCGCACTTATTATGTGTGGAGATAGTACTGGGTACTTATTTTCCTGCTATACTTACTCAAGTGTGGTTAAATAAGCATGGAAGCATGACCATTTCTTTGTAGTGCTTAGAGGTGTCTAAGAAAAATGGGGGTAGAGAGGCTAAGAAAGAGAAAACAGAGATGAGAAAATATTGATCTTTATCACAAAAGCAACTTTTTACTATATTTATTTTTACGTTTACAATTATAAATATCTTAGAATAATTATAAATATTAAAAAAGTATAACATTCTAAAGTATCAGGTGGCTAATAATTCACTGGATTAGTAATAACACATATATCAACAAAAGTATAGCTCATAGGATATGTGATCAATTCTTACAAACTTCACAGTTAAGCATGTTTAATTAGTTTGAAGAAGTCACAGGATGGGTGATCTCCTGGGAAGTTAATGTTAAGTATGCTATAGCTACTTAAAATAATAGATGAGTCTCATTGGTAATCTGGAGAGGAGCTATGTATGTCTATGAAAGGACATAGAATTATGATGATTTTTGGTGAGAATAAAATTTTCATTTACCTAGATGTGGAATGAAAAAAAGTAATGCATTGAGGTGATAAAGATGTTGCAACTTGATGGACAAAGCGTTGCACTTGGGGGATGAAAATGTTGCACATTTCTAAGAAAGTGTTGCATCAAGCTAATGCAATAAGGCAAAGGCGGAGTTTCAAAATGCATTGCATTAACATTATTGTAACATTTTAAAGTGCTAATACAACACTTATATAATGTTGCTATAGGTTTGTTATGTTGTAGTGTGGGTTAATGATTTCTTGAGGCATTTTAGGAAACTACAGTCATGTGTCATTGTCTACTTCCTATGAGTTAATCATAATTTGATGCTTGTGTTAGCTCCCTTTGCACGATTGAGTCCAAAATTTGCACAAAGCAACGTTACTTCCGGAAATTTTATCCAAGCTTTGGGCTACTTTCCATTGAGGTTAAAAGGATTTGATCCAATCAAGGCAGGGGTTTGCCAGGTGAAAGTCATCTAGATTTCTTCAACAAAATGCCACGTTGTTAAAAAAAGGCAAATAATAATGTATCATATGAAAAGCAAAACTCTAATGTCACAAATCTATCATGTTCATCATACATTCAAATCCAACAACAGATCAATCATATGAAGAAGCTAATATGCCTCAAACTTAAATTTTAAATGTCGATTTTCTTATGGCTGAATGGCTCATAGTACGCACATGACAATCTATAGTTTGAATTGAGATTTCATAACAAGCTTGTCAGTCTACTTAAATATAGAGCTAGGCAATAAGTCGTGTCGGATCGGGTTCGTGTTCGTGTCGAACTTAAATGCGTTGAGAATTTCTCGACCTGAACCTAACCCGCTTATTAAACGGGTTGAAAAACCTTGACCTGTACCCATTTAATTTTTAAATGGGTTGACCCGCTTAACTCGTTTAAGATAAACAAATCAAGTTCAGTTGCCTAATTAACCATTTACACATTTAAAATTTTCAACTAATATGTAATTATAGTGTTAGAAATTAAGTTTACATATAATATTAAATAGTTACTCTTTAAAATTTCCTTGATCCGTCATAATTCACAATTTTTAAAAATTTTTATATTCTTAATTATCTAATAAAAAGTAAATGGATAAATGACAAATGAAAAAATGAGTTGAGTTATTTAACTCATTTAATTAAACATGTTAAATAGGTACTTTTTCGTGTCGAGAATCTCAACCTGAACCTAATCCATTTAATTAAACGGGTTGAATGTGTCAACCCATTTAATTAAACGGGTTGAAAATTTATACCCAAACCCATTTAATTTCGTGTCGGATTCGAGTTGGTAATCGTGTCGGGTCAGCTTTTGCCAACTCTACTTAAACGAATAAAGTTTTTAACCGTTTCATGAATTCATGAAACATTTGTTCCTGATTAATGGCTTTGGACTTTAGTTGGAGCACATGAGGATGAGACCATGCACTTTTTACTAATAGTTTGAGGAGCATGCAATCATTTCATTCACGTGCAAAATATTATTGAACATTTTTTGTTAGCTGGATGTAATTGTCATGATCCATCAACTAGATATTTTCTCTCTCACATGTATTGCACACTTTCTATCCCTCTTGATGCAAGTAACAACAATAGTAACTTAATTCTTGTTATGCTGGTCAGCTTGCACGCATAATTATCCAAAGTACTGAATCAAGATTTACTCATAACACACTAATGCCCATTATTCAGGTCAGCTCATACCAAAAGAGCAGCACATTAGTCAACTTAAAAGTAAATTCCCAAATATTTTTTTTAGAAGACTAAGTACAACATCAGATCATCAAACAACCTTTCCCTCAAGGAATTTTCTCATGATATCGTCTACTAAAATATAATGTAGTTTAAACAAAAGAGGAGAAGAGTAGGTGAATGCGCTAAACAAAGGTAGTAGTGAGCCAAACTTAGCTAACTAATTCACCACCATATTACCTTTATAGTGGATATGATATATTTCAACAAAAGAAGTCTAATGAAGAGAACACTTAACATCTTGGACTAGACTAGAAATTTGCTGATGGTGTATGAATTTCACTCGAACTGCATAAGGATCTTGTTATC
This sequence comes from Carnegiea gigantea, assembly GCA_029747015.1. Lineage (NCBI taxonomy): Eukaryota > Viridiplantae > Streptophyta > Magnoliopsida > Caryophyllales > Cactaceae > Carnegiea > Carnegiea gigantea. Next base: position 151,483 of record JAKOGI010000996.1, read on the forward strand.
ACCTTCAATAATTAGAGGTCTATAACCAAATTGAATGGCCAGACGGACTTCATTCCTCATAATTGTTGCCATTGCAACAAGGATGGACATTTCTCCCAGGTTGGAAGCCCCCGCTAATAAGAACCTACCTGTAAGGTCTCAGATAATAAATCTTATCATCACTCCTTGATTAGTCTTGGATCCATCAAAGTTAATTTATTGATGAACTCCAAGGTGGAGGATGTCACTTGATGTGTTGTGGAAGTGAGGAGGAAGAAGAATGAGAATTGGAAGTGACAGTAGCAATGGTCGTGATCATGAAGGCTAAACTGTAACATAGGCTTCTATTCCGCCTATGATAGTTTTGCAGTAATAAGGGTCAGCGATAAGGAGAAAATGTCATTGTTGAATACTCCATTTCTATCCTTCCATATACTTTATAAGAAGGTAGAGGCTTTAGCTATATTAGTTTTCCTAGCCAAATGGAGATCATGTAATTGCTCCTTGACAGCCACACTGGGACTTGAAAAAATAGCCTTGGTAAACCAATGGTGGGCTTTAGCAAGATCCCAGGCTCTGTTAACCATGGGGCAATTGCAGAAAATGTGATTCTTACTTTCAATATCGAGTTGGTACATTGAACAAGGAGGGTCAACAGTCATCCTTAGTTTTGTGAGTGTATCTCATGAAGGAAGGGCATTGTGGTAAATCTAAAAGAAAAATCTTTGACTTGCACAATAGATCCAATTTCCAATCCACCTATAATCCCACTTAAGGGTTAATAAATTAAGTTTATCATGGGCTCCCCAAGTTGCAGATTTGTAGTAAAATCTCTTGAAGTTGAAAGTCTCTAGCAAAAGATGTCTTCAATATCATTAACCGGTATAGTAACTGCATAGACTTTAGCAACAAGATGCGTAGCCAAGAATTGTGAGAGTTGAGTAACATCTGATGTTCTCTCTGGTGTCATAAATTGTTTAACTTTGAGCTCCGCATCTTGGCTACTATTATCTAGCACTATCATCTAACATAAATATTATGTGTACACCAATTATCAAGCCAAAACTGACCTTCTTATCATTCCTAATTTTCCACACTAAACATGAACAGGAAAAATCCCTATTATGAAGCTGCTTTTTCATGTCCAGGAATCTGTACATTTTTTCATATAATCAAAAGAAATGATTTGGATTACCATACTTAGCATGAATAATTTTGACTTATTCATTATGAAGTTCAATAAAATACTTCCAAATAAAATTAGTAACAAAAACTTTATTTGCTGGCCCTATTCTTCTCAATCCTAGCCCTGTAAAGCTTCAGCTAAGTAGACAATATCCCATGCAATTAAGAGTAAACCCTTGCCTATACTTAAATTCCTCCAAAACAATCACAATTAATATGATCTAATTGGTTAGCAGTGGAAGCTGGGAGTTTAAAACGTTTCGCAGTATGTGATAGCAAAGAGTTGAGATTAGATTGAACTAGTGTTGCTGTTCCCACTTCGGAAAAGTTAGAAGCTTTCCAGACTAAAATATTTTTAATTGCCTTGTCCACAAGATCTGTAAATAAATTTTTTTCGTCCAACCTTGAAATAGATGGCAACTCAAGTACTTAACAAGCAAGTATCGTTGCGGTATTTAGAATTTGCAACAATTTGTTTGTGCATTTGAGCGGCATTGTTGGAGAAAACAATCGTGTAGTTATAAAAATTAGTCAATTGGCCCAACTAATTTCAAAAACAATCGACCACGGCCTTCAAAGTTAAAGTTGATTGGTGATCAGCTTTGTTATAAAGCAAGCCATCATCGGCTCATTATAAACAAGGCAATTTGGAGGCTAATCTAGAAATCTTAATACCAATTTCACTATTTGGAAGAACAGATAGTGGTTGGAGTCTATAAGCCCAGACCTCCATGCAAATGAAAAATAGGTAAGGTGACAAAGAATAATCTTGACCGATACCTCTAGAAGGCTGAAAAAAGGCACAAGGCTGGTTGTCCATACTTAAAAAATATGAGACCATAGTCACACAGTCTTTGATCCATGAAATCCATTGCTCATGAAATCCCAACTCAAAAGATATTGCCAAAGAAAGGCCCATTCAATATGGTCATAGGTTGTTTCCATGCAATTTGATTTCCATACATGATTCCTTACCTTCATGTGTTTAAACTTATTCATCACTTCACGAGCAAGTAAGACATTGTCATGAACAACTTGTTGAGATACAAAAGCATTTTGGACAGCGTTAATAATTTTCTCATGCATACGGTTTGCAAGTATTTTAAAAATGACCTTATAAACAGTATTGCATAAGCTAATAGGCTTATACTAGGTAGGTTTTTTTAGCGTCGTCAAATTTTGGGATAAGAACAATTATCATATAGTTAATTTCTTTGAGAAGCTTTCCAGGCAAGAAGAAAACTTTAACACTTTTGCAAAGGAGAGGTTGGACCATCCCAATTTTGCTGAAAGAAGGAAGAACGAAATCCCAGTAGTCTTGGAGCTTTATAGGGATCCATTTGAAAAAGTGCTTCCTTGATTTTCAGCATTGTTCCAAGAAGTCGAGAGTTATCACCATTTGAAACAACTTTGTTCAAACAAAGCTCTTGGTTGTCAAAGGACATCATCAATGTCGAGCGGTTCATAACATTATGGATAAATTTCTATTGTACGAGCTCAGAGTTATAGTTCCTACTCCTGCCTCATCTTTAAGCTACATAATTTTCTATGTTTTCTTTTTTGTAGTAGTTACTTGGTGGAAGTATTTAGAATTCCAATCGCCCTAGAAAAGCCATTTCTTTCAGGTCTATTTTCCCCAATAGCATTGATTGAAAAGTAGCAAATTTTCTCTTTGTTTGATAAATCTAGCATGCCATGAGTTTAATCATGGGCCATCAGGATGTTCTAGAAGTTGATCATCAAAATACTGTAACTTTTTTTCATTAAGTTCTATTTTAGATCTAAAGTTTCCAAATAACGTGCTACTTTACACGTTTATATCTCTCTTGATAAGCTTTAGGTTTTTGACAAGGCTATACGGCGCTCTGGGAGGAACTGCCTCCAATTAGTCATCATAATACACCTAGCGTCAAAGTAGTAGTGCGAGTTATTCTAATATAAAAAAGGTGGACATTTAATATTATTATTCAATATATCAGTAGTATTTAAAATTATGTAACAAATGTCAGAACAAGCGAGGGCCCAAGAATGACTATTGCCTTTGGATAAAGTTGCAGCCACTCATGTTGAGCAATTGCTCTACCTAAATGCTTATAATTTAATTGACCATGAATACGCTTTTTCCATGTGAAACATCTACCATTGTAATCAACAAAGGCCATTCTACCTGACGTCCAAAAAGAAGACAACCTATGGACTCTAGTTTTAGTGAGTTGTCATCCCCCAACTTTATTTATTGTGGATTCCATTTCATTAGAGTCCCCAATAGAACACTATGGAGGATCCACTGCTGTCCTTAATTCAGACATATGGTTCCAAAGATTTTGTTTGGCTCCTTCTTAAGCTGATGCATAAATTAAGGAGACAATAGAAAATTCTAGAATCTAGTTATCATAAATAAAGAAATGAATAACCTTATCTTCTTTCAAAATAACTCTCGCAATAAAATTGAAGTTATTCTAAAAAATCCAAATAGCACCAGAATGATTAACTAGTGAGATATAATCAAAGAAATCAAAACCAAACTTTCTAATTATCCATTTCGTACTATTTTCATTCGCCGTTGTTTCAAGCAAAATGAGCATGTCTAGTTTTTGAGTTCAATTAAGGAGGTTAATCTCCCCTTTCAACATATGCTACAAGACCTTGAACATTCCATGATATAATATTCATATTACACCAATATTAAACAAAAGCCCAATTTCTTTCACCATAAGCATCCATTCCAGATACGAGTATAACCTAAGGACATAACCTTTGAACCAATGAATCATCATAGATAGAAGTGTCAATCCCGCTCTCCTCACCCTTATCATCATAGAGTGTCCCAATACCTACAAATACCATATTCACAAGAAATATTATTGAGCACTATCAAAAAAAAAAAAAAAGAAATAGTATTGAGCACATTGAACTCCATTTCTAAGAGCTTGAAGTGAGAGCAAACCAAAGGGGGCAGTTAGCAGTAAGAGTGACCAAGAAGTCTGCAGCAAAGTGCTCTGCATTAAATTATAAATCATGGATAAAATTGGCCACTACCTAAAAAGGTGTAGGTCATGCATCCAAAGAAGTCCGGGCATTAAGGTGCTGTTCCGAGGATGAACAAGAAACATTTGTAGGCCACTCAACTAAATGGCAAACAAACCTGCAAAACGAAGTAGTAGTTGAGTGGTGGTTAAAAGAAATCACAAGGAACATGATTTTGAAGCAACTAACACCAAAGCCACAGCCACGATTAACACTGTTAAACAAAAGTTAAAACGGGACATAATACCATAGCCGAAGGGACCGAGCAAGCAACCCATAAGATGGGGACTGAGTATAATTACTCCTCTGACAAATGAATGGACAAAGAAAAGCAAGAAACAACAAACAGAAGATGTAATATCCAGTGAAAAATATGCAAAACAATACCAGATTAATTCCAATACAATAAGCTCAGTTGCAATAAACCACTGAATTTTCCAAAAAGGAGTACAAGTAAATACAATATAAAAGAGCCACACAGACAGAACAATAGTATACATTCTTAACGCAAACCGACATGTAGCAAACACCATTTGGGCAAGGATAAGTAAATGCTTCCCAAAGCATAAGAGCATCTCCAGACCGCGTTTCATCTGTTTCCATTCTTATGCGTGTTTCTTGCCCCATGGCACATGGTAGGAGGGCCTGCCCATTCCTCCACACATTCCAGATTTCGCTTATCCTTTAGTGATTTTTTGTTTTTTTCCTTAAAAAATGTTATTTAGGTGATTTAAAAAAAATGTTGTATGTTATGCAGTGGATTTATGAAAAATATTTTATTGGATGATTTCAATTGGAGTTCTATTGATTCGAGAAATGAAAGAATGCAATTCCAAAAAATGAAATTTCTGCTAATGTGGTAGGATGAAATTCCAAAATCTAGAATTTGGATTGGGGATGCTCTAATAACTACAAATGGGAACTTTCCACGTGCAACAAGAATAACAATATATATATCTTGCACCTAAGAATATATACTCCTATTTGCCACATCAGCCATATATCTACATCATCAAAATATTTTAAAAATAATAAACCCTCAAATAACTCCCACAATCCCACTCCCACGATGCCATTATACGGAAAAAAAAAAATTCCCATATTTTACACACACTCTCTCTCTCCCTCCTCCTTCTCTCTCATCTTTCTTCTTCGTTCTTGCAAATATGTATGGCTGTAGATTCATTCAACATTGATTCTTATTAATTGCAAGTCTTTCATCTCGATCTTGTTTCCAATTGCACTTGGTGTTAGTTTGGCCCATGCAATTCTGACAAAAATAAAGAAATCGTTCAAGAAAACATCATGGATGACCATAAGTTCAAAAGCAATCTAAAACCTATGAACAATTTAAAAGAACAGGTACAAACTTGCATCTTCTTGATTTATTTTAATCAACAATATTATTGACATTTTCTTTGTTCATGTAGGGTTTCCATGCTTTCTGATTGTTCACTGTGCTAATTGATAAGATTTTTCTTATTTGATGATATCAACTTTAAAAAGCAAAAATCATCCATAAAGATATCATTATTCTTGATTTAGAATGTTAATAAATGAGTCTCAAAAGATTATATCTCAATATAGAGTTGATTGTTCATTTGTTAGCTTCTCTTTATTCACTGATGCAGTGATGTTGTTATTATGATTTTGTTTCCTAGAATTTTTCAACTAAATCTATAAAAATTCATCGTAGGAAAAAGGGTAGTATTATTATTTACATTTAGGATGAATTGTGCATCCGAGAAGATATGATTGTTCATTTATGCAGTTCAATTTGTTTACTAAGAGTAGTTCGATTAGTCTAGTCCAACATATTTTATTGAATTTTTAGTTGCTCGTTCAGTTACTGATTGTTTCAATGTCATATTTGGTTTTGTTCATTTTTTTGGTACTATTTGTTCACTCTACAGAATAACCATAATCCAATGCACCATGTTTGTGGGTCATGTAATCTGCCAAGGTTGCACTATGTATAAATTATAATTGTTCAATTTATTACTTCTAATTGTTCACTAGATTTGGAAGTCATTTGCCAAGCTCAATGCACCTCAATAAGGAACATGGCTACACAAGCTTAAACAAAGTTTGTTCATTATGTCACTTGGCTGTTGTTCATTCTCAGAATAAAACTTATTTCATATTGCTAGTTTAAAGCTTAATGTGCCTGAATAAGGAACATCGGTACACAAGCATTTCTAAAAAATATGCTTGTACGCTTCGTTTTTTCATGACTAGTATTTTAGAATCTAATGTTGACGGTTTCTAAGAAATTTACTTGTATCTCTGTCTAGACTATAATGAAATCTTTATTGTAATCTGAATGTTTCTCATTCATTTTTTGTTTGGAATTGCAAGCAAAAAGAAGTAAGCCAAGGAGGAGAGAAACAAAGCAGCCAATTATTTGGGTCGATATCAAGTTTTGGTCGTCAAACTATTTATATCCAGAAACCTTATGTTCATGATCTGCATCAAGACATGGACGACGCATAAAAGTATAGGATAGAGAGAAAGACAGAAGCGAGAGAACATTTGAATAAGCAACGATGTACTTGATTATAATTGTTAGGGTCTATAAGCCCGACTCCTTCATAGGTTTATGCTTGTATGTTTATTCGTCACTATAATCATTATTCTTTTACGATTGTATCGATTGCTAAGAAACCAAAGTTTGTTCAATAAGTTGTATCATGCAACTCATGCTAGTTGTTCATGGTACCCAAAGAATATTTGTTTGCTAAAATGTGTTAAATTACTATGAACTTCAATTTTTTATTTAATGTGTAATGTTCCTAATAATCTTGTTGCAAATGAGAACATACAAGATGGGGTCAACTAGACATACTCGATTAATCTTCTTACACTACAAAAAAAAAGCCCACCTTAAGTGAACATTATTAAAACATCCAATAGACAAATTAGTCATATAAATGAACAAGCTCCATACGTATAATGAACAAATATCTTACTTTTAGTGAACATTATCGAGACATACAAGGATGAGTATACCTAATAAGCTATATTCGTTCACTCAAGATACATGATGAACAAATATTCTACTTTTAGTGAACAATACCAAGACCCTCCATGAACAAACACCGGGATCAACGAACTTTTATATTCGCATACCGACTACATAATGACAAGGTTTACGATGAATAGACAAGAGTTTTAGTCTCGATCTTCATATTTTCTTTTCAATAAATAATTTGTGAGGAGTTTGACTTTTAGTGAACAACTTCTAGTCATCCAATGAATAAACTGAACCTTCTAGTCATGCCATGAGCAACTTCTTTTCAATAAGAAGCTTTTGTTCATTTACGATTGTAATTAATTGCTTTTTTTTAATCATTGATTGCTACTATGTTGAAATTTACTTCAATAATTTTTACCATCTTGTTCCTCAGCATCCAAAGAATAGTCGTTCATGTTAAACTTTGTTCGATTACTTAAATTCCCTTTAATGTACAATTTGTAATAATCACATACAAAATTACCGGTATTTGAATGCATTCAATTGGTGAACTCAATTGTCATTCTTTACAAACCAAATGAGTAAATAATGCACTTTCAATGAATATTATTGAAACAATAGCTAAAGAAATTGGTCGATCTTAGTGAACAATCTCACAATAGATAATGAACAGATATCTTATTTTTAGTGAACATTAGTAGGATGTACAATGAACAGACATCATACAAATCATAATGAACAATCTCTCATACCTCATGATCGAATGGACATGCGATACTAGACAATTCTATAAACATAACTTATATCATAAATAATACTACAAAATTCATTTGCACAAACCTTAATCTCGTAAATTCTACTACATACTTTTAAACCAAAAAAAAATCTCCTTGAGATGGAGTTGGACAAATATAAATGCTTAATTAAACAAACTTAGCAATTGAAATGGATAAACGAAACAGACAAAATGAACAAAAGCAATTATAATAGTGCACAAATCTTAACCAACTAGAAAAATAATCTTTTTCTTAAGCCAATTTATTCAAATAATCAAATCTGATTTTATTTTTTTTTAAAACAATAATCAAATCTGATTTTAATATAAAAATGAAAATAAATTAAAATAACTGCTGAGGAAGTGGGAAGTTACCAACGTGATGTGTGTATTTTTTTCACCAAAAAAATAAAATAAATTATATGCAATTTCTTTTGACGCGTGTGGGAAATTAAAATAAGATAGTAATGCTGAGCTGTCAATGACATGGAACCTAGGAGCATAAACTCCCAGGTGCATACAATAAATTGCACAAGAATAATAGCAGAATCAATAAGCCATAATGATGTAACCATGATGCTCAGGATCACAACGGATCAAATAAGCCGAAATGAAGAACTAAGGTCTAGATAAAAAAACAAGTTATTCCATTATTAATTCCCAGTTAGCTAGCCCAGGCAAAATCAGGCGTTAACTAATCAAACCTAAAGGATAACAAGATAACAACATACTCTAACGGCCATGAAGATCATTAAACAAGAAATGCAATCAGATCAGAAAAGAACCCAGGTTGTACAAGCGATAAACCGCCAAATCAAAAAGTAGCCATTTCAACCGAACACAATGAAAGGATTGAGGTCTGAACAAAAATCCAACAACAAGGTAGACAACTAATAGTCAATTTGAACTTACAGGACTTAGACAGGTAGTACTGCCAACAGGAAAAATAAAAAACATACATAAGAGAATGGTAACGAGCACATAGCTGATCTTCGTGGTGGTAGTAAAAAACGAAGATACGACAAATAGATGGATAACAATGATGCGCTAGCTTCTACAAGTTGCCTGGTAGTCGCTAAAATTCATAGCCAAACCAAGACTATAGGCACGAATGCCATAAGATCCGACCAACATGGCTAGCATCAATGAAGAAGGAGCCGAAAAAATGGTTAATTGATTCAGCTCAATCGAACAACAAACCCCATTGAAGATGAACATAAACTTGTGCCCGACTTTAATCAATCGGACTTGAAGAAATCATCCGGATGAGGAGCAACAACGTGCTATTGCAGGAGGACACAGAATTTTTCATGACAGGAAGGGAGTGAAGAAGGGCCACAAAGAAGACATAGGACGAAGAATTACAAAGTAAACTAAGACTAGGAGGTTTAGGTTCAATGAAATTCATGTGGACCAGCAGCAGAATAAGAGCTACAGGGTTCACCATGAAAAAAGGGTCTCTCTCTCTCTCTCTCTCGATTGAGGTAGATCCTCTCACTAAAAGGGGCGTATTATCTTGGTTTACTTCTATCGTACACACAATAGAATGATATTAGGCATGCACCCTAATAACATCCTATAATAAAAAAAGATTCATCATTAAAAATCTCGAAAGGTTTATCAATTAAAGGAACAACAATTCCTCATGTGAATCCATGTATACGCGGAGTTCAGGAAAATCCAAATGTACGCGCTCTTACCTTTATAGGTATTGCCACTTGCAAAGTAACCACAATTAAATCTAAAGATTCATTATATATAGATCAAATGTTCGTCATTTAGACCTAAAAGATTCATAAGTCAAAATTTAAGATCCCTTAAATTTGAAAGGATTAGTCAATTTAAAACTATAATTTTTATCAGTCAAGAATCAAAGGCTTCCTACCTCTTCACCGAGCGGCATTCCCTGGCAAAATGCGCTGACTTCCCGCAAGCGTCGCAAGTCACCTTAGGCCGTGTATTAGGGTACTGGCCTCCCTGATTGTAATTGCTCGTGTATTGACCCCCAGTGGGTCGACGGTTTTGCTCTTGCGTCCCCCTTCTTCTTGGTACCCCTCTGCTCGTTGAAGTAATTGTTCCACTCCTTCATCGCCCTGTCTATGTTGACTGCAGTGTCGTATAGGTCAACGTATGAGGTATACTGTCGCACCGACATTCTTTCTTTGATAGTTAGGCTTAGCTCGACCTCAAACCTATTCATCTTCATCCTTTCGTTAGCTACAAAGGCTGGGGCGAATCGTGAAAACTCCATAAATTTCGAAGCGCACTCGAGGACGCTCATGTTCCCTCGCTGCAGTTGCATGAATTCACCCTCCTTGGCCTTTTGGAGGGAGATAGGGTAGAAATGATCCTTGATCATCTCCTTGAACTTGTCCTACCCAAACCCAGGCTCATACTGCATCTCCTGCACCATAGCCCACCATAGGTCGGCTTTATCCTTTAGGTAGAACATAGCAAATCCAACCTTCCACTCCTCGGGGCATTGGAGTGCGTCGAATAGTTTCTCCATGCCCCTCATCCAGTCTTCGAAGGACTTAGGGTCGGGAGTGCCATCATGGACAGGTGGATGATTACTGGCGAATCTCTTGAATATGTAGGAGTTATCCTCCTTGACTCTTTTCTCCCATACCTCCATCAGTCTCTGTATCTGCTCGTTCTGGAGTCGTAATTGCTCTCTTTGTTTTGGTAGCATCTCCAGAAGCAGTAGATTTGTAAGTGCAGCACCCGTTGGTGGGTTAGTTTCGTCAATCTGACTACGAGACCTATTCCCGTTCCAAGGGCGTAGGGCCTCCAGCCACTCCCTGAGGGCCAACATAGGGATGTCTGGGTTCGAAGAGACCCTCATTCTAATGTGGGGTCCGGTTTGGGATTCATCGTTGTTGTTGTTGTTTCCTGTCATTCTATTTGGGAAATAATTCGGGTTTAGTTCCTCTCCTAATAGTTCACAACCAAAGCTCTACAGAATTTCAAACATACAGTACATGCCAGCGTATTGTACAACATTTCTCAGAGATTCAATCACTGCACATTACCACACTCAGGTGGTACATTCACTACATCATATGCTTGCACATCTCACATCATACAGGCATCACATTCACACGATTCACATCTTTCATAGCACAGAATGCTGGTATTAAATAATCCACGAAGATTTTTATTGCATAATATTTCAATATCATAAAAGTTCCACACCAGCATCTTCATTACATCATAGCTTATAGCTTTAGTAGCCACAGTGGCTTAATAACAAAACAGAGAAACAACTACCAAAACTGCCCTAGCAAAAGAAAGAAAAACCAACTTCCTAGCTGTCTCTAGCTTCTACTGGTCAGGGGCATCCAGTGGGCAGGTACCCGTACACTTCCGACTACACCTACCCCGCTTCCATCTGTTCACCCCGATCTCACACTCGGTCCTATTCCACAAGGAATTTATCTCTTCCTTCAAGTCTTCCGGTCCTCTGGTTTGCTCATCCTGAATGGTGCGATCCCTCCTTTCTTCTTCCTGATCCCCCATAAGGTCTTCACTTCCTATCAGCTGTCCCTCACTCACCTCAGAATCCTCCTCAGGGTCCACTTCAGGGTCCCCCTTAGGATCCTCCTCTTCCATCAGGTCTCCCTCACTCGAGTCCTCTTCGGGATCTTCCTCAGGGTCCTCCTCCTCCATTGGTTCCTCTGCACTGGGGTATCCCATTAGGTCGGCTTCCACTCCGAGATCTGCTTTAACATGGTTATCCTCCACTCCTTCAAGGTCTCTCTCCTCATATATAAGTTCGTCGATTGGGGGTGGGGCATCCTCCTCACTGGCTGTGGGAACACTCTTTAGGTCATATGATCCCTACAGTCTCAAGTAGTTAATTAGGTCCTCTATGTCCATCCCCCTGGGCTCCTACTCACACCAACAACAATGTCCCTACGGGCGGGGATCACGAGACCGAGGGTATAACTCATCAACACGATAGCGCCACACAGGGTCCCCCTTTAGGGTCAGCAATAGAAAGACCACTCGGTTATTCTCAATCGCCAAACAGCTATTGGGCCTCTCATCCAGGTATCTGGCTACTACCCACCTCGCATGTCGTATGTGGTCCCACACACTCTTCCCTGGCTCCTTAGCTAACCGATGATGCCGACAAGGACCTCCTACACAGCCGCAATGCTGGGTACCCTCCATTCCTATACAAAGTAAGTACACATAAGATATGCATTTAACCCACAATCATGCATTCACTTAATAATATATGCAGATGTTTACAGCCCCTACCCCCCGTACTACACTCACTCTCTGTGCGGTCCTTAAGTCTACCGGTTTTAGTCCTTAACTTTTTATAGTTTTTTTAAGCGAGCCTTCAGGTTAGTTAACCTGAGCTCTGACACCACTTTGTAACACCCCTGTTATTTTAATTCATTAATTTAGACTATTATTAACCTGCATGGCAACGGAAATTCCTAACGAGGTGTCACTGCCGCATTTCCTTCTTGGAAATACCTGGCTGGATACCAAGCATAGCAACTAATACAAAAACCTTCACTAATGCTTCACTCTTACATTCTCAAAATTTATTTAATATTAGTCCAAAAGTTCATAACGATAACATTCTAGCATGTAACATCCATCATGTTAATTTCAGGCGTCCGTGCCTCGCTCTACGTACATGTCCCTAGCCCTATGCATGACTAGATCACCTGAAAAATAAAACATTTTAGAACAGTGAAACAATCACCCCTAACAGTCAACTACGCACACAAATTCTGTTTGAAAATATTTCAAGGAGAGGGAAAAATAGCAAGACTTTCCAAACACGTTTCTTATTATCGCAGTCTCATTGATTAACAGATCTCAGGGATATGTTTTCTTGTTTTATGACACATAGTTCCAGATTTGGAGTGTTGGTGAGCGACCCCAGTGAGTCTCATGGCATGCGCTCCACTTTAGTGCAGCCGCTTAACACATTCCTGGCCTACCGCCACACATGTGGTTATTGTTTAACCCTTTTCTGGCCTACCACCAATAAGGATGGTTATCGATAGCTTGGGCCACGCCTCATGCAGAGCACGTGGCCGCTCACATGCATGCACTAGTTCCCGGGGAAGGCTAAAGACCTTCAATCAATATATAATAGATTGACACTCACCCAACTCAGTTCCTTCCAGTTATTGATTACGTTTCTCTTTTCTAGAGATCAACTTAGCATGACAAGATTAATCAGACTCATTCACCTTTCCCAACCATGACATCACAGCAGTAATTCGGACGTTCATAACAAACACAATAAGTCTCAACTTCACAGCATGCCCATCACACAGATTCTGCCACACGGTTACATTCAGTTGCACATGCCATTGTGCTTTTAAAGCAGTAAACAGAAAACCTCTTACCATGCTCTAAAACACACATGTTTTCACACAACATGGGGAAGGGTTATGGCATGATTGTTACCTAGTTACCGTACAACTTACGGGCTCAGTTACTAAATTGGATTTACTGCTCCGCACCTGGGCCAACAAACAACCCAAACTCAGGCTAAAAATTTAATAGATTGCATCCCTTGCCCCTAATCCTTATTTCTTGAAGTTTTACAAAATTTTTCATAAGTTCAGGGCCTTCCAAGCAAACCATGCCAGGGTCAATTTTGGCCAGAACTAGGCCTCAATTCCAGAGGCCATAACTAATGATCTAGACATCCAAATTATGCATTCTAGCCCAATATAGAAACTTTGATCTGTCCCTGAACCTTTGCATGTTCGGGGTTCTGCCCGATTCCAATTTGAACTAGGTCGTTTTCTTCATTTTTTTATCAGTGACACTGATTGTTCTAGTCTAAATAGTCCGTGGTAACTTGCTTCTAACTCGGGCCATGCTACTCCAATTAGTCCGATTCTAAAACAAGATTATACAGGACATCCCGAGGCAATCACCTTAACGATTTCACAATTTTAGACAAACGGGCCTGACCTAGGTAATTTTTCAAAGTCGCCGACAGTGCAGCCCGGTCCCCAAACTGGAAGTTTCTGCCCAGATTTATAACCCGGATTCCCGACCCTATAATGTTCACACCCGACCTCTAAAAATTTTAGTTCTTCCCCAACACAGAAATATGGCCTCGTCTACTACAACGTTCAAGTTTGGTGTTCTCATTGATTCCCACCGGAGCTAGGTTAAAAATTTCAAAACTTACCAACTATCCTCACTGATCCGGTTTTGACAATGCTCCGTAAACAGGTCATAACTTTTACAATACAACCCTGATTTGTCCAATTCAAAATCGCACATTCTTAGCACATCCTAATCTATCTTCCATAAAATGTTTACAATTTTGGGACATTTAAGAAAAACCACCAAATTTGCAAAATCAGTGTATTTACAGTGACATTTTGCCCAGCACAACCCTCCTCTTTGGGGCCGGTTTTTCGGTTGTGCCGGGTCACCAAAATTCCCATCCTAGCGCTACTGACCCCTGGACCCCAGTTCAATCCTACCTAAGCCAAAAGAATCAAATTTTATTCAATTTGAAAAGCAAGTGTCGTCAAAATGACGTCTTGGTTTACCTTGGACTGGTTTTGGGTCGAAATTAGTAGAATCACCGCTTCCGCCCAAATTTAAAGCTGAAAACGCTGAGAAAACAGAATATATATTAGAAGTCAAAACTTTTATCTCAATTTGAAGCATGAAAAATCAAAGGAAGAATAAAGGTTTGAGTTTGGATGCATGTGGGTGCATGGAACCCCATGCGCCATGTTGTTGCCTACCAACAAAAGAGAGGGAGTAGGAGGGGGATTGGAGGTGGCTGTGGGCGGCACCCCGGGTGGCTGGCGCAGTGGTCCTGGCAGAAAGGTAGCGGGGGGGAGAGAGAGACAGAGAGAAATAGAGATAGAGAGGAGGAAAGGGAGTGAGAGGAAGAGAGAGAATGAGAATGTGAGGGTGGTTTCACGGCAAGGGGAAAGGGAAAAGGAAGAGAAAAGAAAAAAAGAAAGGAAAAAAGAAAGGAAAGAGGAGGGAAAGAAGGAAAGAAAATAAGGAAGGAAATTAAGTACCAATTCTAGGGTTTGAATTGGAGAGAAAATTTAAATTTCAAAATAAAGATAGCTAGGAGGAAAATAATTTTAAAAAAGTAATTAGTTGAGTTGTGAGACAAAATGTGTAATTATTTAAATTGAAGAATAGGAACAAAATAACCCGGATAGAAAATAAATATATTTTTTTTCATCGTTGAAATAAAGGTTCAAAAGACAACACATAGTGAGGAAAAAAAATATTTATAATAACTTGGATTACGAGAGTTGGTCCATGTCACTAGGTCTCCTAATTTGATTTTTCTGGGGTTTTACATACTACCCCACTTAAGAAAGTTTCATCTCCGAAACTTCACTAAGCTGTGACACAGTACCGTTGCAAATATGAATTTCTGGGGTTTTACATAAGTACAAGACAGAAATAGTGAAATCATTGAAATCGTTTTTTAGGAAATGGAAAGCCTGTAACATGTACTAGTCATTAGTTAACTTCAGCTCATTTCAACAAGTCGCTTTCTCTGCATGTTGACCACTAGCAAATTTAGTGAGGCCATTAATGGATCTGACTAGAATCAAGTCAAAGGTCACTAGAGTTTGTTAGATTATCCTTCTAGCTTAGTATATAAAAGATGTCTTCCCCTAAATTAATGCGTCCAACTCTAACATTCCTAATTCTATCTTAATAAGATTGAATTGTTCCTCCCTTAAGGGCTTGGTGGAATATTGCCCAACTAACTTTCGACATAAATAAATTTAAGAGAGATATAAGGTTTTTCACATATGCCTAATGAAGCCATGTTTTGCTCTAAAGTTCTTGATTGGGTTTTTGGTGATGTTGATGGAACTCACAATATCACATAGGAGAGGTGCTTCTTGAAGTGAATGCTAAGTTCTCTAATTCACTTATCCACATTAGTTGAGTAGAATTCAAGCTGCAATATGTTTTATCTTTATTGTCAACAAAACCAATAAATTCTATTTTTCAAAGTACCATGACACAAATGATTGACGAAGACATGAACAAAAGGTACTCATTCTATCCATCATATAGCTAGTATAGTCAGCATCAAAGTGTCAGACGGGTTTGAAATTTCCTCCTCTAAGATGCTCGAGGCCTAGATTCTTGGTCCTTCACAGATATCTTAGGATTCTATTCAAAACATTAACATGAGATTCTTTAGGGTTGAATTGAAATCTCAGACAATAGTTGTCATTGAGCATGATATCAGTCTGACTACTTTTAGATATAAGAACGATATAATCATACCTTTGTACATTTTATCAGACATTGATTTTCCACCCTAATTAAGATGAAGTTTGCAATTGGCATACATAGGCGTTTTGGCACGTTTGGATTGATCTATGTTTTACCTTTTGAGCAGCTCCTTAATGTACTTGGATTGACTTATGAATATTCTTCAATTGTTTAACTTACAGCCTAAACCAAATTCTTTTTGTGACATGTCATTAATAGTGCTAAATATAATATCATCAACATCAATTTGCACAAGTTAGAAATCATTACACTTTTGATCTTATGGATAATTATTTTTCAATTTTACCTTATTTGAATCCATTTTCAATTAGCAACTTGTTTAGCCTTTTGTACCAAGCTTTTAGGAGCTTAATTTAAATTAGTGCTTTGGGTCAATTATAAACATGAGTTAGGGACTTAAAGCTCTAAAATTTGAGAAGTTGTTTTGCATAAATTTCTCCTTGTAAGTACCATTTAAAAATTCACATTTGACGTTCATTTGATAAAGTTTAATTTCCATGACCCATGCAAATGCAAGTAACATTCTGATTACGTCTACCCTAACTATTGGAATATAGTTCTCATTATCATTAGGCCCTTTCTTCTTTGTTATATCCTTTTGTTACTAACCTTGCTTTGTTCTTGCTCACTATCTTAATCTCACATAGCTTGTTTCTAAATGCACACTTGGCTCATATGACTAGGTGTTATTTTAGTCTAAAGGTCCACGTCTACACTCTATTAATTTTCAAGTTCTTCCTTTATTACTAAGGACCGGTCCTGGTCCTCTAGGGCCACCAAATGGCTATTTGTTTCATTAAGGAAACAAAGGAGTGGAACGCATATAAATTCTCAAGGGATGATCAAGTTGTTAAATAAGAATTGATGTCTTAGATCATATTTTCAAGGGGATGAGCTGGTTCTTATTGGAATCCTCTTCTTGTTTTTTGCATCTCTTCCCTCAATGATGGTTTATGATCAAAGTCCCCAACTTCAGTTGCTTGTGTGGATGTCTCAGTCTCCTTCCCTTGACTTTCAATATCTTTGATTTACTCCATGGATTAGCTTAATTTATTTCATGAGTGATATCATCGTCCTTGTCATTGCTATGAGTTGGAATTCTTGAAAGTAGGAAGATCTAATGTTTCCCTCTTTTTTTTCATTAAATAAAAATATATATGCTTTCCTTAATTATTATGATACTCTTATTATTGACTCTGTAATCCTTGCTATGTGATGAATATCCAACAAAAATACGTCATCGTTGCTTAGATCAAATTTATTGAGCTTTATTGCCATTATCATAAATGTAGCAGTTGTTGCAAAATACCCTAAGGTACAAGATGTTGGGTTTCTTCCTTTGAACAGCTCATAAGGAGTCTTCTTGAGAAAATTCAAATTAAGCTTGACTGACAATACATTTGATTATGTTCACAGCCTCTGTCCAGAACAACTTTAAAAGATCATTATCGCATATCATAGTTCTGACCATATCTTCTAGAGTTCTCTTTCTTCTTTCCATAACTCCATTTTGTCATATGGAGTTCTTAAAGTCGAAAATTTTATGAAAGACCATCCTTATAGAACTCCATGAAATCTTCTTGATCACATTCCCTTCCATGATCATTTCTAATAGTGACCACAATTATGACATTTGGCAACTACATTTGTTTAATCAATGTGGCAAACTCTCTGAATGCCTCTATCTTATCCCTAAGAAATTGTGTCCAAGTGAATCTTAAGTGATCATCAACAATAACAAATACACATTCACCGCACCTAGAGTTTTGAGATGAATCTACGTTTACAAATGTATCTATAGAAGTTCAAGTGGCCTGAAGGTAGAAATAATTTTAAGGGATTGTGCGTTATGTCTCCGAGGATACAGAAAGTTTGTTCGTCAATTTGTGTTAGTAGAGTGACTGTGATTCCCTTAAAGAACTTTGAGTGTTTTTTAACTACCACCTCTCTATGTTCTCAGACTCACTCGATGTTAATTTAGTGTTGTTCCTTTAATAAACAAGTTTTTATAAACCTTCTTTCAATGAAGGGATTATACCAAATGCCTTCTCTATTGAAGGCACTCTTTGAGAACCAAGTAACATATTCAGATTTTCTTGACCATTAGTGAGACTAGACAATCTTTGTAGTTTTCTTTTAAAGCCTAATTTTCTTTTGCACATATATTATTTTTCTTCTTTAATACACCACAAATTTGAGGAATGATCTCTTTCTGTTCTAAAAATTTCTAGCTCAGATTCTAACTTCTGTAATTCACCTTCATAGCTATCTTCATTACAAGCCAACAATGGAGGAAGATCTAATAATGCCTTCTTAAGAGAGCAGTAAGTTCGTTATATACCTGGTCATCTTCGTTATAACTTCCGTGTGAGCTTCTTGCCATTAAGTAAAGCTATAAATTGGCTATAATATTTTTATCACTTTCACCATTACTAGGGTCACTGTCACTCCAAAAAGTCATCATGGCCTTCCTAGGTTTGCCATTGGACCCGTTATTCTTTGATACGCTCTTTAAAGCTTGGCAACCTCTGACCACATGGAAAACATGGAGTCGAAGTTCTTAGTTATAGACTCTATTACCTTTGTTTGCTTTTATGAGGATCCCTTTAGAGGTTTTTTTTTAGTGCAAGTGTTTCTTTTCTTAAGGATCATCAAAAACTATTTGGTTCTCAATGCTAAGGGCTCATTTGTGTTATCATTATATGTGTTCTTCCGCTCATTGACCTTGAGAACTATATTCATCTTGATTGACTTATTAGATTCTTCTCAAGGTGTGTATCTCAACGGTTAGTAAATGTTGCAATAAGATCATCCAGCTACTTTTCACTACCTATCCCCCTAGGCCCTATGTGGCTCTGAGGGGCGTCGAATACATCGTCTCTTCATTAAAATGTATCTCCCAAGAACGTCAGATTATTAATAATCGCAATGAATTTAGTAGACATATCTTTAACAAATTCATTAGGCAACATCTTGAAAGCTCGTGTTGTTGAATATAGAGGCTGATCTTACTCTGTTAAACTTACCTAATGCTTTCCTCTATAGTGATTAAAATGTCCTACACTTGATTGACCATCTCATAAGCAGAGACTGTGTTGAATTCATTTTGATCCTTTTGTACAATAATATATATTAATGGCTTTATAGTTTTTTGGACTTTAATCTTCTCTTCATCAGTGTTGAATTCATTTTGATCCTTTTGTACAATAATATATGTTAATGGCTTTATAGTTTTTTGGACTTTAATCTTCTCTTCATCAGTGTAATCACATTCAGCTTTGGGCACTGCTTTGTTATCTTTCTTAAAACAACAGACATGGTCTTCTTTCATTATTATGTTTTAGAACTCATCGTCTTGATGCTTCGAAAATATTTGCATCACTATTTCTCTAGTAGGTAAAATTAGAACCACAAAATGTTAGTGGCCTAGTAAATGACCTACCTTAATCAACATCAACAGTACCAAAGGTAGCCATACACTTTACTTAGACTGGCGATTAAGTCAAGAATGAGTGAAACAGTATCTTATAAATTCTTGGACCGAATTTCAGGTTATTATCACCTATATGGGGGTGAATAGGGTGACAATAAAAACACTTATACTCGAAAATTCTTTAACTCAGAGTAACTACTTTACGGAAGCTAATGGGTCAAAGACTCTGAGAATAACAAATAGTTTGATTGAAGATGTAAGTAAAGCGATAAAGGGCTTTGAAAACTACAAAAAAGATTGCTCTAAGATTGTGAGTGAGGATATAAAGATGGACAAAACATGATGTTTGTCAATGATGTTCACCCAATCTAATTTGAGCTAATTTTCATATAAGATTCTCTTTTAGGATTTCAAGATATATCCAGTAAGAGCATCCCACCTTTTTGCCTTCATATAGAATTTTCCATGAGTACTCTAACTACCATAACCCTTGCGAGAGAACTCAATCCCATTGCTTACGGTCAAAGTTTTCCTAAGCACTCACACAAAATTATAACCTTTAGCACTCAGACTCGAAGGTGGACATTTTCTGACCAAAAAAAGAGTTTCACTCTCATACTCAATCAATTTCTCACCAACACAAGAGTTTCACTCTCACTGTTGGAAATTCCTAATTATAGTATATCATAATATGAGCTTGAGTCCGATGGTTACAATTGATATGCTCAATATTTTCTTTCAATAAGCTTATGTGATATATCCTATTCCTATCCAACTTGGACTCTATTTGCAAAGGACTTGAAGCCGCTTAGACCATTGGATAAAGTTGTTGTGGCTGTTGTGAACCTCTTTTTAGTCACATCCTTTAAGCTTAAAAGTTGACAGTGTTCTCCCAGAAACCTCATGGTGGTCTTCAGGGTTATTGGAACTTGTTTCATTTGTTGGGCAGCTTTATCTTTAGTTAGCGTTGCCACCTATAAAGTTTACTAAAATAATCTCCCTGGCTTTCTTACGATAAGATGGTCCTTAATCTAAGTCACACATATTATGAGTGATGACATGGGATCATATTTGTTGTTCTCATATCCTAAAAACTTGAGTTGATTGATATATTTATAACCACCAAAGTGGTACCCATGAGATGTTAGACTGACAACATGCTTGCATGTCCTACGCATTATCACCCATTGATGAAAACTACAGAATTCATAAATAGTGAAACAACAACTTCAACTCCTAGTAGGTAGTCTATATACAAAAAATATTCCTTCATGGTAAAAATTTCTAAAAAGGTCTTAAAGCATTTGAAAACCAAACTTTTTTGGAAATAATTGAAAAAAAGGAAAAACCTTTAGGGTTTGTGCAATTTGCTACTATGCGAGTTTCACCTTAAGCGTGAGTGAGTGACATAGTACAAGCCGGATCGGCATTCCTCATAATATAATTTTCACACAAATCCTCGTAAAGTAGAAAAAGGACCAGCAATGAATTTTTCCACCTAACTGTAGCTATTAGGTCCAGTACAAGCTGCTAGTTCCCAATACAAGCCTTTGGGTCCCACCTTGCTCCACACTCTAAAAAATCCCCTATGTTTCTATTTGTTTATTGCTTAATTTGTTGGGTCAATCAAGCATTTCTATCCCTTTGTGTGAAAATTTGATTAACAAATTGATTTGATCTAGGTCCTTGATTTATAGCTTGCTTACTAAGTTAGCCTTTCTGGTAGTATAAATAGGGCTCCTCAGCTCTATCTGAAGACTTTGTTCACCACCTAATCAAAACTCTACTTCTTGCTAAACATTTTTTCCCCCTCTTCACAAAACCTCTCCCTTGTTTGTTGATAGCAAAGCTATGCCTAACTTCTCTCTTAAAACCTTTTGAAATTCTCTAACTAGGTGAGCCTTCATCTTAGCTTAACACTCATGGGTGGAAGGAATCAAGAATTGTTACTTTGGTAACCACTTAGATCAAGGTGGATCTTGAGAGCCATATATTTAAGAAAAATAATTTATTTATTGCTTAATTTTCATTATTATTCTTTATGTTCATGTTTTTATTTGACTCTCCATGATTGTTTATTTGTTGATTCATTTCTTATAAGCATGTCAATGAAACTATGTTCACAATAAAGTAATCACAAAATTTACCACTTTCATGTACATTTTAATTTCCTTATAAAATTGCTTGCTAATAAGGTAGTCACCAAGAAAACATCTCTCTTACTATTAACCTCATTAAATGAGATTAAAAAAAAAAATCTTTTACATGGGATTGGAAAACTTAAAGTGTTAATGTATTTGTTTCTATAGAAGCCACTTTTGATGCTAGTAGTCTAATGGCAGTTTTCACCATCTAGTACAATAAAATACATCGTACCTTAGCGCCCCTTAGTTGATTCTCATGGTTTATAGCCACGGAGTCACTCTCAATCATCCCCATTGATGATGTCAGGAATTATAACCCTATAGAAAAGACTCTAGCCATCCTTGAAAATCAAATCCTATGACCCATGGTGATCGTTTTCGTTTAAGGATTTGGTTAATAGAAAGAATTGGGTATTTTCTATAGAATTATAGGTTTCAATATTTTCTTTAAATGTGTAGATAACTCTAAAAATTGAAGCTATATTAATCTATTTTACCACATAACTCTGTGGAACCACTTCTTTGAGAAAGCCACGAGATGCATCTTTCAAAAGAACGTGATCTCATTGGTGGCTCCTCCAGGAAAATGCAAGTAAGTGGGTGAGATTTGAAATAAATGAATGCAATTAAAACATTTTGTTTTACAGTTCAAAAATTGTATCATGTGGGCAGATGCATGACTTTGTAAGTGTCAAAGTTTATTGAGTGCCTCCTAATAAAGCACACCCCTTAGATTATCCTTTTGTCCCTGAAATCACATGGAACTCATTGCTATAATTAGCCGTTACTAATCGGTCATGGCATTGTCTTTAGTGAAAACCACATGTGGCTCTTTGAAGCAGACCACTTAGGCGATAAATTGAGTCTCTTCCATTCCACCCTTGCATTATGACCACCAACTGACGCTGTTATGCCCCCAATGTAGATATTAAGATCAGATCTCATGTGAATAACTACCTTGAATAAATGATAAGTGCTTTTTGTTGTATCCTCTGTGTGTCACAGGGGTTTTTTTTGAAAACGAAGTTGCTTTTTGACAAAGAACCAAAGCCCTACCAAGAATGCGCCAAATTGTTTTTTGCCAAATCAAATGAGTTGCCAAAAAATGGCAAGAACATAAATCTAAAAATGCAAGGGAGGATGATATGCATTCCATCCAGTTAATTAATGAGATAAATCCATCACCAACTGATAAAAGAATTAACAAGTTGTAGCAGCTCTTAAGGAGCTCTCAACTATTTGAAAATAGTTTGCAGATCCAACCTCTATGCACCTATGTTAAAAAGGAACTTGTCTGGTAAATTTCCCCTTTCAAAAAATTTGAAGTTTACAAGCTTATATAGCCCTTCATCCACCTTGGTGAAGTTTGCTAACATCATGAGCTTATAGAGCATAGAAAAAGCCATCTCTCATTAAATATTTCCTCTCACTTTGGGAGAAACACTGAGTAGACGGTTCCATTGCCTTAAACCATAGAAGCTCAACACTTGGGATAATATAGACAAAGAATTCCTGTTGCAATGTGCCTACAACATGGAATTTCCTACTACACTCTATAACACGGAATTGCTAAAATGAGAGGAAAAAGAGATTTTCCTATAATTTCTATCCAAATGTAGGGTGAATGCGTCTATGGTCTTAAACCGTCTAGATGAAGAAGACAAAGTTTGTATGATTCCTGTTGAAGAAGTAATTTTTTTTTTTTTTTTAGTAGTGAGAAAACGGAATGTCATCCTCTGTAATGATGAATGATTACTTAGTTTTTGACTTAATTGTGGAGAAAATTAAGATGATTCAGTACCCTAAATTAATCTAAAAAGTAAATCTAAATAAATTAAACTATGGCGATTCTAAAGTTCTATTTAGTGAAGTTAATCTAAACTAATCTACTAGCCTCAAACACGCAGTTAACACAAAAAACACATAAAAAACAGTCATCATGAGGCTCAACTTGGCTTGTAAAACAACATGGCAACTAATATTTGCTAATAATCCTCAATTAATCACCTAAAAAGGGAAAATCTAACCTAAGATTAATGATTATCAAATATACTAACAAGTAGTAAACGTGAAGAGAGAGAGAAAATAACCCACTAATGAAATTCATCTTAATGATGGTTTTACTTGGTCTATATTCAATTAATCATCAATCAAACACCACTGAGTATCAATCAATTCCAACTAGTTCCATTAATGAACCTCGAAGTTTTAGACTAGGCAACCATAGTTGAATCAATGAAGAGAAGAGCTCTGAAAGAGAGATGAATAACAAAGGATGATCACAGTATTGAGGAATAGATGGAATGATACGAATACACTTTGGATTGTACTAATGATCTCCCCATAATTCTTTGTTTATCAAAACCTATTGATTTGGAGATGAGATGTGGGGTTTAAAAACAAAGAATTATTGAGAGTTTAGGAGAAACAAAGTAAAATCAATAATAAATTGAGGAAAATATTAAATCAATGCAAGAATTAGGCAATTGATTCATTTCTATTAAGGGGTTTTTTCGAGTCTACAATGAACTACAAGAGTGACAAAAGTTGCTAAACCTCTCTCTTTTCATTAGCCTAAGCGATATTTAATTAATTGTAATCCAACAAAGCAGCACGAGCGTACTAGGTGGCACTGTTTGGTCATGTCACTCCTATACCTTCAGTGTCTTCAAAAATCCTTCCAGGTAACATAGGCATGCCACATGGCATGGTCAACCTATGCCACTTTTCTACCTCCTTATTTTGCACAGTTTTCTGGTATGGCACGGCTAGAAAAGGTTGCCATGCCTACTGCACCATTTTTAGCATGCCCACAACTTCTAGGCTTCTAATGGGGTGCAAATTGCTCTAACTTTGGACTTTTTCATTTTTAAACCTACTAAACACAAAATGTTAACATGAGGGATGTCAAAATCATTGGCTTAGAAATGATTTTGCTCATTTTCAAGTAAAACACGAGGCAACCACCTTTTCATGGGTGTAACGGTTCCATTTAAAATATGCAACAAGCCCTTTAAACCCTTAGGCCCCCAAGTGGACAGTATGGTCTCATGCGGGTTATAGGAGACATATCCACAAAGTATTTGAAGAAGAACAAAAAAGAGAAGGAAAAATTAAAAATCATTTTTTTCCCACAAAATTTCACTAGGCGACATCCATGGGTTAATGGTGCACTCCTCTAGTCAACAACTCACCAATATTGACAAAAATATGTTTAGCACATGTATAAAGTACACAATCAAGGCCATTGGTCTTCCTAAATGTTAATGATGCAATGATACCAACCATTTTTGTTACGATTATGTGCACTTATACCGCAAGCGTATGGTTGTTAGCCATAGTACTTGAGTGTCGAATCCATAGGGGCAAAGTCCAATCTAGTGCACTACCACTAAAAACTAACCCATATTAATTAGATTAAAAGCATTAAATAAAAAAACCATTCAGCTAACAAAAATTGAGTCTAACCTAAACATGATTGAATTTAACAATAAATAATATTCAAATCAGTAGAATGATTTAGAACAAAATAAACCTTAATCAAGAAGAGGCAGGACGGAAGAGAGAAAGGAAAGAAACTATCAACTAATTGGAAGCAGGAACTGAAAGCTAAATTGAATAAATTAATACCTCAAAGTCGAATTGAATCTAAGTACTTGAATCAAGGGTTTTGAGAGAGAATTAGACTAAACTAATGTACTCCCAAAGTCTAAACTAAAACCTAACTTAAGATAATGCGAAATTGATTGATGAATTCTGGTATCCAAGACCTTCTTTTATAGTGGTGGTAGCCTTCTTTCACTTTTCAAATTCTAATTGGAGTAGATTTCTTATTCTCTACTCTTGATGAATATTAGGAAAATCACCATAATAAGAAAATTGATTTGAGCCCTTTTGATTTTCAATGTTCATTTGGCTATAACTTTCCAAAATCTAATAATTAGTCTTGCATGCCAAGCAAAGGACTTCACATTTCATCATATCATTATTCACTGCACAAATACATAAAATCCAAATAAAAACCAAAAATAATCTTAATTACTATTGAAAATTAAGTAATAAGAAGTGTATAAACGAACAGTTTTGGTGCCTAAACAAATACCCTCACATCTATATTATGCTCATCCTTAAGTAAAATAAAAGAAAAGGAAAATCTACCTAAGACACCTGGCTCACTTTTGTAGGAATCTGAGTTGCATTTACCATGTGCAATAAGCCTTTCAAACCCATAGGTTCCCCGCAGTGGACGCGTGTGGTCTCATGATGGTTTGTAGAATATATGCACACAAAACCTTTAGAAAAAAAGAAATAAAAAATATTTTTTTGAATTGTTTTAAATATAATCAAATATACATAAAAGAAAATTGCACACACTTGATCAACAAATAATCCTTGTAACCAAATATGAGATTGTACACAAGCACAACGCATAATGACAAGACTCTGGGTTACCAAGAACAACATCCACACACTAACTTCTCACCTCACAATCCATTAAAATAGTGAATCCATCCTAATGTGTAGTGTGCATATGTACCATCACCCTAGCAGTTAAGCTTACTAAGATTTGAGTCAATCCCACTTGACTATTTACCTATTTGATTTGGAAAGTAAGCTTTTCGAGCAGCAATATTACCTCAAAGGGTAGCACCTAGTAGCGCATGTCTTAAAGGATTACTTGTCATTCCCAATTTTATAACCTTTTTTTTTTTTGGTAACTTTTTTTTTTGCTGAATAAAAGACAAGTGAGGAAATCAAACCATGCAAGCCTAAAACCCTATATAAAT
The DNA here is from genome assembly GCA_029747015.1 of Carnegiea gigantea. Classification (NCBI taxonomy): domain Eukaryota; kingdom Viridiplantae; phylum Streptophyta; class Magnoliopsida; order Caryophyllales; family Cactaceae; genus Carnegiea; species Carnegiea gigantea. Next base: position 178,079 of record JAKOGI010000996.1, read on the forward strand.
AACAACTAGACTCAACATTTAATGTAATGACGGGATTAGAACTGCGATATGGAGTGACACACTTTGAACTAAGGTCTGTCATGCACACTATGCCTATATACAAAACCAATAATTAGTCACAAGGGCCTATTAGTGAACTAAGGTCTATCATGCCAGGTTAGGTGTCGAATTACACCTAAACTATAGCCTCATAAAAGCCGTTTATACAGAAGCTCATGGAGCATCAGCCACTCCATATCAAGCTGAATATAACAACTCTAATCATAACCTATTAGTGAACGTAGTTACTTATCAACTTGCAAGCAAAACTCTCAATAGCAATGAAATAGTAAAAATCAGATAGTTAAAGCCAAAAAGAGTACATCCATGTGATCAATGTAGCGCAATTAAGGGCCCCTTTCAACTTATCGAATTATTGGGCCCATTTATGAAATAGACAGGCATGCAATAGGCGAACAGATTCGCCATCAACCTAGCAAGTTCATCATCATAAGCATGCCATCTATGCCCATCAATGCGCCCTAAGTCCATAAGTCTCTTAATCATAGTATGCTCAGGAGTATGGTCAAAGTTAGCCGCCACAGCCATGAACATTTTAGGCTCTAAAAATTTAGACTTGGATGCATCAAAGAGTTGGTTAGTTATGATAGGGTCAAAATAAAAGGATTCACATTCAACACTGATATCTACATCTAGATCCTCATTGGCATCAAACCCATATAAAAAAAACTTATATTCCACAGAGAAGTTGTCATCGTCAAAATTCAAATTTGGTGGCTCAACCACCCCCGCACATGGCTATTATAGATAAGTATCTTCTGATTCATTAAAGTCAAGATGCTCATCAAACTAACTTGTCCTTTCAAATTCTTTACTCTCCTCAAATTCAAAGAGTAATTAAAAGGGGGAGGTGGGTTAATGGAAATGAGGACATTATCAGTGACATCCCTAGGGGTGCTTGTTTGGGGTGCAAACTCATAGGATAGAGCAATAGGAAGCTCATTTTCTTACTCTGGTAAGGCAAAGACTTATCATAATGTAAGTTAGGCCTAGATTGGATGGAAGACTCAAAATCATCATAATAACTGGCTACAAGTTTAAGAGATCCTAAACAAGGTTCATACTCATGCAAATTATAATCCTCCACACTCTAATTAAACGGTGAGAATATTTTACATTTTTCTCCTTCGTAGTCTCTAGAAAAAAATTAAAGGAGCATCTAGAAAAAACAAAAGGCATGATATACACAATATATAAGAGATAAAATAATAATGATAGGCCAGGTGTAGAATTATACTTAATCTATAACCTCCTAAAATCCATTTAGACAGAGGTTCATGGAGCATCATCCACTCTATATAAAGCTGAACATAACTACTCAAATCATAACCCACTACTGAAAGTAGTAGCTTATCAAACTTATAAGAAAAACTCTCAATAACATTGAAATAGTAAAAATCATAGAGTTGAAGCCAGAAAGAGTACATCTATATGATCAACATAGCAACATTAAGGGCCCATTTCAACTTATCAAATTGTTGGATCTAATCATAAAATAGATAAACATGCAATAGGCTTGCAAATTGGTCATTAGCCTAGCAAGTTCATCATAATGACCACGTTGTCTATGCACATCAATTGGTCCTAAGCCCAACCACCAAGCCTACTGCCGCCTTGATTTTGGAGTTTACGGTGTTTTGAAAGCATTCATATGAGCATCTCGCCTCTCACTCTTATATTCGAGGTAAACAAAAAACGTTCTCTTCAAAACCTCTCTTGAAAGGGGGCTTCGACAAGTTTTATTGATTTTGGAGTTGGTACAGATGATTAAAAGTAGTTTTAGATTGATTTAGTTTAGTTTACTTATGTGAGACTCATGATTTCATGCATGGAATTTTGGGTTAATCAGTATTAGAAACTTCCGTGCAATGAATTGACTTCAACGATTAAACTACTTTTATCTGCAATCCAAAAAATCATAAAAAAAAAAATTCATGAATGTATATCTATGTGTCTATTTTCATATGAATTTTGAGTCATAAATTTTGGGCTTAAAACAAGGGAGAAATAAATTTTCTCCCGAGACTACACAACTCTAGACAGAAACTGACTATATGGAATGAAGTGAAGTTTTGAGGCAGTTTCTGTAAGGTAGGATAAAACCCTGACCAGAAACTGCTGTAAGCCCTTAATAGGTTTAAATATCATTATTTATTTTTCTTTGGTATTTGACCTTTTAAAAGTGGCATGAGTTCATGCAAATTAGTATCTAGCGGTGTTGGTCCTACTCAAGTGGTCCTAATGGCGTGGTTGACTTTTAGGATGAAAAAGATTAGTTTTGGGTGTAAGAATTCACTTGAGCTAGTCCATGTTAGGACGCTTTGATTTTATTGTTTAGTCCATGTAAGAAAGACTAGGGATTTAGATGTGGTGAGGTGCATCAAGGACAAATACGGTAAGGTGTTGTATGAGGATGCGGAAATCAAGGAGAGATGGCAAAGGTTCTTTGCTAAACTCCTTAATGGGGAAGGGACGGGAGAAGCCTGTAGTAGCGGCGGAGAAGGTAGTGATAGGCGTATTGATCCACGAGTGTGTGGCCGTATAACAAAGGATGAGATTAAGGAGGCCTTAAAGAAGATGGCGAATAGGAAGGCAGAGGGTCCGGACCAGATTCCGATGGAAGTTTGGAAGCGTTTGGGGGAAGCAGGTTTAGAGCGGCTATCGGAGCTTTTCAATGTCATTTTTAGGACCGCTAAGATGCCCAGAGAATGAAGGGCCAGTACAGTCGTACCCCTGTACAAAAACAAAGGGGATATTCAAGACTGTAATAATTTTAGGGGTATCAAGTTGCTCAGCCACACTATGAAGCTCTGGGAGAGGGTGATTGAGAGAAGGTTGTGACGAGATGTTGCAATTTCAAAGAATCAATTTAGTTTTATGCCAGACAGGTCGACCATAGAGGCGATTTACCTTCTCAGAAGGCTCATGAGTTTGTACAGGGATAGAAAGGTGGATCTCCATATGGTGTTCATTGACCTAGAAAAAGCATATGATAGAGTCCCGCGGGAAGTGTTATGGAGCTGTCTGGAAAAAAAAGGGGTGTCGCCCTTGTATATTCGCGTAATTAAGGACATGTATGAGGGAGGACGGATGAGTGTTAGGACGCCGAGAGGGGTCTCAAGTGACTTCGCGGTTAGTATGGGTCTGCATCAGGGCTCAGCCCTGGGCCCGTTCCTTGTCACGTTAGTTTTAGATGAACTTACTAGAGGGATTCAGGATGAGGTCCCATGGTGTATGCTTTTTGCAGATGACATTGTTCTTATCGACGTGTCCAGGCAGGGGGTGAATGATAAGTTGGCGAACTGGCGGCTTACGCTGGAAGCTAGAGGTTTTAGATTAAGTAGATCGAAAACGGAATACCTGCATTGCTGTTTCAGCGGAAGGATAGAAGAGGGGGGAGCAGTCACCCTGGATGGGAGACAAATACCAAAGGTAGACAAGTTTAAGTACCTTGGCTCAATCATCCAGTAAAATGGAGACATTAACGAGGATATTAACCAGCGCATAAGAGTGGGCTGGTAAAAATGGAAGTCTGCCTCACGGGTGCTGTGTGACAAGAGGGTGCCCTTAGGTTTGAAAGGCAAAGTCTATCGGATGGTAGTCAGACCGGCTGTCCTATATGGATCAGAGTGTTGGCCTCTAAAAAAGACGCAGGTCCAGAGATTGATGGTAGCTGAGATGAGGATGATCAGGTGGATGTGTGGTTTCACGAGGATGGACAGAGTTAAGAATGGGGTAATTAGGGACTTAGCTAAAGTGGCCCCTATAGAAGAGAAGATGAGGGAATCAAGACTCCGATGGTTCGGCCACGTGAAAAGGAGAAGTACGGCCGCCCCAGTGAGGAGGTGTGAGTTGGTCGACCTTCCTGGTGGTAAGAGAGGAAGGGGTAGACCGAAGAAGAATTTGGACGAGGTGATTAAAGACGACTTGAAAGTAGTGGGTTTGATGGAGGACCTGGCTCATGATAGGGGTCTGTGGTGGGCTAGGATTAGAATCTTAGATGGCAAAGAAGCGACACTGTAGTTGTCAGTAGCTACAGTGGCTTAGTGCCGGTAGGGGTCTATCGTGCTCGTATGCAGGTTGTGCTTTTTTTCTGGGAGTGACGGCAGATGCTTAACGTGGAGTGTTGAGGTACGTTCTTTAGCTCTCTTTCAGCTTTAGGTTCTTTGGCAATGTTTTTCCTCTTCAAATGCTTTGCAAGCGCTTTCCTCTTTAAAACTTTTTCACAAAACCTTTTTCGTGGGTCTTCTGGAATCAACTTCTCTATGACTAGGAATACCGGTAGAGGTAAGGTTGCCTACAGCTGGATCTCCCCATACCCTGCGAAAGCGGGGCCCTTACTGGGAAGTGTTATTGTTGTTGTTGTTGTTATACTCGAGTTGGAGCTCAAGTGAGGTATCTTATGCTATTTCAAGGTAACAATTATGCCCTAACTCCCTTGAATGTCCCTTTCAAATGTGCTATATTTAGGTTATCTTTTCCGTTGATTTGAATTGATGTGCAGGGGACCTTGTTTAATGAACTAATGTGTTGTTGAGACTTTATTGTTGTTATTGAAGCATCGCATGGAATCTTGTGTTATTTAAATATGCTGTTAAATGATTTTGGACCTTTGTTAGGGTTTGTTTGATTATTTGAAAATTTGGAGAAATGACCTACACTCAAATGTCAATAATCTAAATGAATGAATTAGGTGAGATGGGGAAGGTTTAGGAAGGTCTTATAACCTTCCTCCCCATAATTACATTCATAGTTAGTGGCAATGTGTCATATTGTTGATGGACGTGGGCCAGGCTATTCGTAACTGTCTAATTGAGGATAGGCCATGAATTGGATAAGCTATTGCACTTAAACCAGTTGTAGGCTATGAGACCTAGTGAGGACGCTCACACGTCATCTGTTAAACTGGGCTGAGAGAAAGTTAAATGAACTTAGGAATTCAAGTCAGATTGATTAGCCACCATTTGTGGATTATATGAGTCATCTTTCCCCCATCCCTCATGTTGTTTGAAATGAATTTAAGACGTGTTTTGATTGTTTGGGGTGGTTGTTACTGACCTCTATCTCATTCTTTCCAATGCTTTGTTTTCAGGTGATGACTAGGAGCATAGGGATGTGATTGCAGTTTAGAGTGAGGTTGTTGCCATCTAAAGCTTAGGGATTACTTTGTTGAACAAATTACTTGGATTTGACGTTTGACTTCAATTTATTATGCTTGGACTTTGACCTCGTTTGTTTGGCTTTGTTAATAAATTCTAAAAAATGGATTTTGTGATATTTAGCCTTGTGTTTCGTAATAGGAAATATAGGGTTGTCCTTATACATATGCCTTACTTCTTCTATTTATGGTAACTTAAATGTTGGGCATGTGGTCAAGCTATTAAGTGACTTACTTTGTGTATGCATTTTATATAAAGAGCACATGGTTCGAACTATTGCGTTGAGAACTAACCATAAATAAAGCATTTGACTACTTTTCTACTGAGCATGAACTACAGCATTGGATGAAACCATACAATGCTATGATGTGTGTGCCTAATGGTCAATGCTAAGCATGGTTACTAAGCTCAATGAGCTAAGTGGATGACTATTACGGTGGCTAGTTAACCTTTGTGGGTTTATATTCAAGATGATTTTGGGGGTTGAACATAACCATTGAGATACTTAGTTAAAAGCATTGTCCTAAATAATAAGTAAGCTTAAGGTGATTTAGGCGAGATAGATAACTATTATGGCTTAATGCAGGAGGGCTTATAACTATCTTTGTACTTCCCTTGACATATTGCTTTCTTTACCTTACCAACCTCCAAAATCTTCTATGTTTTTGATCTATTGTTTTCTACCTTACTTGGATAACTTCTTCCTAATTATCTCTTGGGAATAACATTTGCTACCTTGTCATTGATATCTTTGTCTTTCCAATATATTAGGCCTTGTACTTTCTTGGAATCTTGTGATCCCTTGCTTTTATTCATCTACTTGTTGCTTTCACGTTATGTTCTTATATATTGACTTAACTTTCATTCTCATGATATTGATACACTTACCTCTATTCTTCCATTATATCTCAAAATTCTTTCCACTTGTTTTCCTCAATGATGATCTCATCTCATTAATTGTTGGCTCTAACTTTAGGATGAGTATGCTTATTGAATCGAATTGTCGACCCTACATTGGGTTTTGAAATTGTTTGGCATTCCTTATGTTTCCTTTGGAGTCATGTTCACTTGGTGACTCCCAAGTATAAACAAGTGCTTGTTGAGAAGGATGACTATCATTTAGTTTTTTTGATATCTTGTTGTTCAATAGAAAACTTAGATTTTAGTTACGAACATAAATGTTACCTTGGACTAATCTTAGCTTTGTGATCTCATATATTCAATTTTTACTTGCTTGCCATATTTAAGCTTGCATTCTCATATTTTCAATTGATTTTTGTACTTTTAGTACATGTGTACACTTGCAACAGTACTCCATCATCACTCAAGGTGGCTTCTTTTACTCGCCCGGAACCTAATTAGTCCCATCTTGTTACTTTGTTCATTTGTTTGTTCTATTGGATAAGTGTCCCTTTGTATGGATTTGTGGGATACTATATTGTGCTGGAATTTCTATGTACCTAATGCTGACAATGCCTATCTTTCTTTGGAATTACACTTGCTTTGGTGACCCTTGAGGTATTGCTATTAAACACTATTGAATTTCTTTCCAATTGCAAATACCATTAGTTTGTTTTCCTTGTAACTACTTAAGCCTATATTTTTCCTTTTTGTTATCAACTTGTAACTCAAAGCTAACCTTTAATGCCTATATGATTCTTTCCACTCCTCTTTTAGTGAAAAGCTTAAGATTAGACTGGGTTTTAGGAGCGGGTTATAGTGTTCTGACATATCTTCGCATGTAGGTGCGCCCACCGAAAAATTTTATGACTATTAATGTATGTTGGGGTGCTATGAAGTAATTCATGTTATGTGGTTTTATATAGATTTCACACCATTAGGCATCCTTGCTGTGATAAACATGTTCGTGAAGCTTATGATTGAGACGATTGGGTAACTAATTTAGAAAAGTAATAAGAAAGTATAAACATAGACATAGGTATGAGGAAATGACAATTATAGTGACCTATTGAGATATACATCATTTGCTATAATTTTAAAGTTCATTTATCAAATAAAATTATATTTTTGGGTATCATCACTTTAATTTAGCTTAGATTGGCTAGCTTAACTCTTAGAGACAACCATGTCAATACTTAAGGAATGTTCAGAAAAAAATACAATTAGGATAAGGGAGGAAGCTTATTTTATTACATATGACTCCAGGGATACACACACACACACACACACACAAAAGATGTCTAAAGTTTAAGGTTTTATAATCGACTAAAGAAGCTTGAGATATGTTTCTTTTTGAGTCAGGGCGCTTATTGAGTACATTTTTCTTGAACTAAGGGTGCAGGATGAAGTAATCCGCATACTAGTAGTGGTTATGTAGTGAGTTAAGGCTGAACACTCATGTGACTATAACGTGGGACCAGAGTAGAAAGTCATGTACTGTTGAAGGTACTACCAACTAAGAAGGTTACAAATTGCAGAATCATCCATGAGTTAACACCAAGCTTCACTCGCTATACCTAAGCCTTAGGTCTGTTTGCTCATGTCTACCTAGATAACATTAACTAATTATACTGGGTTAGCCACCCAATTCGATGGTATCGGCTACTGATGTGAGCTATAGGCATTGTTTTGCCGAATACTCCAAGAGGCTTTCTGAAGTAGGATGAACTTCATTGCTGCATTCAACCAATGACTAAAGGGTAGACAAGATGAACACACCAGATGTTGGAGAGCATACCTCGAGCTCATGCTTTGGATTAAAGAAGGCATGGGATGAGTAACTGACATTGATGGAGTTCTTGTATAATAATAGCTACCATTATAGCATAAGAATGTCTCAATTCAAAGGTCTATATGGTAAGAAGTGCTGAAGTCCCTTGTACTGGCAAGGGATAGATGAGGTACTCACCATTGGACCTAAACTGATTCAAGCAACCACACAAAAGGTACGAGTGATCTAAGAGGGGATGAGGGTAGCCTAGAACTATGAAAACCCTCAAGTTCAAGGGTGAAGACCAAGTCTTCTGATGAGTCTCACCCACCAAGGGTATCATACAGTTTGGGCAATTGAGCAAGCTCACTCTGAGGTATATTGATCCTAACCCCATCGTTGAGCTCGTTAGAGAAGTAGCATATCAGCCATAATTGCCAAAGGAACTTTCTAGAGTTCATAATGTGTTTCACATGTCTCAACTACGTAACTACATTCCTGACCCGACTCACATGAATGATCTAGAAGCCCTACAACTTTGAGAAGACTTAACTTATAAGGAGCAACTGATCGAGATTTTGGACTGCCGACAGAAGTGGCTTTGCAACAAAATAGTTCCACTTGTGGAAGCCCTCTTGGCTAACCACACCATAGCTAAGGCAACATGGCACCTTGGAGAAGGAATGCGATCTAAATACCCTTATCTTTTCATGGGACCAGGTATGAGTTAGTTTCGTGGATGAAACTTCTTCTAAGATGGAAAGATGTAAAATCTTGGAAATTTAGATGCTTGTTGATTGATTTGTGTGTATAGTTTCAAGTGACGAAACCTCTTTCAAGGGGGGTAGAATGTAGAAACCCGAAAATTCACATTTATAATTTGCAAAAAACGGTAGTCACTAGGCGTGATTAAAAATATCCATAACCAGGAACCCGAACGGAAAACTCGCTACCCAATTAGAAATCTCGGGTACCCAAATCGAAATATTTAAAAATTTTGGTTTGGGTATTGGAACCAATATTTTTTTGGGTTATTGGTTCGGGTACGGTTCGAGCATATTGAGATTCGGGTACCTGAAAACCTGAAACTTTTTTTTAGACTTTTTCGAAACTTTTTTTATATTATCCCTTCCCGAGAGACTTGTAAGTCAAATATCTTCAAACTCTAGGAAGACAAGTGCTTTGACTTCATTACGTTGTTTTACTTGAATGCATTGGGCATAAATATGATGTTAACATGCTATACCTTATGACAGTGTGGACTAATTGAAACGTGAATGGTGACAAGATATCGAATGATTATTTCTGCATTGTGTAATAATTTGATATGCAACTTGGCGCAATACTACAATGATTTATAGCAACAAAAATGATTATATTATGGATACAACAAATTACTAGGCAAAGTAGGAAAAAACATTTTCGAAAAATGGGGTTATTAGGTAACCAAAAACCCGAACCAAATTTTCAGATACCCAAATTTTAGTTACCCGAATGTTTTGGTTCGAAGACGGTTCACTATTTTGCCGGCCCGAAATTAGGGTACCTGAGCCGAAATCTCTTTGGTTGAAATACTGAACATGTGTATTAGTCACCTTAAGTTAGTGGATAATATTTTAGAGCGGACGTTCATTTAGTTAGAATTTGGGCTGAGCCCATTTTCATTTTGAGCCTACTCCAAGCTTTTGATGAAGAATTATTAATTTTAAATTTTTAAGTTTGAAATTAAAAATTTTTAAAACAAAAAATTTGTAATTTCAAAATATAAATTTTCTTGAGAAATTTAGATTTTCATTATTTTGAGTTCTCTCAAAAGTTTTAAGTTCTACTGATTTTTAATTGGGAGGTATTTTTGGTAGGAATATTAAAAATCCCCTAGTATCAAATTTGCAAACCCTAGCTAGATAGTCTCCTCCCCCTCTTTGAGCGGCTGTGATACTTAAAAAATAAAATACAATTTAGTAACCCCTTTTTTTACGTGAAGCTAACACCCTCTCCATCATTCCCATCTCACTAATCTTTCTATTCCCTACAACTCTAACCCACGTGCCTCTCCCCTCCGGCTAAATACCTACTTTAGTCCAACTTTTCTGCTGTTTCCTGATTGATGCTCTCTTACTGCCTTAGATCCTGTTTTACTATCTCTGGGGGTATTTTCTGGAAGGGTTCTCCCGCAGTGCATTAGCTCCTGCGTCTTTTAATTTATTTTGGGCTGTTTATGAGCAATATATTTGCTATATTTGGTAGGTATCTTGTAATTTGATTTTTAATATTAGTATTATTTTGTTGTTATTATTAGTATTTTTTCTTGTTGTTAGTATTCCTATTGGAACTCTCGGCCGTTGTCTTTATTAGTGTTATTTTTATTATTAGTGTTGCTACTAGTTTCACTTTTTAAATTAGTGTTGCTATTTTAGTTTCTAGATTAATTTCGTTACGGTTGTTTATTGTACTAGTCTAAATCACTAGTCTGTATATTATTGTTGGTGTGTTTGGGTGTTTATTTATTGTATTATGTTATTATTTTTAGTAGTAGTTTTCTTGTCAAGTAGATTCCTAGGCTTGTGTTCTTAGTCTGTGGTTCTTTGTAGCCAGCTTCTCTTTGCCTTTTAGTTTCAGTGCTGGTCTTTTCCTTTTTTTAGGCCCACCCCGGGACTTTTTTGGGGAGCTTTTCACTTACTCCTCGTTATTCTTCAGTGCAAGCTTATTGTGATTTTAGTAGGATCTTTAGTGCGTTGCGAGAGGTGGGTGTTAGCAGCTTAAGCGAGTGGCGAGCTATGCAGTAGCCTGAGGCATCCTCCGGGTTGTAATGGGGTTAGGAGGGGTGAGGGTATCGGAAGTGCACCTAGCGTCTTGGAATATTGGGTCCCTTACGGGTAAGTCTATAGAATTGGTTAGGGCGTTGCATAGGCGTAGGATTAACATAGTGTGCGTTCAAGAGATGAAATGGGTGGGGGCTAAGGTTAGAGAAGTTGATGGGTACAAATTATGCTATTCGGGGTCAATCAAGGCGAGGAATGGAGTTGGTATTTTGGTTGAGAAGGAGTTGGTAGACTTTGTAGTTGAAGTGAGGCGTAAGAATGATCGAATTATGGCCATTAAGGTCTTGGTGGGTTCAGAAATCATCAACGTAGTTTGTGTTTATGCTCCTCAAATAGGTTTGCCGGACGATATTAAGAAACTATTCCAGGAGGATTTTGGATATGGTCATCCAGGATGTACCTCGGAGCGAGAAACTTTTCATAGGAGGAGACTTCAATGGCCATATTGGTGTTGACTCGGACGGGTATAACACACCTACGGGGGTTTCGGTTTTGGGGAGAGAAACAACGGAGGAGTTTCTGTGTTGGACTTTGCAATGGCCTATGAACTGTTAGTGGTAAACTCCTATTTCAAGAAGAAGGAGACCACTTGGTGACCTTCAAGAGTGACTCTTTAAAGACCCAAGTTGATTACTTCTTGTTGAGGCGGATAGTCGGAGGTTTTGTAAGGATTGTAAGGTGATTCCCAGTGATTATCTAGGGACTCAGCATAGGTTGTTAGTGTTAGATGTGGAGTTCAAATGTTCAAAGTGGAAGAAGAGGAGAGTCGGGGACACTAGAGTTAAGTAGTGGACCTCACGAAGGAGAACGTCCTGTTATTGTCAGAGAGGATTACAGAAGAAGGAGTTTGGAGGGAGGTAGAGGATGCAGATTCATGTGGAGGCAATGGCAGATTATAGTCGAAGGTCGGCTAAGAAATCCTAGGTTCCTCTAGAAGAGGTGGTAACAAAATGAAGGGTGCCCGGTGGTGGAACGAGGAGGTAAAGGAGAAGTCAAGGAGGAAAAAAAGGCTTATGCTGATTTCTTGAACAGGGAGCGGATGAAGAAAGAGAGATTAGTAGAGCTAGATATAAGGCAGCTAAGAAGATAGCAAAGAAAGCTGTGGCGGTAGCTAAGAGTATGGCTTATGATAGGTTATATCATAGACTGGAGTCCAAGGAAGGGGAGAAGGAAGTCTTTAAACTGGCAAGGGCTAGGAAAAGAAGAACAA